>JZKD02S2392705.1:268473-313035 GCA_000966675.3 Picea glauca | reverse complement strand
AAGATTCAGATGAAGAAACCAACCTTGATTCCTTTTGGGGATACAAAGACAATGCAGAGAGTGAACACGAAGATGAGAATCTTGAAAAGTTGAAGCATGTTGAAACTGAAAATAGAAATATTAGAAACACAAACATAATACTAAAAGGTGAATTGAGTAGTTGTGAAGAAGAGAATTACAATCTTGAAAATATCATTAATAGCTTGAAGGAACAATTAGAAGATTATGAGAAATTGAAAGCAGAATTGGATCACACAAAAGGGGATCTACTATTGACAACAGAAAAGTTGAAGAAGTTTGAAAAAAAGCACTAAAAAATTAGATGAGATCCTTAGCAATCAAATATCTCCAAATGACAAGACATGACTAGGATACAATGACAGTTTGAAGACAACAAAACAAGAGAAGGAAGATGAAAATGATGAAACCAACACTCCATAACAAGTTGAACAACAAGATAGTGTTAGAAAAATAGGACCGTGGAGCAATAAAATAAAACAAATGTGGAAAAAAAACACAAAAGATACACAATACAATAGAGACACAGATTTACGTGGTTCACCCAATGTGGGCTACGTCCACCAGAGAAATTTCCAGGTCCTTCCTTTATTATTATCCAACATATGAAGGGATACAACCTACAACAAACCTGCTATAAATTCCTCTTCTTTCTCTCACAGTCTCCTATCTCAGAATACAATATTCGCCATCAATCATAGCCGCAATAAATTTCCCTCATAAAATAGGGTTGCCTTCTAGGGAAAAAACCCTAACATAATTTCTACCATTAGATTTGTGACCTTATAATGAATGGTCCAGATTTACAATGAAATTACAATATACATTTACAAGGCAATTTTTTCCTTGGGGGCTTCACCCCCGAACCCCCACTGGGGGCCTCTTGCCCCCAAAACCCCTAGCTGGAGGGATAGCCCCCCCATACCCCGCAGAGGGGGTACCCCCCCTCCACACACACTCACGTGGAAGAGTGTACATACTTCTGGGGTGTAAATACTTCATGGGCTATAAACACGGCTGAAAGTAAAGACCTCTGAATCAGGAAGATAATCAGGCTCCACAACCAATAGATAGAAGACTAGAATTTAGAAGGAATGAGACATCAAGAAGATCTTCTCCCATCAGGTATGAAAGAAATCATTATGAAGGAAACTACAAAAGAATAGACTGTGAACCCAGATGGACCATACCACAAAGAAGATCGCTTGTTCTCAGGTATCAAAATTTATTTCTTGGACATTGTTATACTTGTGGAAAGTTTGGACACAAGGCAATCAATTGTAGAATCAATTAAAGGAATAATTATGAAAGATACATGAATGGTGAAAATAGTAGATATGGAAATGTTCATAGACCTATCAACATAAATTATAATCCATTTGACACATTAATGGATCAAAATATTTTATGTTACAAGTGCAATAATCTTGGTCATAAAGTATGAGATTGCAGAGAGATGAAGGAAGATAATCATATGCCAAATGTATGTATACCAACTACAACATGGAAAAGGAAAGAAATTGCACAAAATGAAAACTGTCAAATAACATTGGTCACTAAAGAATGAAAATAAGAAGATGAATGGTTCATAGATGGTGGGTGCTCATCTCATATGACCAGAGATCAAAGCAAATTTGTCAGATTGAAGAAAAAGGGTGGAGATGTTACATTTGGAGGTGACTCATCTACTAAAATACTTGGAAAAGGAATTGTAAAGCTTGGAAGTGAAAATGTAAAAGAAGGAAAAGTCCTATTAGTTGAAGATCTGAAGCATAATCTCCTCAGTGTTAGCAAAATATGTGATTAAGGATACACTCTTACGTTTGACTCCCGAAAATGAAAAATCATAGAAAATAACTTAGGAAGATCGGTTGCAAATACAACAAGAATACCAAACAACATATACATCCTAGACATGAAGAAGAGAGAGAAGATAGAAGCCACAAAAAAGGATTCCAAGGAAGAAAAAGTCCCAAAGACCAAAAATAAGGATGAAGTATTATTGAGTGCCACATGTTCAGGGGGAGCAGCCCCAAATAAGAGAGTTACCTGTTGCCTACCCTTTTCCATTGATTTCAAAGGGGGAGAGACATTGGGATCATGATTATAGGGGGATCATGAGTGTTTCCATCAATGACAAAGGGGGAGATTGTTGGAAGATTGGTTGTTGTCATTGATTTCAACCCTAGTCATGGGTTTTGGACTGCAAGATTGATGAAGGTATTTGGACATGAAGGAAAATGCACATGTATATAAAACACCCATGTATGGATATTATACATCATGTTGTTTTCTGTGGTATGTGGCACATCACGTGGATCCTCATGGTTGAGGAGAAATGAATATTTGAAGATGATAAAGTGAATTGAAGAAGGAAGTACATGTAGGCCCTGAAGACAATTAAAGAACATAATTACAAAATAAGAAAGTGTCAGGTCGGCCCTAATATTAAAAGGAAGTGACATAAATGGTATAAATAAATATAATTGTACATTTATTTGATACAAAAGTCGAATTTCATAGGAAAATCAGAAGTAAAGAAGGCCATATTTCAAGGGAGGATGAAGTCTTTTGGTGATGTGCTCTAAGGTATGTTATTTTCTGGTCATCTTACCATTTTCACTATAATTGTTTTTCTAGAATGATTCAGATGGTGAAATTGTTGTGGTATTGAGAAGACATATCAAGGTACCTATGGTAAATGTTTCATCTCTTGATTCGCTATAATTATGGAGATACACTCTATGGAAGATAGGGATTTTGACCAGTTCTGAAGCTAGTCAATAAACAAGTGTTCCGGGTAAAACAATAATAACTTATTCGTAGAGAACCCAAATGAAGTGGGAAAAATTGCGTTGGAAAGAGTACAAACTATTATTTCTTGTGTGTGATTTTCAGAATCTGATGTTAAATATTGAGTGCGGGGAATTCTGTACAAGTTCGGTCTCCTGAATAAACCAGAATTGAACAAAGTTTACCATTCTCTCTATAAATTCTTTTTGGGGAGGATTCAAGGAGTGAAACTTGGAGAAGTTTAAGAGAATAAATTGAGTAATATTATCTATAGGATCATATTATTCCAAGAATTTAAGAATTTCATAAATTGAAGAAGTCTCAGGAAGCATTATCAGGTTCTACGTGATGGTTGGTTGATGGTGATGATTTAATGTAAAGTTTTTATTATCTCTCATATATTCTTGGGTGGAAGGAAGGGGCAAGGATGGAGAGTTAAATCCTCTCTTTATATTGGAGGATTTTATCTTCCTCTTGGATTTTTATCCCTCCCTTTACATTTGGAAGCTGTAGCTACCTTTGGAAGTCATTACTTCCCTTCAACAATAACTATTGATTATTTCTCATATATTGTGCATGTTGTATTGTGGTGTATTGGTATAACTCTTATACTATTTTTCATTGCTCATTGGATATAGTTGAATGGTTTAAGTATAAGTTGAAAAAGGTTTTAAATTTTACTTTATACTGATTCATCCCCCTTTCAGTATCAACAAACCTAGAAGTACGAAGATAACAGTAATGAAGGGGATGTGGAAGATTGAAATATTGGGACTCCAGAGGATCCAACGATCATGAAGTTGTCTAGAAAGCTCAGCCTGAAGTCAAAGAGATGTATGTCAAATTAATGAAAGAATTCCTTGATGTTTTTTCTTGGAGCTATGATGATCTAAAAGTCTATGATACAAGTATAATTCAACATGTTATCCCAATTAAAGAAGATCACAAGCCATTCAAACAGAAATTAAGAAGAATAAACACTATGTTGTTACCATTGATAGAAAAGGAAGTAAAGAAATTGTTTGAAGCAAAAATCATAGTGTCCTCGAGGTTTTCCAAATGGGTGGCCAACCTGGTACCAGTCCAAAAAAAGAGTGGATAAATTAGGCTATGTGTAGACTTTAGGAATCTAAACAAGGTGTCTCTAAATGACAACTATCCATTGAAAAAAATGGATCATATTCTACAGAAGGTAGTGGGCTCTCAAAAGATGTCAATGCTATATGGTTTCTCTGGGTATAATTAGATTATGGTGCACTTTGATGACCAGGAAAAGAATGCATTCACTACACCATGGGGAACATTTATGTATGAAAGAATGCCTTTTGGGCTTATGAATGCAGTGGCAACATTTCAAAGAGCTATGGATATATCTTTTGCTGATGATAAAGATAAATTCATTGTTATCTACCTTGATGACATTACTATGTATTTTTCCTCAGATGAAGAATACCTCAAGCATCTCAGAAGGGCATTTTAGAAATGTAGGAAATTTGGCATATCACTAAATCCAAAAATGTCAATTTTTTCCATGGAAGAAGGAAATATATTAGGACACGTTATTTCGAAGGAAGGGATAAAGGTGGACCCCAACAGAGTTGAAGGGATATTGAAAATCAACATACCCAGAAGAAAAAAGGAGGTACAATATTTCTTGAGGAAAGTAAACTTTCTGAGAAGGTTTATCCCAAATTTAGCTGAAATCATTAAACACATCACCAACATGCTAAAAAAAGGAAATGAAATAAAATGGATTCCTAAAGCAATAAAGTCCTTTGAAGACATCAAGGTGGCATTGACAAAGGCTCCTTTATTGGATAGTCTGAATTTCGAGAAATATTTCATATTGTTCTCATTCACCTCAGAACACACAATTGCAGGTGTATTACTCCAGAAAGATGACCAAAATTTCAAGAATCCCATAGAATACTATAGTAAAACGTTGAGAGATGCTCCTTTAAAATATAACATCATGGAGAAGAAAATGTTAGCAACAATTTTGGTATCGGGGCACGGAGGTACACAGGTCTGCAGGATTGCCCGGGAAGCGCCCAAGCGCAGCATGAAGGAACCCCTTTTCAGTTATAATTCAAGCGAATGGGTGAAGTTTTGTTGACAACCACTGATATCCACCTATAAAGTTGATCAATGGTCGTCGGGATTTCGGGGCTGCCAAGTTGCCCCGGGGTTAATGCAAGAGATAGCTCCAATAAGTCAAGGCAAATATGGGTCATCCGATCCAATTGGGACAGGTGGCTTCCAGTCGGTGTATCGGGGATCAGAGTTTTGGTAAACAAGGAGCCTCCCATTCATTGCAGTTGAGATCGTCGATCGGTGAAATGATGAAAGCGCCTTTGAAGCTGAGCCCATGGTCATAGCACTAAGTCACTTCAAGCGAGCCTGTAAACGAGGGCGGCTCCCTTTTAAATATCGAATGCCCCCTCATCCATTCATCCTAAGGACGTGTGGCGCAAGATCTGGCCGCGTCGACATTTCGGCATTCGGGAGTTCGTGGGATGAGAGTTTCATGTTGTTCAACATCTCGAAACCCCAAACCCTGATAGCGTTGAAAGTGTAGAAAGTGGGGCCCACGGTATCACGAAGCATTTTCAGCCGTCCATCTAAAGGGGGACACCTAGCGGCAAACTGAGCCATCTCAGTGTTTCTCCCATCGTGACTCCAAGGCACAAAAAAGCAGCTTCGTTATGTTCCGATGCACGAGATGCTAGGAGAGTCCCGAACCTGGGCCCACAGTAACATCGGGTGAGTTAAAGACCGTAATATCTCAGAGGGATGCATGGTACTAGATTGTGTAGTCTTGGCGTTTCTCTCATTGCAATTTTAAATTGCAGGAATAGCTCCTTCCCATTCGCGAACGCCGAACACGCATTAGGAATAAACACATGGTCACAACCCATGGTCACTTGGGGAGAGGAAGGAGCTACGTAAAGAAGGAAAAAGCCACCGAGTTTAGTTACAGAGGGGATCATTGCGATCTCTAGGCACCATCGGACCCGACCTCAATACTGTTTCTAGCATTGAAGTAAATGAAGGTGAGAGAGGGTGGTTGGAACTTCCTTTCATTCATTAAGTGAGGGGGATGGAGGGTCTGGCGAGCCGCCTGCCCGTAGAGGTCCTGTGTATTTATTTTCTCAAAGAATCCATGCCGAAGTTTTCAACTTGACAGAGAAGTCTGTACACGCTAGCCGAGCACTTAATGGCTCAACTACCCTCCTTACAAGAGCCATGCATAGTGAAGGTGGCACTTAAAGAAAGATATTGGTATGAGTTTGACTGAAAGGACACCAAGCCTTGGGTGATTGGGCACACCTCTGTGAGGTGAATTTTCCTGAGTATATAGACTCAGTCTTCGTATTTTTGAAGGATCGATGGTTGATCATAGATCCTGATTGTAAGGTTTTGATGAAGCACTGGTCGCTTTGGTTAATGTATAAGGCATTTGAGATTTCTTACTTTATGGATTTCAGCCTCCCTTCCATTTCTTTGTTTACTATGTTAGAACCACTTGGAATTGGAAGATCCACTTGAGTGGTGGTTGTTATAGGATGATGTAGGTTGGATCACTGTAATAGTCACATTGTTTCTAATCGGTTCTTGTGATGTTCTCAGTGCTGAAATGACTTGGAATTGAAGGATTCAGTTGAGTCACCCCTCATATCTTTGAAACTCTGGACCAAGAGGATCTTGGCTTCTGAGTTTTTCTTCTTCAAGATTCTGAAGGCCTATTTCCCGAGGCAGTCTTGCTCACCCCCCTCATAAGTATTCCATCTACCACCCTTTAATCAACTTACTGACGGAAGTTGGATCAAGACCTCCCTTGCTTTCTACATACCAGGCCCAGTTTCCCGAGTTAGAGCTATATTATCTTGAGTCTTCACCCATCTGATCACCCCATTAAACAAATCATGACTTAAAACTGATGGGTGTTGGGCTCTGCTCCTGCAAGCAATCCAATAGTGACTTTTGACGCTAACATTTCTAGCGCCGTTGCCAGGGACGAAGTTGAATATTTTCCCCGGGATTGAATGACAACGATTAACTGATTCTGAAGGTGCATCAGATATCAGAATTATCAATATTGTTGTTGTGCACCTGGAGACTCCATTGTGACGACCCCACTGGGGAAAACCTGTCGTATTAATTGTGTCTTTTAGAGGTAGACATACGCGGTCTCATCCACAGTTGCCTCTAGCTAAGCCTGAAACAAATCCAGAAGCGGTGCTCAGAAAGGGAAAGGCCTCTGAAGAAGAAGCGTCCACCACCGAACCAGGTAATCCACCCTATCCTTCTGTGGGAACTCCTTTTTCTCCTCCTCAGTTCCTTAACAGCCCTGTTTCTGAAGTTTCCTGTTTCCTAAATTTCGGGAGTGTTCCTGTTGAGTTTTCCTCTCCTGTTCTGGGACCGGAGGGACAAGACCTTGTCACTCCCCTCTCCCCTGAAACTATACCTTGGCGTAGACTCGTGACCATAGAATATTTCCCCACTGCTATCTTTACTACTCCTGTGCAAAGAGAAGCACCTGCTGACTTGAGCTCGTTAGCCTTCTCCTTAAACCCTCTCTTGTTTCCCACTCCACTTCGAGACTCATTCCCAGTAACGCCTTCGTGAAATCCTTCTCCTCCCAGTTCTCCTCCACCTAGTATTCCTATGTCTGGTGCTAATCCCCCTCTGAATAGAATGGATTCCATAGTCGTTGCCAGATATGCTCCCTTAGTTCTACCCCATCCTATGAATCATCTCCCTGCTGGAGATTACTTGAAATACATGCCCAAGTTCACCGGGAAAGGGGACGTAACTGCGAAGGAGCACCTGGATGCTTTCTACAGTTACGCAGACAACCTCAACATAGAAAATGAAGATGTCTGGATGAGAGTATTCATCCAGAGCCTGGATGGTGAGGTGAGAAAATGATTTAGAGGAATGGCCCCCGGAGCTATTGCTGGGATCGAAGCTCTCGATAATGCTTTCCTGAGGCAGTGGGGAGATAGGAAAGATTTCATGTATTACATGACAGAGTTCGAGTCTTTGAAGAAAATGGATGGAGAGTCTGTCTTTGACTTCTCCAAAGATTCAATAAGATGTATAATAAAATCCATGCCGAAATAAAGCCTTCAAAATCCTCGGCCAAGATCTCTTATGCTAGTGCGTTTGGCCCCGATTTTTGTCTGTTACTGAGAGAAAGAAGAGCCACCTCCTTGGCTCAAATGCAATATGCAGCCATAGAAGTGGAATCCAATGTGTTAGCAGCTGACAGACTGAGAAGCAAGACTGACGCAGACAGGAGAAAGGGAAGATCGGAAGCCTCGACTTCTGGCCCACCGGTGCCCCACCCTCAAGTGGATGAACTGACTAGGATGGTGAAGTCTCTATCTGTAGAGATGGAGAGAATGAGGGTGGAAGGGAGGCAAGCATACAAAGGCCCCCAAAACGCTGAAAAGGGAGGAGGTTTCAGAAGACCCAACAATATTTCTTCCCTGGCTGTGCAAATGGAGAGGGGAAGAGACAGAGAAGACCAAAATATTCAGGCCCCTTTCCAAAACAATTTTGTGGCCGAGGGGGAAGAAGGGGAAACAGATGAGCTGGATCCTGAAATTCATTGCTTTGGGGACACTCCTCCTTTTCCTCATCTCACTCAATTAGCATATGAGGAGTCTCTCATGAACAATCAGCTAAATGAGTTGAGCAAGGAAAACAAGACTAGTAGCCACCAAGGCAGGTATGACCTGAGGTCCCAAAAGAAGGAAGTAGCACCTAATGCCCTTGAGCATCTCACTAGAATAGAGAAGCCTGCTAATGAAGCAACAAATAATCATAGAGGTAAGATGACCCAACCCCTCTCTCCCATTATCCGGAGTCATGTTCCGGAAATAAGAGAAATCCCAAAGCTCTCATCTTCTTTCAATTTCGAGCATGAAATTCAAAAAATCAGAATCCCTGTGCCCCTGACAGAATTGATTAAACATGAAGGGTTCAAGAAATGCTTCTCTGAGCTTTTACAGTCTGAGGTCTCATGCTTTCCCATAGACTCCATCAATTTACAAGATGAAAAGCCTCCAGTTATTCTAGGTCCTATGGTAGAAGATAAGAATGACTCATCCCCCCCCTTCTATACTTCCTTGAACATACATGATAAGGTACTGCACAATTGCTTGATGGATTCAGGGGCTTCTCACAACCTCATGCCCAAAACTGTCATGGAAGAGTTAGGACTAGAAGTCACCTGAGCCTATCAGGACCTCTATTCCTTTGACTCCAGAAAGGTTCAGTGTCTAGGAGTTATCAAAGACTTGGTCGTGACCTTGTTTCAGCTGCCCATGAAAAGTGTGGTCATGGATATTGTAGTGGTCGATGTCCCCCCCAAGTTTGGTATGTTGTTATCAAGGTCTTGGATAAAAAGACTGGGGGGAACCTTGCAGATGGACCTCACATATGCTACCATCCTAGTGTTTGGAGGAGAACATAGGAGGCTATATAGGGAAGCCCAACTGGCCTATATAATCAGTGATGAGGCCAACCCTACCAACCATCCCATTTTTTCCTTGGACACCGATTTAGGTTCCACTGTGCTTCAACTCACGCATTCTCCTGAACCTCCTCTTAAACTTAGAAATAATCCCACCATTTCCCCTAAATTATCTCCCTCCATCACCCCCGTCTAGAAAATGTTCTTTGATGGAGCCTCTTCCAGGGAAGGCGCTGGAGCTGGGGTGGTCTTTGTGTCACCTGCTTAGGAAACCATATCTCTGTCATACAAATTAGAATTTGAAGCTACCAATAATGTGGCAAAGTATGAATCTCTTGTCCTAGGGTTAAGAGCTGCAAGGGAAATTGGAATTCAGGAGGTAGCAGTGTTAGGAGATGTAGAGTTGGTGGTCCAATAGATCCAAAACGCCTATCAGGCTAAGCATCCTTGACTCAGAAGCTACAGAAATGAGGTGTGGGACCTAGTTGAAAGTTTCTTCTCAGCATTTAACATTTATTTCATCCCAAGAGAGGAGAACATGATGGCAGATTCCTTGGCTACATCAGCAAGTAATCTCAAAGTACCCTTGCAGCCCAAATTCAAATATGAGGTGGAAGTAAAATACAGGCCCTCCATACTTGACAATGTCAAGCATTGGAAGGTATTCAAGGATGATCTCGAGATCAAGAAGTTCTTGGAGACCGTCAAAGAATTTTCAGAGATGCATATCGACCAAGAGTCTGTCTCTGAAGAAAGGCTTGATGAGGGTAATTTTCTGAATAAGATTGCAGAGCGTAACGTTGTCCAACTACCCAACAATCATATTCCCAGAGGACTAGTTCCTCTAGAAAGGGTTTTTGATGGAAATGATGTGGCATTAAAAGGGGAGATCTTAGCAGATGATGTTGATACTATTCAGTGCAATATTGTCACTGAGAGTAAGCCCAGGTTTGTCAAAATATCAAGAAGTATGACAAAGGAGCAGAGGTCGGAATACGTTGGACTTCTGAGGGAATTTGCTGATGTGTTTGCCTGGACCTACGAGGACCTCAAAACATATGATATTTCTGTCATCGAGCATAAAATCCCATTAAAAGAGGAGGCGAAGCCATTTAGGCAGAAGCTGAGACAGATCAATCCTATGCTGTTGCCGATCATGGAGAGGGAAGTGAAGAAGCTGCTTCAAGCTCAGATCATTGTACCACTGAGATATTCAGAGTGGGTGGCCAACTTGGTGCCAGTAAGGAAAAAGAATGGAGAGATCTGACTCTGTGTAGACTTCAGAAACCTGAACAAGAGCTCATGAAAGGATAACTACCCCTTGCCAAATATGGAACATATACTGCAGAGGGTAACAGAAGCTTCCAGGATGTCCATGATTGATGGTTTCTCTGGCTACAATCAAGTCTCTGTTCTGCCTGAGGATAGGGAAAAGACAACATTCACCACTCCATGGGGCACATTCATGTATGCTAAGATGCCATTTGAATTAGTGAATGCAGGGGAAATGTTTCAGCGTGCCATGGACATAGCTTTCATCGGGGAAAAGGATAAATTTGTGGTCATTTATATGGGAGAAATCACAGTGTTTTCAAAATATGATAAGGAACATCGTCGCCATCTCAGGAAGGTTTTCTTGAAATGCAGAGAGTTTGGCATTTCGTTAAACCCCAAGAAATATCTATTCTCCATACATGAGGGAAAGTTACTAGGCCACATAGTATCAGTGGAAGGAGTCAGAATTGACCCCAGCAAAGTTGAGGCGATACAAGCCTTATCGATCCCAAGGTCCAAGGAGGAGATCCAATGTTTCCTCGGTAAAATTAATTTTCTAAGGAGGTTTGTGCCTAACGTTGTTGAGGAGGTAAAGATTATAACAGCCATGTTGAAGAAAGGAAATGAAGTAAGGTGGACCCCTCAATCGCGACATTCCTTTGAGAAAATCACGAAGGCCCTGACTGAAGCTCCTGTGCTTATTAGTCCCGAATACTCAAACGATTTCCTTGTTTTCTCCTTTGCCTCACCTGACACAGTGGCTGTTGTTCTATTACAGACAAACGACATTGGGCTAGAGCAGCCTATTGCTTATTTCAGCCGAGCATTGAGGGATGTCGAAGTCAGGTATGACACTATGGAGAAGCAGGCCTATGCTCTAGTAAAACCTCTCAAAGCTTTTAGAACCTACGTCCTGCAGTAAAAAATCATCGCCTATGTCCCCTCGACTGCTGTTAAAGACATTCTTATTCAGCTAGATGGAAGAAGGAGTAAATGGATAGCCAAAATTCTGGAATTCGACCTGGAAATAAGGCCCACCAAGTTGATCAAAGGTCAAGGTTTAGCCAAGCTGTTGGCTGAAGAAAACTACCAAGCTCTAGGGATAAGTTTCATAAACGAATGCTTAGGAATTCCACAAAGTTGGCAGTCTAAAATGGACCCTCGAAGAGAGCCCCCATTAGCTCGATGTCCTTGGTATAAGGATGTCATATACTTTCTGCAAGAGTTGCGACCCCCAGATGGCCTGCAAAAGAGCAAAGCAAGAGCTCTGAAGCTCAAGGCAGTCAGATATTGCCTGATCGATCGAGTGTTATATTGGAAAGACCCCCTGGGGGTGATTTTAAAATGCATGAGTCCACAAGAGGCCCAAATGATCATGGCCGAATTTCATAGCGGCCTGCGTGGAGGGAACCATTTCTAGAAATCCATAGCCCACAAAATCCTCAGGGCTGGATACTACTGCCCTATCGTGTTCACTGACGTCTGTAAAAAGGTCAGAGCCTGCATCAAATGTCAAAAATTTGCAGGAAAGCAACAACTCAAGTCCCTGTCATTAAATCCAGTGGTGGTTTCAGGACCTTTCCAGCAGTGGGGCCTAGATTTCATTGGAGAAATTCACCCTGCTTCCAGTGGGAAGCACAGGTGGATCCTGACTGCTACATATTTCTTTACCAATTGGATTGAAGCTATCCCTACCAGGAGCGCTTCCCACAAGGTAATCATTGGATTCCTGGAGGACCTCATCACGAGATTCGACTGCTCGAGTAAAATTGTCACTGATAACATAGTCTCTTTTGGGTCCGAGCCATTGGCCAAGTTTTGCGAGCAGTTCAGAATTAAGTTGATTCACTCCACCCCATATTATCAACAGGGCAACGGTTTAGCAGAATCCTCCAACAAAATCCTGATAAGGATCATCAAAAGGCTGTTGGAAGACAACAAGAAGGCTTGGCATTCCAGATTAAAATTTTCTCTATGGTTCGACTGAGTGACCACAAAGAGATCTATCCGTGTCTCTCCTTTCCAATTAGTCTATGGAGTGGAGGTTGTTTTCCCTTCTCATTTAGCCATTCCTGTAGCAAAATTCCTCCAGGACCATCAGGAGGATCCTGATGACATGATCAGAAGAATTCATTAGCTAGTGGAGGTCCAACAGGCTAGGGAGCAGACAGTGGACAGAATTTAGAACCATCAGCAGAAGATCAAGTAGGTTTTCGATAAGAAGGCCAAGAAGGAGCAGTTCCAGATGGGAGACATGGTGCTGAAATGGGATGCTCCTAAACAAGACAAGGGCAAGCACGACAAATTTGAAGCCCTATGGATCGACCCTTTTAAAATATCTGAAGTTTCCTCAAATAACACTTACAGGTTGCGAGGTTTGGAAGGTGAAGAAGTTTTCAGCAGCCCAATGAATGGGCATTTTCTGAAGAAATGTTTTGTTTGAGTCTCAGATGGCTCCTTTGTTTGTAAATATTGTCCTTTTTGTTTCTTTGTTCGTTTTCATTTTTATTTTGCGGCCTAATAATGACTCCATAGCCCAACAGCAAGGCACTGGAACTGCAAAATGAGTCCTTAGAGCATCGTGGGGATGAATCTATCCCCCATGGAGCCTAATGTTAGCAACAATTTTGGTATCGGGGCACGAAGGTACACAGGTCTGCAGGATTTCCCGGGAAGTGCCCAAGCACAGCACGGAGGAACCCCTTTTCAGTTACAATTCAAGTGAATGGGCGAAGTTTTGCTGACAACCACTGATATCCACCTATAAATATGATCAATGGTTGTCAGGATTTTAGGGCTGCCAAGTTTCCCCAGGTTTAATGCAAGAGATAGCTCCAATAAGTCAAGGCAAATCTGGGTTGTCTGATCCAATTGGGATAGGTGGCTTCCAGTCGGTGTATCGGGGATCGGAGTTTTGGTAAACAAGGAGCCTCCCATTCATTGCAGTTGATATCGTCGATCGGTGAAATGCCGAAAGCGCCTTTGAAGCCGAGCCCATGGTCCTAGCACTAAGTCACTTCAAGCGAGCCTGTAAATGAGGGTGGCTCCCTTTTAAATATCGAATGCCCCCTCGTCCATTCATCCTAAGGACGCGTGGTGCAAGATCTGGCCATGTCGGCGTTTCGGCATTCGGGAGTTCGTGGGATGAGAGTTTCATGTTGTTCAACATATCGAAACCCCGAACCCCGATAGTGCTGAAAGTGTAGAAAGTGGGGCCCGTGGTATCACGAAGCATTTTCAACCATCCATCCAAAGGGGGACACCTGGCGGAAAACTGAGCCATCTCAATGTTTCGCCCATCGCGACTCCAAGGTGCAAAAAAGCAGCTCAGTTATGTTCTGATTCATGCCGAGAGAGTCTCGAACCCAGGCCCACAGTAGCGTCGGGTGAGTTCAAGACTGTCAGATCTCAGAGGGACGCGTGGCACCAGATTGAGCCATCTTGGCGTTTCTCTCATCGCGATTTTAAATTGCAGGAATACCTCCTTCCCATTCGCAAATGCCGAAAGCGCATTAGGAATAAACACATGGTCATAGCCCATGGTCACTTGGGGAGAGGAAGGAGCTGCATAAAGAAGGCCAAAGGCACTGAGTTTAGTTACAGAGGGGATCATCACGATCTCCAGGCGCCATCGGACCCGATCTCAATATTTTTTCTAGCATTGAAGTAAATGAAGGCGAGAGCGGGTGGTTGGAACCTCCTTTCATTCATTAAGTGAGGGGGATGGAGGGTCTGGTGAGCCGCCTGCCCACAGAGGTCGTATGTATCTATTTTCTTAAAGAAGCCATGTCGAAGTCCTCAACTCGACAGAGAAGTCTGCACACACTAGACGAGCACTTAATGTCTCAGCTACCCTCCTTACAGGAGCCATGCGTAGTTAAGGTGGCACTTAAAGAAAGATATTGGTACGAGTTTGACTGAAGGGACACCAAGCCTTGGGTGACTAGGCATGCCTCTGTGAGGTGAATTTTCCTGAGTATATAGACTCAGTCTTTGTATTTTTGAAGGATCGATGGTTGAGCATAGCTCCCGATTGTAAGGTTTTGATGAAGCATTGGTTGCTCTGGTTAATGTATAAGGCATTTGAGATTTCTTACTTTATGGATGTCAGCCTCCCTTCCATTTCTTTATTTACTGTGTTAGAACCACTCAGAATTAAAGGATCCACTTGAGTTGTGGCTGTTATAGGATGATGTAGGTTGGATCACTGTAATAGTCACATTGTTTCTAATCGGTTCTTGTGATGTTCTCAGAGCTGAAACGACTTGGAATTGAAGGATTTAGTCGAGTCACCCCTCAACTCTTTGAAACTCTAGACCAAGAGGATCTTGGCTTCTGAGTTTTTCTTCTTCAAGCTTCCGAAGGCCTGTTGCCTGAGGCAATCTTGCTCACCCCCCTCACAAGTCTTCCATCTACCACCCTTTAATCAACTTATTGACAGAAGTTGGATCAAGGCCTCCCTTGCTTTCTACATACCAGGCCCAGTTTCCCAAGTTAGAGCTATATTATCTTGAGTCTTCACCCATCTAATCACCCCATTAAACAAATCGTGACATAAAACTGATGGGCACTGGGCTCTGCTCCTGCAAGCAATCCAGGAGTGACTTCTGACGCTAACAAAAAGCATATGCTTTGGTCAAGGCATTGAAATAATTCAATGTTTACATTCTACATTCACATACCACAGCTTATGTTCCCAGTAGCTCAGTAAAGGACATCTTGACACAGCCCGATCCTAAAGGGAAGAGGGGAAAATGGATTGTAGTATTGTTAGAATATGATCTTGAAATCAAGCCCACGAAGTTGATCAAAGGACATCGACTTTCTAGACTGATGGCACAAACATACTGTGAACTCTTGGGAATAAACTTCAATGCAGATATCTCAGACCATGCAACAGAGGAAGAAAGGGAAAATCCACAAATATCTCATAAGTTTCTTGACTCTGCATGGTATGTAGATATCATTTTTTTGTTGAAAAATCTGTAGGCTCCTTCCGAGTATAGTAAAACAAAGGCTAGATTTTTTAAACTGAAGGAAGCAAAATTTTGTATAGTAAATGAATTGCTATACTAGAAAGATCCAGGGGGAATTTTATTGAGTTGTTTGATAGAAGAAGAAGCAGAGAAAACCATCAAAGAGTTCCACAAAGGTGACTGTGGAGGTCATCATTATTGGAAGACGATTGTGCACAAAATTTTGAAAGATGGTTTTTATTGGCCTAGCATTTTTCCTGATGTTTATAAAGAAGTTTCAAAGTGCCATGAATGTCAAATATTCGATGGGAAATGAAAATTTCATCCTCTGACATTAAAACCCATTTCAATAGAAGCTCCTTTCAGACAATGGGGCCTGAATTTTATAGGGGAGATACATCCACAGTCCTCGGCTCAACACAAATGGATCCTGACTGCAACATATTATTTTACTAAGTGGATCGAGGTTGTTCCCACCAGACAGGGTACATATGATGTTATCATTCGATTCCTAGAAGAAAATATCTTGTCCAGATTCAGATGCCCGATCAAGATTATAACAGACAATGCAACGACCTTCAAGTCTAAAATATTGGAAAAATTCTGCAGTGATTACAACATTACCCTTGGTCATTCCACGTCATATTATCCTCAAGGGAATGGGTTGGATGATTCTTCGAATAAAATCTTGGTAAAAATCATCAAAAAATTACTGCAAGAGAATAAAAAGGCATGGCACAAAAATCTCATCCATGCACTGTGGGCTGACAGGATATCCCCAAAAAGATCTATTGCCACATCTCCTTTCTAGATCGTTTATGGTACAAAAGCCATCTTTCCTACTACATTGGCCGGTGATGAAGTTGTTACAGGAGAAAGAAGCAGAAACAAATGCCAGTTGGAGAAGAGATGATAAGCTCATCAACGTATAATAGACCAGAGAAAAGGCCTTCAATAACACCCAGCTACGTCACGACAGGATCAAAGAAGATTTCGATAGACATACCAAGGTAGATGAATTCAAACTAGGAACTGGGTACTAAAATGGGACGTCGAAAACAAATGTAAAGGTAAACATGGAAATTTGATAACCTGTGGCTGGGTCCATTCAAAGTCGCAGCTTACCATGGGAGAAACACCTATTTGTTAGAGGAAAGTAATGGAGAATTCGCTAGAGGAGGGCCTGTGAATGGAAGGTTCCTCAAGCATTACATTGTTTGAAAAAATCATCACCCCACCATTCATTGTATATAATCGTTCTACTCTTTTCTTTACGCATGAGAGAATGGAATAAGGAAGCATAGTTGAAGCCCGAGGTGAAGGCCCTGAGCTATGTTGGGAGGATTTTAAGTTTTTTGAATAAAGATCAGCATATTCATATCACATTAACAGACCATGGCCCAATGGGTAGGCACTTAGTATTCAGTTGTTTGCTACCTCACAGGGAGGATAGCATCCCCAGTTGGAGCCAATGTTATCACTGTAACAATTTTCAGATGGAATCCAAGTTTCAAAAATTTAGCGAAGGACTATATTTCCATGGAAGTATGATAGTTTGGAGAACCAGGCTATATCTAGCGGCATATGGAGAAGTATAGTAGAGGCATGAAAGGGAGAATTCAATAGACCGTCGATCTTGAAAGTGGCCTCAGATCAACGGCTAAGGCTCATATCGGGGAATGAAGCAGCTTGGAGAATAATTAGTCGAGGGCGGGCCGGGGAAAATCGTCATGGTTTTATCTGTGGATGTGTGGCACCTCTAGAGGTGCATCAGGGCGAAAAGAAGTCTGACCAATACCACTTTCTCAAACCCCCGATGAAAAAAGTTGTTGGGTCAAATTGGACCTCGATGTTGAAAGAGACATGGATCAATGACTGAGGCACATATCGACGATTGAAACGGAGTTAAGAATAATTATTTGAGGGTGGGCCGGGGAAAACCATCATGGCTTTATCTGTGGACATGTGGTGCCTCTAGAGGTACATCGGAGCAAAAAGCAGTCTGACTAAAACCACTTTCTGCAACCCCCGATGACAAAAGTTGTTAGGTCAAGGTGGATAGTCAATATTGAAAGCGATGTGGATCAACGACTAAGGCACATATCGATGATTTAATTAGCACAAAGATTAATCAGACGAGGGTGGGCCAAAGCATCCATTTGAAACTCAAGCCCAGAAATGAATTAGATTCATGCTTTCTTCACCTCTTAATAGGTATTTTCCACCACGGCCACTAATCCTGTTGTTTTGTATGTGAATGAGCAAGACATCTCCTCTAGAGAAGAAGCCCTAATTGATAGAGACTCTGACGTTTTTGACACAGAGATAACCATTTCGCTATTTCTGTATCCAGATCGAATTTTTTGGACAATGTTGGAATGCGCATACCTTTCCTTGAAGCAGCTCAAGCCTCCATCATCCCTTACATCGTAGAAGTAGCCTTTCCTTTCCCTGAATTTCTCAACTGGTGTGCAGAGTGATATACTCAGGAAGAAAGATTCATTTTGAATAAATTAGGGTAAGAGGTTTTATGTGAATTAAACAGTCACTCGCTCTGACACACCCTCAATATACCATAGTCCTCCCCCACAGTGTTAGATCCCTTCAAGGAACATAAAATGATCATGATCTATAGAGAATGCCTACCAGAAGTAAAAACCCCGTTTCTGTAGACCATTGTCAAGCCGAAACACCATTCATAGAGTCTGTCATTACCTGTCAGTGTAAGTGTCATGGTCATCGAAGTCCAATGGGCTTGTTCTTTGCTAAGTCAAATTTTAGGATTGGACAACGACAAGTTTGTGGTAGAAGTCATGTTAGGTTTCCTGTTAATTTTATTTCTTTCTGATCAGTCGGTCTGTGTCAGTTTTGACAAATTTATTGCTGACAATATGCATCAAGAGCTGGTTAACTTCAATTCATTGAAGCACTTCAGATACTACACGCACTTGCTGAGAATGTTTCTGGAATCTAACAAAACCGAATTTCCTAAGACTGTGTTTATTTCGACTGAGTGTAAAAGGATCACCATGCTTATTTTCATAAATAAAATTATGTCCAGGGTGTACAATCTTATTTTCTGTTCAGATCTTCCAAGGGTTCCAGAGGAAATGAAAATCTCTTTATAACCGAATCCAGAGAAAAAAATAGGAGATTGGATGTTGTTCATACAATATATTGTGATTTGGGTAAATAGCTGTCAAAAAGGACCTTATCTTTTACCAGTTTTTCTGAATCCCAGAATATTTTCTTTAGAGTTCATAAGACAAAAGATCATCTCTGAGACAAAGCATTTTTTGAAAGCACACAAGGATTCTAACTTAAAGTTTCCTTTCATAGTTGGATCCTTTGTGGTAAAAAACAAGTCTTGTTTACCTCAGATCCAATCCAAACTCAGTGAATTTGGGTTCTCACAGTTGTAGGGGAGGAAATATGATCCACATCAAATCATATCAAAGAGGATATTGGTGGGAAAACAAGGCCCCTATGAACATGAACATGTTCAAGGATTCAATAAACTATCCAATCTAGAAACCTGTGTAGATATGGAGGTCGCTCTGCAGCATGATCAGTCAAAACATACAGAAGCAACCTCTCAGCAAGGCCCAAAACATAAACCTTCCCCTAGGCTAGTTGTCAAATCTCCTAAAATCAGAATCTACAATAAGAGGAACAGTTCATAGGCCCTGAGTGCCAGTAGCCAATGAGATATTCTCAAGAAAATTAAAATCACACCATCCTCTCAAATAGTCGACCTGGAAGAAGAAGAGCCCAAAGGGAGAACATGAATGGAGATGGTGGAAGGCGAAACCAAGAGCGAAGAAGTTGTTACAGGAAGCATGCCACAAAGTGAAAGCAACACAAAGGTTTTTAGCAGCAGGAAACACATATTTAGCCAGACACCTGGGGAAGCTTATCATTCCAAGGAATATTTAATGAACCAATATGTTGTGAAGGGAAGTATGGCCAACAACGAGATAAGGCACATGTTGCCTGAAGTAGAGAAGATATTCTAGCATAAGAATTCACTGCTCTTAGCCATATATGTGGAAAGAAAGATGTTTAACATAACAGTGGTTGATGATGATAAGGTTTCTGAGATCAAAATGCACTATGAAAATATTGGTTCCCCTGACAAAGTAAAGTTCCACATAAATGTCAGCGACATGCTATATTTTGATTATCTAAGCTTAGGTATGAGGGTTGCAAGATTGAAAATGCATGCACTCAAACTAGATGGACAATTGAAGTAGGAAAAGGTGCCCAACAAAGCTTGGATGACACAGGTCAAAAGGTTAGAATCTGAAGGCCCTCAAGGGGTAAAAGCTTCTCTGGATGAAAAAGATAAGATGATTCAAAGCCTAAAGAAAAAGATGAAGATGTCTCCTACAGATCATCTGCAAACAACCGATATGACTACTTTGGAATAGGAGAAGGAAAAATTTAGACAAGCGACACTCAATTACAAAGATAAAGTGATACAGTTGGAAAAGGAGAAAGAAAATTGGTCACAAGCACAGGCAGTAACATCAGATATGGTTGTCACTGTACCTACTAATTCAGAGGTTGGATCAAGCACTAAGGGTTTATTCCAAGCTATGTCCCAGGTAAGCTTAAAAATAGGGGAGATCAAGGGTCTCAAAGAGGTCATAGAAAAGTTGAAACAAGAAATGAAAGTGAAAGATGAGAAGATGGATCAACTCCATAGAGACAATCAATATTTGCAAGAGAGAGTAAGCAAGTTGAAAACCAGGTTAAAGGGAAAAACACTATTACAGGGAGCCAAACATGTGATATGGGATGCTATTGCTGTAGAGTCTTCTAAATTCAGGGTTTATCTAAATTTTATAAATGACAAAGACATCGTGGATACTACGACTCGAAGCAGGTGCACTATTGTTAATGAAGTATTAACCAAGAATCCCTCGGAATGGGCCCAAAATGCTATTGACCTGTTAAATTATGTGCCAAATGCTGATCTCCAAACTATCTAGGTAAAGGATAGGATTGTGTTGATCATTTCGGCCAGGAGGATCATCACCAAGCACAACCTGCTCAGATCGGTCTAGAACAAAGCTATGCAAATGGAGCACAACATACACGATTTTAAGGATGCATTTGAAAAATTGTTTATCAAAGGCATCCCATCATTTTGGGATGGCAAAGGATCTTTATAAAATCAAGAAGACTACAATTCTCTCCTCATTCAATGTAGAATGGACCATTCTAAATTTGAAACTATGGAAGAAAGTCTGAAAGGTCCAAGTCTGGTAGAGTATTTGGCTACAGACTTTGGAATTTTGAATAAGTTCAAAACAATGAAAGATGGCCTGCCAAATATGTTCTATGCTACGTGCATTGACTTGGAGATTTTGATTAAAGAGATGATGGACTAAAAAATCCCCTCTGATTCACAATGGAAGGAAATCGTGTGGCTGGGTAAGACAAAATGCAGTTTCCCTGGAACCAGTAAATGATCTCCAGGTGTCATCAAATTTGCAGATTCGATAGAAGATCAGATCAAGACAAATGTCGTGAAGGAAGCTAACCAGTCAGAGGAATCCACTTTAGTTTTGAAATGTCTTTTTGTTCAATCATTGTAAATCAATTTCCATACTGAGACTATCAGTTGAAATTATTATGATCAATTTTATAAGCTGAAACATTTCAGTTTCAACTGTTGTAATCAAATTACATAAATACTAGGATACTTGAATGAATTAATGTTGGCATAAGTGCAAGGTCAACTTTTGGTTCTTGTGAACTCTATTGTATTTTTCTGAAGCTGAATTGAATATATATGCAGAAGCTTTTGAAATCTCTATGAAAAAATTCTAATGGTGGAGATATGAGTTTTGTCTTCCTTCATTGTATGTATTTCCTGTGATCTTTATTCCATTTATATTTTCTACTTTTTAAATTGGAGATTTAGAGGCCCATAATTCATCTTATGATGCTCTTGGCTTAAGCAATTTAAACTGTGTATGTTTCTTCTTATCTTATTTAGAATTCATTTCTATAATGCTCTAATGCAATTATTTGTTTCTCTTTCCTCTTACCACTCTACTTAAATTTAAGAATAGCTCAGATTCATCGCCTCATTTAGCCTTTATCCTCTGGAGAGTTCTACCAACTGTTCATTATTTTCATTCATTTAAAAATTGTGACTCCATAAACCTTTGTGCTCCTCCCCTTCATTGCCAACAACTTTATTAAAAACCCCCAAAACAAACCCAATCTAGCCACCAATTTACAAAGAAACATCAAGTGACACGAGAGATCCCTCTCTGAGTTGAGCATGCTAATGCCTCATCTCTAAAGCTAGTTTAAATAGTTACCTTTGTCATTTGCCTATCAACCATACAAAATTTACAGAGTGCTAACAAGCTCATCATCCACCATCTCAAGAACGTGTATCGTGTTTGTGATCCATGTCTTTATCGCAAGTACCTGCAAGTCAAACTTTTGTTATGAAATTTTGAGTCCATCACATTTAATTATATTTCTATAAACCTTAATCATATTGCATACGACATGGTGAATAAATTACTAGATTGTCATTTATCACATTAAACATACTTTTCACATTCATCCATCATCAAATAAAACAACTACACAAACCATATCATAAAAACGTCAGACACACAAAATATCCAAATGGTCTACTCATATATAGATCACACATATCAAATATGTTTTTGATACAAAAACACAACATGCCTTAGCTCCACTACTAGGCCCTCTCAATAAAACCCTTAGTCTATACAAAATGGGAGTTCATAGAATCCTATGCATCATACAAAATCGGGCTATGTTTGTACCATATCACACTATCACCTAGGGTGACCCTAATTGTAGTACATCCCCACTAGCTGGGGGGTCCCCCTAGGGGGCATATTCCTCGTTGGGATCCACCTAGTCATGGCATCCCTTGCTACTACTGCACTTTGAATCATGGAACACCAATGCGGCTCCCCACCAATACACTTCTCTAAGGATCTCTCATCCTGAATTTGTGTCCACAGGTCCTCGACCACCTTGTCCAGCATGACCTCGAACCATCACCTAAGATCCTCCATCTCTCAGTACTTTGCCACCTCCTCATATATACCCTGAACATCTATAGGTCCCATACATATAAAATCAAAGAACATGTCAATATGCGAAAGTAAAACAATCTCACCTTTTTCATCCCAGTCTTCACCCAATGGTAAGCGCATATTCAAGTGGTACCTGAAGTCAATCCTTTAGTACGAGAAGTTGTAAAATACCTGTGGGGTCTACCACCAGACTTGCTCAAAAAAAGGATTAAAATAATGACCCACACCACCCCACCCTAACATGGGAGTAGCTATCCCCATCTCACCAACCTGGGATCTCGCATCCCAGGTAGGTCCAAAATTTCCTGAGGGCGTAGCAGCACTACTCTCTCAAAAATAAAAGAACACATGACTGAACCAAACATGAACTCAGTTCCTCTCATTTCCACACATTTGTCCAACTATTCCACCATTCACTCATGCACACTCGAGCCTAGGAAAACATGTGTCCCCCCATATCCTTCTCTGCAATAGCCATCTAGGCACCCAAGATGCGTCAGGTCCCCAGTGACCCATAAATTCGTACAACCATGGTGCATAAAACTTGCATATCTAGGGAATCAATGGCAACTATACTGACTTAGCTTCACAGGGATCCTCGGTTGCGCTTCCAACTCTGTTCCATGAAAAGGGAGTCTAGTCATGAAATAAATATCAATATCCATTGTGATGTGGATCTCACGCACCCATACCATGAAGAGTTTTCGATCAAGCTACCACATCCTCACTATAAAATTCAGTAGTGCCTCCTGTGACCAAATCAGTGAACTTTCAAAGAACGTCAATAAATCGACACAAGCCAAATGTCGCCAGATACGGGTTTCCTCCCCCACCATGCCCCATAGAGACTCCTAGTCACTCTCACGCCACTGGAATGACATCCTCTCTCATTGATCTGTAACCTGCATCCAATCCAATAGATATATATTAGTTTTCATCATCTACAAAAACTCCACATACAACCCAAAATTAACATTTTACCCATGTGACTATGCCCTTAATAGTCGCACACTTCAACATTATTTTTCCCTTAACAGTCGTGCACTTCAACGCGATTATTCAGTTAACAATTGCACACATCAGTGCGACTGTTCACTTAACAATCACGCACAAACCACACGAATGACCCCTAGATGGTTGTGCACATATGCACGGTGTTTCATTTAACAAACAAGCATATGCACACGGTTTTCCTCTAAACATTTTTGCACATCTACGCGACTGTTACCCCAATAGTTGTGCCCAACCCCAACCCGAACCATGCATCTGAAACTTGAATCTCTACACACATGCACACACAAATGTTTGATACAGCTACACACTCACGTGACTATATCAATTTAATCCACATGCATATGTATGGGAATCTGACAATCCCCTGCATGGTCCTACTTACATAACCTTAAAAAAGACTGTACGACCATCCATATAGCCCCCAATCCCCCCCAAACTACACCTAACCTAAACATGAAGTTTTGTCGGCTTACCTAGCTCTCGCACCACTTGAGTCCATGCTCGTCTTCTCTTCCATGGATCACCAATGTCAAATAACGCAACTCATAGATCCCTATAACAACAAGTACAAATGAGGTGGCAATGTGGGATCCATGCCCATATATATGCCCCTTTGCAAAAATTCCTCACTTCCATTTTAGAGCATTCAAGTTTTGTTTCTCACACCATTCGCACCTCTAGGATCTAGACCTGATCATATTCACAATGATACTCTCAGTTTCCCATTTTAGTCTAGATCCCCAGTGGCCCCTTTTGGTGCCCCGGGTGTAGGCATACATCACCTTTCCACATTTAATTCTCAAGTAACTGTTATATATGCTTTATTTTCATATATGTTTCACGTCGGGTATTTGGTTTGTAAGTACAGGTCCTCATTAGCATCCTCATTCTCACTATCAATTGTGGGCTTCATTTGGCCCCTTCATGTATATATTCAAAATTGGCATGAACTCTCACCCTTTGCTCACAATTTCATTTCCCACTTATACCCCCTGACATTTATCCCTAGGGTCCCTATGGGTGGTTCTACAACACCCTCACCTCCATCCATTCTGGTGCTGTCATTCGCTAGCCTTCTCCCCCACATGAGTTGTCCCACATGTGTTTTCCCTTAAACGCATTAACACTCATGTTGATTAATCCCCCTTAGGATCATGAGTCCTCATAGTTTTGCATCTCAGAGAATGAACCTCATAATTCTTCTCCTCATTTTTCTATCCTACCCACAATGGAATCCAACATCATATGGTTTTGGTTTTAACAGATGCACCTCTGCATCATCATTACTCTCCATTTCATCCACCACTACTTTCCCATCTACAAGATCATCCTCCATTTATCTACCTAGTGCAAAAATTAACCAATGACCCCTCCACCCTCCACTAGTCTCTACTTGCGCCCTATATCGGCCAAGCCATACTTCACTGGGGCACCTGTTTCTATACATGTACTTTCAACCCCATTATTTATTCATTTGGTAATTGTATAAATAATCTTTTAATTTCATCAAGTATTATAGATTTAGGTCATCCCATCCAATGACATTTTTCCTTGGCACACAACAACCCATGTCACCCTTGGTTGGGGAATTTTTACTTCCCTCATTACCTATGCAAGATATTTTTACCCTGGATGAAATTCTAAACATTACAAACACCCATGTCCCACATCACTATATTTTGACCTATTTTACATCTCCTTCCAGTCTCACCCATTCAACATAGTTTTACGCCATATCTGGTCATCCCCTTGACACCAGATCATGTTTTACAGTTGCTGCCATCCATCAACACTCACAAACCTAGGGCAGTTATGGAATTCTCTATATTCCAAACATCATTCATGATTATCAACCGATTCACCTTCACCAATACAATGTTTTACACCATTTTGATTAATCGATGTCAAGAAGCCCTTTTCTTCTTACAGTCACGCCTCCTTCCTTTTCAACATCAATATAAGGTTCCAGGAAGGTGGCAATATCTTGGCTCTCATCCCACCATTAATCAATAGCCTCATAATCATTACTTTATGATGTCGTTGACCTCCTTAACATTCAACACCAACCAAGTTTCATGTTACGATGGGTCTTACTATGCGACCATTGCAGTTTACAGGAGCAACTGAAGACCTCTAAATTTGATAGGGCATCAATGCCTCTGAGTTGTTCACCTCTCGATTCAGAGCCAATTTAGTCATCAAAGTCATCATTTGTTGTTTTTGATTCCCTCGAGGGAGTTTCAGATATGTACTTCACTAGAAGTATCATTCACCTTTATCATTTTATGGATTAATGAAACGAGCATGGGGCATGCCCACCTCATTTTTACAAACATTTTATTTTTCTGGAGAATACCTAATACAGATATTTTTGTCCCCTCTCCCTCCAAAAAATTTCTCTCACCGTACCTCACTACAAAGTTCTCTTGTGATTTTATACGATGACGTCATCACCAAAAGAAACAATGATGTATTTTTCTATACATATGGTCCTAACCTCACACATTAGGGGGCATATGTTATCAAAAAAACATAGAAAATGGATGAAGAAACTTCTAGCGCAAGAACAACATACTACCAATAATTATGGATTGAGCATAATTAGTTTGGAAAGATAAGAAAAAAACTATACAAAAGTGGTTGTGAAGTTCCATGCGTATTCAACAATATCAGGGCACACATATCCACGTGGGCTAACACGACATACAACGTGCACAGTGAGCGGTTCACATGACTGACAATCGGAAAACCCATGTGAATGTGGAAATGACACATTGATGATTTTGGTCGGGCCTCAACCAATTCTGGGATGGAGTGGATCTCCCCCATACCCAAAATTTCCCCCAAATTCCACCTTGGGATCACTAAAATGGATGGGAGGTACCTCCAAAGGCCTCCCATTCACATTCAAAACTAGTTTGGAAAAATCTTTCCATCCTCCTATAAATAGAGGGCCATTGTATGCAGATAAGAAGAAGCAATTTGAGTATTGTTATGCTGTTCAATTTGTCTTTGAGAAGCCATATTTCTCCTAGAAATATTTGAGCATTCATAGAAAGTGTTGCACCTCTCTCCTCTTGAGAGGTTCAACTATCAATTCTTCACCATTGTATTTTCATTTTCAGCCATTGTTAGAAGAGAGAAACCTTTCTATTGGGGACTCAAGAGCCTTCCCAAAGAGGAAGAGGGGACTCATAAGTTCTCATACTTATCCTAGGTGTTATCAATTCGAAGATCGGTCTCATTTGGTAGCTATTCCTTGTGTCTCTTTCTTGAATCAATTTTAGTTGTTACATGCTTAGTTTAGTTTTATTTCTTTGTTGTTTATTTTTATTTTCTATTTAGTTGAACCACTAATCAACTAACATACTACTGTGCTATCTTACTGGCCTAACTATATAGTTAAGGGATATTGTTTTTCTCACCCAAGTGAAAAAAAAACCCAATAATAAGGATTGTAGCTTTGAAAGTGGGCCATATTTCTTCAACTCTGCAGGGATGTACTTGAGATTCTGGACTGATTGCTTCAACCTATAAAATAGGATTTCTCCTTTACACCATTCTGGATCTGACTCTATTCCTTACAACATGATTTCTTGTTGGAAGAGATATTAACATGCATTGGAAACACCCTTGGAAGATATGTCAAATCCTCAGAGGCAACATGGAAAAGGCGGTATACCTCATATGCTCGCATTTTTTCTATATGAACATTTCCAAAGCATTACCAGGATCTCTAACCCTTGAATTCCAAGATGAAGAATGGATCCAAATGATAGACTATGAGCATATCCCATTCCGGTGTCGGAAATTCTATGAGCATGACCATCTCTTTAGTGATTGTCCCCTAAATTCTCCTCCTCGCCAAACTAAATAAATGCAAGGAAAATACAATGGTTTTACCCAAGTGTAGGGATGGAATACTGAAAAAACTTAGTCAAGGGAAAACCAAGAATCCATCCATAATCAACTCCTTCAATATTTTAAACCAATTGCCAAAATACCAAGTGGAAAACCCACATTCTAATGGAAACATGGATAGCACAAAATAAAAGGCAAATAATATCTTGGAGTTGGTTCTGGAATAGATAGTACAGACACATGCTTCCGCATAACCAAAGGATGATCAAATCACTAAAGATGGTAGAGAGATAGACATGATAGTGGATGAAAATGATCTAATAGACATAGAACAATAAAAGCTTGATGAAGCATATAACAATCAGGAGCTACAATCCCTTCCATTGGAGAAACTATGCAAAGTTCACAAAGTCTATATTGAATCAACAACAGGGGAAACATCTTTATTTGGAGGGGTATTGGGAATCCACTCCGATCCATGCATAGATCATAGGAAAACACCCAAGGAAGGGAAAAGATGAGGTCAAAAAACATCACAACAACTCATCCACAATATTGGAAGCTTTATGATAAACTTCGGGAAAGTACAAAGGCTTACCGAGGGATTCTTTTCTACCCTGCCCCCTTCCTCATGAAGATTATATCTTGGAATTTAATAGGCCTAAATGGGAGAAACAAAAAGAGAGTTCTCTAGAATTTTATCATGGAAGAGGAACCATACATTATATTCCTTCAAGAAACAAAATGCACAGACACCACTGCAAAAAATATTTTCTCCAGGTGTTGGCGACAGGGAAGTTATGTTTACAATGAATACAAGGGAGTGACAGGTGGTATAGCCAATCTATGGAACCCTGCAACTATTATATTGGATAGATTATACTCCACCTCTTGGACTCTCTCCACCCATTATCGGGATATTAGATCCAATAAGGAGGGGATAATCACAAATGCTTATGGCCCTCATGCACATACGAAAAACAAATTTTCTCGAAAATCCTTTTAGCCCTGGGTAACATTGTGGGCCATCAATGGTGGATAATAGGGGGTGATTTTAATATTATCCTTTCTTTGGATGAAAAAAGAGGCGGCATCCAAAGACTAGAAAATGATAGTGAGAGCATCCAAAACATGATAGAAGACCCGCATCTAATTTATATTGAATCTAGGAATTGCACTTATATGATCCAATGCACACCATGTGGCTTTTTGCCTGGATCATTTCCTCATTTCAGAGTCCCTAATGCTGGAAGGACCTCTCATTGAATCAAGTATCCTCCCAAAATATGTATCATACCACTAGCCAATATATTTTTGGATTGATACTACCATCACACCTAAATTAAATCCTTTTAGGTTTGAAAATCTTTGGGTTTCCTACCCAAACTTCCAGGAGCTTTCCAAAACTTGGTGGGTAACATAACAATCTCTGATGGTTCTCTAATTTATATATTCCAACAAGACTTAAATAACTTCAAACAACTACTACGTGATTGGAAAAAAACTATTTTTGGAAACATCTTCCAGCCTTAGCGATCCATAGAGAAACGCCTTAAGGAAATACAACAAGTATTCATGTCCCAGGGTCACTTTGATTCCCTGAAAGCAGAAGAGGATCTCTTAAAACTAGAATTGGAGGAACAACATAAGCAAGATGAAATTTTGTGGCACCATAAATCCTGGGTTCAATGCTTTAAGGAGGGATAAAAGAGCCCCATGTATGCTTATCAAAATTGATCTCTCAAAAGCATTTGATCACTTAAGCTCGCAATACATCAATTCCATTCTTTCAACTTTTGGTTTCAACAATGAGTGGGTTACTTGGATCCTCAACCTTGCCTCTTCATATTTATTTTCCATCCCTGTAGATGCTATCTCCTCCAACACCTTCTCCCCCACAAGAGGAATTTTTCATGGAGATCCTCTCTCCCCCTTTCTCTTTGTTATTATGGATGAGGGACTAAGCCATTACATTAAAGCCTCCATAGGGGAAGGATTCCTTTAGGGCCTCCCCCTTCAAAATATTCATTTGACTACCTCTCATAGATAATTTTTTGATGACACCATGCTCATGGGCCTGCCCACTACTTAGGAGGCACAAAAGATAAAAAGAATATTATCGTATTTCAGTGAAGCGTCGGTGTTATTGGATAAATCAGTAGGTGTGGACACTAACAGATCTCCCCAGATCCACCTGGATCTAGAACAAAACACACCAAAACATGGTGCTTTCCTTAAGTTTAAATATTTAATTTACTAACTAAAGAGGGATAGGTGACATACCGTTTAAACGCCACTTCCTCTCACCATCGCCATCCTAGCTTCGTTCCAATGCTCATAGAATGATGAACCTACAAAAGAACACAATCATCCAAATTGATAGAAATAGCATAAACTCAATATAAACCTATGTATGTGACCAAGGAATTATATAATAAAACACAACAAGATTTATAGGAAAGAATCATATTACGGTATCATATTAAATGTGAAAGAGAGATTACAACCATGGCCTTGATGTCGTAAGGTCCCTTCCAACTATCCTTCGTTCCCCACACACTTTCACTCCAAGAATTCTGAGAGCATATATCTGAAAGTATTCACAATCTATCTTGACAAAGGAAAAACTCAAAACCACTCTAACCAAGCTAATAATTCCAAGCCAAATCCAACTTAGCCCAATCCAAGCTCCAAAGTTTATATCATCCAAGCCAACTTTCTCCATGAAATCTCCTCTCCTTTTATAAGATAAAGAGGATAAGGTGAGGAGGTTAGGATGATCCCACTAAAGCATGAAAGCGAGTAAGATCCAAACCATTCATATGCCACCTCACCGTGGAAGTTTATCCTTCTAGAAGATTCGAGAAAACACTCATTTTTCCCACGTATGAGCATTCTCGCACCCTACCTATAGAGAAACTTGAGAACCTCTCGCAACCCAGCTATGGTGCAACCTATGAGAATTAGGCATTATCACACCCTGCCTATATAGAAACCTGTGAACATCCTCTTTAATATGGTTTTCATAAAGGAAAATGCAACTTCTTTTCTCAGGAAAAGTTCTTCTCCCTTCTTTCTTCAGGAACTCGGGCCACTGACCCCTCTAAAGACTACAGACAGTCTTACATCATTAACAGTCACCGGGATGATGAAAATAATGTGTAACAGTTGGGCACCTCTATTAACCTATCCAAATCCCATATTTTCTTCTTCAATACCCCTATAGTTGTTTAGGCTCATATCTCTTTCCTTCTTGACATTCCTTAGAGTTCCCTTCCATCCAAATACCTTGGCATTCCTCTCACTAACTCAACAACTTGAAATATCTCTTAGGATCCTCTCATTCAATACATAACCAATCATTTAAACTCTTGGATTTTTAGATCCATCAATATTGTGGTTTTTCTTGTTCTCCTAAAATCCGTTCTACAAGCAATACCAATATACCTCTTCTCTGCCCTCATTGCCATGCAAAAGGTGCTCCAAAACATTCATAATATCCAAAGAAGATTTCTTTGGAAGGGTCATGATTCTTCGAGCAAATGGGTTTTGGTCAGTTGGTATAAAATGTTCAGACCTAATCTTAAGGGTGGTCTTGGGTTCTGTGACCCTTATCTTCTTAATATCATAATGGGTGCCAAAATTTGGTGGAATTGGATAAAACATCCAAAGGATTTATGGTCCTAGTTATGAAAACAAAATATTCCCCTGATGTTGAATATGCTAAGATGATTATAATGAATGATCAGATATAGGGCTCCAACATCTAGAATGTAGCTTGGAGAAATCTCCCCCTCATTCAAGAACATGCCATTTGGGAATTTGAGGATGTTCAAGAAGATTTTTTTTGGTCAAACTCTTGGAAACAATTACCTCCCCTATTGTCTCTCTAAGGTATGATGCCTATCCATTCCCTCATACAAGATACAAAAATACTTAAGGTCACAAACTCTTGGTTACTAATGTCCTATCTCAGCTCATCTTTAGTGACCCAGGGTTCATGTCTATTCAGATTTCCAACAAAGCCTATAAACTGTCGACCCTCCTGGTAAACCAGAAGGAAACGTAGTGCACCAGGTGCACTGTGCTGTCTCACTCGAGATAGTAGTAATGGGTGGCTGAAAGACTCATGTGTTTGTATCCTAGGATTGAGTGGGAGATCTGAGAACTGTGCATTGAGAGTTCTATTGTAACTTATTAATGCAATACATTGTTATTACAATTTATGCAGGAAATATAATGACTCATTCACTTAGCTTAACAATAAATACTAAAAGGAAATAAAGACACACGTGCATTCAATCACATAATACAAATATTACCGTGGTTCACCCCGCCAGGATACGTCCACAAAGATTTGTCTCTTAGCTCTTTTATTATAGTCGTTCAGTCACTATAGTGTTGCATGCTTACAACCCTTCTCAGTTAGGTAATATCTATATGAGGTGGACTAGATCACACTAGGCTCCTTAGCCTGTGATCTAACCCTCAAGATATACCCTCCATCTTCTCTATCTCAACAAGTTACAAAATTAGGTCATACAACAAAATATTACATACCAACTCACTACAACAATTCTCTCTATAGAATACGACTCGTCTCTTCCCTCTAAGACCTAGGTATCTCTATTTATACGTTTTTGTCTCTTCAACCATTACAATACATTACGAAAACCCTAAACCTACCATCGTTATGTCTTCCATGCATGCACACGTGATGTTTTTCCTTCCAGCTATCGCTTTCCTCGTGCATGCCTTCTTTCCCAAAATTGACTTTCTTTTCACCTTGGCCTGCTTCCAAAAGGCCCCCAACACTAACATGTGGCTCGTCCTGAGCCACCTAACTTTTGTGCACTTTGTCAATCTCTCTGGTGATTGCATGGAACTTCTCCTTGAGATCCACTACTTTTGTTTGCACCTGCACGGTCTTCTCCTTGAGCGTGTCCACTATCTGGAATGAAATTTCGTCACTGATCAATCCGATGCATTCTGCCTGATTTTGTTTTATTACTGTCTTGTCTTTCTCTGCATGTGCGTTGACTTCTTCTACTCGCTCTTGGAGTGGTTCCATTTGATCCTGACACTCCTTTTTTCGTGTTTGCACAGTGGTGCGTTTTGCCTGCAATTTCTTCATATCCCGCATCCCTTTGACGTGCTCCGTGATGGCCATTGTCTTCTACCTCTGCTTAAGGTCTTGGATTGTTTCCCTTATCCTTTCTTCCTCCTTTTTTCACTGTAGGACTTTTTGATATTCTTCTAACCTTGTCCACAACTGTGTTTCTTCCTCGAACAAGTTGGCTGTTGCGCAGACCTGTTGATCTATCTCCTACAGCTGCTCTGTTGCCTCCTTCTTCCTTTCCTCCCTTACTTCTGGTGGAGTGGTAGGTTTAATATGCTCATGAATATTCTCAATATCCTTTTGATATTAATCTATTTCCTATGCAAAATGATCAATCTTCTCTACTACTGTGAGTGCATCCCTCTACATGGTCGTTGGAATATTTTCATAAGTTTCTACCACTTTCTGCTCCAATCTATTCACGCACTCACTTTCCTCTTGGGTCTCAAACTTAGCCTACTCACATATTATTTCCAATGCACCCCGCTTCTCTATTGTCTACTGCAATTTCTCTAAGTTTTTTCATACACGAGACTGTACCTCTTGGGTAACGCTAATCTGCAATTTGTGTAGAGCCTTGGATGGTATCAGTGCCAATACTAGTTGGATTTGGGTTAAGTCATTTAGGGGTGTCTACCCCATGATCTGATCCATGTGCATCATATTGGGTGTAATGTGGAATGTTTCACTCGGCTACGATATTGTGTGGATTGTATCGCGCTCGCCTTCATCCATTATTTCTTTAACCTATGATGTTAATGGCCCTGTTCCCCTACTGTTGCTCGTTGTATGCGCTTCCCCAATCTACTTGAGGAACTGTCGCATGTCTACCAACTCCTCTTGAATCCTATCCCTATGGTGCGCATAATTGTCAAAATCCTCATCTATACAATCCTGAACCATTTGGGCTATCATCTCAGCATCATCCTCCATGATCATGTATTCTAGAAGTGTTATTTTCACCTTCATTTTCTTGCGTGCTTCCTCCCTGTCTGAATGGATGGCCTCTTATTCAAGTCTAGTTCCTATGGATTGGGACTTGGTGTTGTCCCTTGTGCTTCCTCAACCTATTTATGTTTCACTTGGGTCGGTTGTGTAGTGTTCTTTTCCCCCTTCTGGGTCCCTGTATTATTTGTCCCTTTGTTTATCTTCTTTGTTTTTTCTGGACAGTCCTCCATTTCTTGGGCAGTGGGACTTCTTGAGGCTGTGTTTCCTCCTACCCTACCTCCTCTTTTTTTGTCTTTGTAGAAATTTCTTCGGTGAGGGCTGGAATCTTCCAGTCGTCCTCCCAATCTTTGATAGCAATGTCAATGTTTCCTTCCATGATACAGTAATGCATTTGTAGCCACTATCTGTTGGGGTCCTTCCATGCCTGTATCCACATCGCATGTCATGTGACCTTGAAGTTGGTGATGTCCTGATATTGTGCAACAACCTGTGGTGTTATTCTCCACATGTTGGAGATGGCCTCCTACAGGTCTTGAAGGTATCCTTCGAATACAACTGCATTCATTTTCTTATTTTTGGCATCCGATGTGATGCCAAGTGATAAATACCTCGCTCCATAATTTATCTTGTGTCTAGTGCCAAAGAATTCATAACTCAGTTCCTTCCAGCCCATGATCTCTATCAACATGAGTAGCCATGAGTAGTGGAATTCTGTTCCTAGATCCTGCACATCCTTGCAGTCATCCATAAACAAATTCAAGAGGTAGGGTCCCCAACTAACTGTTGTGCCCTCGACACATTGAGCTGCAACTATGATGACCCCAGCTGGAACTTCCTCCCTGCGGCATTTTCTTAGCAGTATACAGGCCAAGATTCTTTTGGCCATTTGTGCTGCGACATCATTGATCCTCTTGATTCTGATTCCTTGCGTCCCCCTGCCAGTTCCATATTTCCTCTTCATATCCTCCGCAATTTCTTTCTCCTTTGTCTTATTGTCGAGGAATTGCATGGGATCCATACCCCGATATGACAACCTTGTGATGTTGATGCAACCCCCCTACCTCAGCAGGGTCTTCCAACATCCCAGTCAAGGATCGTTCAAATTCTCTGACCTAGATTAGCTCTTTCAGGTCCCTGTTGGAACCTCCCTAAAATAATTATCCATAGGTCCTTATGAAACTCTGCCCATGCCAATTATCACCAGGCACAAGCTTCCTCCACACGACCACTAGTTGTGACTACACGCCTATCAAAAGGCGTTTCACGATTTCGCATGTCGAGTCTTTGTATGTGATTCACCCTGACTCTCTTGACCTTCAAAATCCCGATAGGTGCCTAGCGCATGCTAGATCCTCCCTTATCCTCCATCCATATGACCCCTTGCTATGACCTGGGGCCAAACCTTTCGAGCGCTTCACGATTTCACGTTTCGTGAAGTATGCTTACTCATCCTTCTCAAAACTGAACTTGCGAGTTATGCTCTCCAGATCAATGGTCCACAATCCCTACGATCCAATGGTCTTGATCTCCTTTTTTTGTATCGAGACTTCACGTTTCACGAATTTGGAGGACTTCTCACCTCCCTTCTCCTGATATCCGAACTCCTAATATCTCCCTCGAAAATCAACAATCCATGCTCTCTCTTCGACCAATGGTTGTGATCCTTTTGCGAGTTTCCACTTCGTGAATCCTCACGACTCTACCCTTTGACCTTTCCACTATGTGAGTCAACGAAATGATGACCTCTTGCCACATTCCCTGTCTCAATGGATGGTTCCGACGACTTCAAAAATTCTCTCATGCACCTTCCTTTCTCCGATTCCCAATTTCTTGAGAATTCACTCACTTTAGATTGATGGTCCTGGAACCTCCATAATCCGATGGCTCAAATTGACTAGCGAATTCTCATTTCACGAGTTATCATAACTCTACCCTTTGACTTCCCTAAGTCGCAAGTCATCGAAATGTTGAGCTCCCACCGTGTGTCCTTTCATGATGGACAACTAGTATCAAATCATGAGTTTGCACTTCACAATTTCGCATCTCGGAGGTCCTCGCCTATCCTCCTTGCAAATCTTCTGAGTTTTGAGTCCTCAAACTCTCGGATCTGCTGCCACCTATCCTCCGACGATGGAAAGTCCTGATGGTTTCAAAACTTGGGACTTTGCAAAGTCCACTCTCCTATCTACCTTCAAATGGTTAAGGCACATGCACCTTACCTCTAGATCAACAACTATTGATCCATGTACTCATATCCAATGACTCAGATCTAATCTTCTCCTGCGATATCTTCTTCTGTTTGGATGTAGTTTTGATGTTTCAGATCACTCCTCTCCAGCTGATCTAATGATAGTTGTCGATCCTCCTCCTAAGCTTTGGATTTCTTCCCCAAATTTGAAGATTTTGATGCTTCAAAGGTCTTGGCCTTTGATCTACCTCCTGTGACCCTTGTGACTTTGGGTCTCGACTTCCACTTTCCCTCCTGAGCTTTCATCATTGAAACTTAACCTCGGCCCTAGCACATTCCTTGTGCTTTGTGCATAGCTTCATGCTATCTCTCCTGAGCTTGTCTATGGATTGGAACTCAAAGTGTCTCAGCCTTTTGATTCTTTCTACAGGAACTTTGTATGCAAAGGTACTATTCCTCCTGAGCTTATGAACTTGAAACAAGTTTTCTCTATGAGCACTCCTTCCACTTTGAAAAGCCTTCAACTGGTTGTCTTTCAACACTTCATCTGAGTGTTGGCCTGATGCACTCCTTGCACAGGTCTTCCTCCAGAGTGTTCAGTAAATCTACTTATGTTCCTCTTGTCCCTAGAAGGGAACCTGTGCCCTCTTGGCAGTTTCTTCTCACGCCCTCCTTGCAGATATTTTCTACAGAGCTTTCAATGACTTTGTGAGTATCTTCCTCTGATACTCTTCTCCCTAAAATTGACAAGAGTTCCTCTATGAAAACTTGCACTCACTCGATGCCCACCTGAAAAAGCTCTACATAGTTCTCAATAACTTTGATTCTCTCTGAACTCAACACAAAGTTCTTCCTATGCACCCCTTGCACTTCCGCTGATGAAGGTTCAATGATATCTCTTCTAAGCTTCTCTGAGGTTAACTCACCTCTTTCAACGCACTCTTTGCAGACAATGTGCAGTCCTTGCACTTGAAACTCAAAGATGAGAAACAATTAAAACTTATGAAATACTTCACCATTTCATACATTCAAAACATGAATGATATATGAAAGAATAACAATGAACACAAATACATCAACACGCCATATGCGGGAAAAAATGATTTTCTATTATCTCTTTGTGTCTATACAAACGTTTACATAAAAAATAGACTACAATAGAGTCTCAGTTCTCTCAAGTTCTCCTATCCTAACTCTATACTGAGTTCTAATCCTAATACCTTCTACAAATATCTCTCCCTCTATCATTTACAAAAGAGGCTCTACGATCTTATCCTCTCCACCACCTTAGTTCCATCGTTGTCTCAGTTAAGACACCATACTTCCTATGAATTCATTACATCAATGTTGATCCAGACCTGACTACAATCTAGACCTGCTACAAGTAACCATTTATGGAAACCCTATCCACTATATGTACAAAGGCATGGCTTGGTTCTTACAGCCTTACAACACAAAAATATGTATTGGATTAGATTTGAAATTTAAAAATGGGAGGGTCAGTGCCTCTCCCTTTCTCCATTTCACGTCTACGTGTTTGCATTTTGGCACATTTGTTGAGGTGGAGCAATGATCTTGCATCATACTCCACTGTTGTGAAAAATTCCTGAGCTCCTTCTCATGAGATTCCCAACTCTGTTAAAATCTTCTTGGATCCCAAAATCTCTTCTGGAGATGTCCTCTTGCCCCTCTCTAGCTATGTTGTTGCTGCTATGACAGGTTCTCCCCTTTCCATATTCCCTTTGCTGACTCCTTATTGCGCTGACCTCAACATCAACCTCTGTATCTCCTCTATTACCTCGTCCAACTGCTCTAGTGGCTGGCTCTTTTTATGTAGTCTTCTTGGCTGCAATTCCTTCTTATCAGTGGTTAGATCATCTTGATCCCCCATATCATTTTCTTCTTCTGTGGCATTAGCTTTCCAACCTGCTGCAAACTTCATTTCTTCAGTCTCATCATTGAGCTCCTGCTCAGTTTCTTCCCCTGACATATTTTCTTCTTCCAGTCCTCCTTGCATTGGTTCAACTCCAGCTTCCTCCAGCTATTCCTCAGGTTGATATGATCCCCCATCTGCTTCCAACTTAGCCTGTTGGATGTGCAAGATTTTCACCATTACCCTTCTCTCTGGGGCTTCCAATTGTTCATACAGATCAACAAAATCCATGTTGTCTGCTTACTCTTCTGTTGCAGGCTTCAGTGCTGCAGTCATCTCCTGTTCAACTTCCTGGCTGAAAATTTTGAGCCATTCCTCTTAATGCTCTTCTCTTTCTACTGGGGCAAACATCAACATTTTCTCCTCTTCTTCTTCCTCTTTGACAGTTTCCACTGGTTGTCTTTCCTTTGCTGCTGCACTTTCATCATGTGCATTGGCCTCTACTTGGCTGTTTGGTAGGAATTCCTTGATCCCTCCAATAATTAGAATGCTCCTTTGATATTCCTTCTCTATAATGGAAGTATTTAACTTCTCATCATCTTCATTCACATGGTCTACAAATCCACATGAATCTATCAGCACTCCTTGCTGACTTGAACCCACTTCTGAGCTCCCAAGACTTTCAAACGGTCTCATTTCTTTACCCTTTCCCACCTGGAAATTTGGGACTTCTCTTATGCCCACTTGGTAGTCTATGAGATCAATCGATCCCATCTCATTTCCCACCTAAAAATTTGAACTTTTGACACTACTCCCCTGGCAGTATATGAGACCTTCCACTGATCTCTTTCCATTTCCCACCTGAAAAATTGAAAGTCCATTTATGTCGATCTGGCAGTTTACGAAATCCTTTGTTGATATCATACCATTTCCCACTTGGCAATATGAATTTCCAAATCTATGAGATCCTCCAATGATCTCATTTCATTGGCCACTTGGTAGTATGAAAATCCATCTCTTCTCTCCTGGAAATTTATGAGATCTTTATCTGGTCTCACCTTCTCCTCATCACTGAGGTGTCTTCCTGTCTCTAGTTCACAGATGTGAATTAGTTCCTGCTTTGTGTCACTGAGGTTTTCTGCATGCCTCAACCACCTCCTTACCATAAGTTTCTTCTTTCTTGCCAACAACTTTTGAACAAGCCATTCTTCCTTCCTGTTCAGAGGACATTCGTACCTCCAATGTACCTTTGCCTCTTGTTGCATCCTCAATGCTAGTTGTTACATCTTTTCTCTTACCTCGCTGAGCTATTTATCCATCTCATCTTTACTCCTCTATTGGTGGTCCTTGCCTTGACCACACTTATGGCCTTCAGTAACCATTTCACCCTCTGCCTTCCCTCCTGGCAAGTCTATGGATCACTCTACATCCGAGAGCATCTCCATATTCTCTCACAACTCACCTGGTTGTTTAAATTTTTGTTGTTGTACATAAGCAACAACCTTCTCATAGAATATCAATACTTTTCCTTCCTCTCACTTGTTGTCTATAGGAAATTTATGCTTCTGATACCACCTGATGGTATCAACCAATATTCTTTCACCGTATCTCCCTTGTTTGTTGTCTGCAAAAAAATAAAGGCCTCATCTTCTCTCTCTTTCACCTGAAATATACAGATGAACATTATGCTTTGATACCACTTGGTATCAAAGTATATCCTTTCTCTGCTCTCTGCTACATAAATTTAAAAATATGTGATGTGATACCACCTGATGTAGCCCTCCTACCTCAGCAGGGTCTGTCAACCTCTCGGTCAAGGATTGCTCCAATTCTCTAACTTGGATTAGCTCTTTCAGGTCCCTGCTGGAACCTCCCTAAAACAATCATCCATAGGTCCTTATGAAACTCCACCCACTCGAATTATCACCAGATGCAAGCTTCCTCCACACGACCACTAGCTATGACTGCACGCCTATCAAAAGGCGTTTCTCTATTTCGCGTGTCGAGTCTTTGTATAAGAGTCACCCTGACTCTCCCAACTTCTGAAATCTTGACAGGGGCCTAGCACGTGTGATCTCCTCCCTTATCCTCCATCCATATGAACCCTCGCTATGACCTGGGGCCAAAACTTCTGAGAGCTTCACAATTTCACATTTTGTGAAGTCCACTTATTCATCCTTTCAAAACCCAAACTTGTGAGTTCCGCTCGCCAGATCAACGGTCCACAATCCCCATGATCCAACGATCCTGATCTCCTTTTTGCATATCGAGACATCGTGTTTCATGAAGTTGGAGGATCACTTAGCTCCCTTCTCCCGACATCTGAACTCCCAATATCTCCCTAGAAAATCAATGGTCCACGCTCTCTCTTTGACCAATGATTGTGATCCTTTCATGAGTTCTCACTTCATGAATCCTCACGACTTTTCCCTTTGACTTTTCCACTCCGTGAGTCAGCGGAATGTTGAGCTCTAGCCACATGCCGTGTCTTGATGGATGGTTCTGATGATTTATAAACTTCTCTCGTGCACCTTCCTTTCTTTGATTCCTGATTTCTCGATAATTCACTCACGTCAAATCGATGGTCCTCGACCTTCCGTAATCCAATGACTCAGATTGAATCACGAATTTTTGTTTTTTGAGTTATCGTAACTCTACCCTTTGACTTCCCTAAGTCGCAAGTTAGAGAAATGCTGAGCTCCTACCATGTGTCCTTTCCTGATGGATGGCTAGGATCAAATCATGAGTTTTCACTTTGAGATTTCACGTCTCGGAGGTCCTCACCTATCCTCCATGCAAATCTTCCAAGTTTCGAGTCCTCAAACTCTCAGATCTACTGCCACCTATCCTTCGACGATGGATGGTCCTGATGGTTTCAGAACTTGGGACTTTGCAAATTCCACTCTCCTATTTGCCTTCAAATGGTTAAGCTGAGTGAACCTTACCTCTAGATCAACGGCTATTGATCCACATGCTCAGATCCAATGACTCAGCTCTGATCTTCTCCTGCGCTCTCTTCTCCTGTCTAGACATAGTTTCAATGGACCAGATTGCTCCTCTATAGATAATCTAACGATAGCTATCACTCCTCCTCCTGAGCTTTGGATTTCTTCCCTGACTTGAAATATTTCGACACTTCAAAGGTCTTGGCCTTTGATCTACCTCCTACAAGCCTTGTGACTTTGGGTCTCGACTTTTGCTTTCCCTCCTGAACTTTCATCAATGACTTGACCTTGGCGCTAGCACATTCCTTGCACTCTGCATGTAGCTTCGTGCTATCTCTCCTTATCTTGTCTGTGGCTTGGACCTTGAAGTGTCTCGGCCTTCTGATTCTTTCTACAGGAACTTTGTATGCAAAGGTACTATTCCTCCTGAGCTTGTGAACTTGAAACAAGTTCTCTCTACGTGCACTCCTTGTGCTTTGACTGCCCTTCAACTGGATTTATTTCAACATTTCGTCTGAGTGTTGGTATGGTGCACTCATTGCAGAGGTCTTCCTCCAAAGTGTTCAGTAACTCTGCTTCTGTTCCTCTTTTCCCTCAAAGGGAACCTGTGCCCTCTTGGCAGCTTCTGCTCAAGCACTCCTTGCAGAGATTTTCTACAAAGTGTTCAACGACTCTATGAGTATCTTCCTCTGATACTCTTCTCCCTAAACTTGAAAATAGTTCCTATGTGCACACTTGCACTCACTTGATGCCCACTTGGAAGAGCTCTACATATTTCTTAGTAACTCTGATTCTCTCTGAACTCAACACAGAGTTCTTCATGTGCACCCCTTGCACTTCCGTTGATGAAGGTTCAATGATATCTCTCCTGAGATTCTCTGAGGTTAACTTACCTCTGTCAATGCACTCTTTGCGAACAATGTGCATTCCTTTCACTCGAAACTTAAATATGAGAACCAATTGAAACTTATGCAATACTTCACCAGTTCATACATTAAAAACATGAACAATATATGAAAGCATACCAATGAACACAAATACATCAACACACCATATGAAAGAAAAAAGGATTTTCTATTATCTCTGTGTGTCTATATAGATGTTTACATAAAAACTGGACTGCAACAGAGTCTCAGTTCTCTCAAGTTCTCATATCCTAACTCTATCCCAAGTTCTGATCCTAATACCTTCTACAAAGATCTCTCCCTCTCTCATTTACAAAAGAGGGTTCCACAAGCTTATCCTCTCCCCCATCTTAGTGCCATCATTGTCTCAATTAAGACACCATACTTCCTACGAATTCATTACATAAATGTTGATCTAGACTTGACTACGATCTAGACCTACTACAAGTAACCGTTTAAGCCAACCCTATCCACTTCCTATACAAAGGCATGGCTCGATTCTTACATCCTTACAACGCAAAAATCCGTATTGGATTAGATTTCAAATTTAAAAATGGGTGGTTTGGTGCCTCTCCCTTTATCCATTACACGTATATGTGTTTTCTTGTTGGTGCATTTGCTGAGGTGGAGCGATGCTCCTGCATTAGATGTACGCAATAAGCTCTATGTCTATCAAGATGATCTTTTCCATCCATATATCCCCACCATGTGTGATTTCCATCAGTTGCTTGACGTAACTGTTTATGTATTGTCCTCTACCAAAGTGTGGTAGTTCTAGCAGACCTAAAATCCCTTTTTTCTCCAATCTCGTTGCCCATTGGAGAGGTTGATCAATTAGTTCCCCAACTGCATTCACTCCCACAGTCTGTAAGTATACTCTCTTTGCGAATTCTGGGAACTTGTCTATTTCTGCTACATCATGGTACAAGTATTTTATCTTCTTAGCATGCCCTAGAAATCTTTATTCCACCCGTACCCCATATGGTAAACAAGGTAAAATGAAGGCTGCGACGGGTTTCTTGAGAGGTGACCTAGGTACCTGTTGCTTGTGTTTCTTCAATAGTGGATGGCTCAAGGTTCCAGTGGCCATCATTTTTACTTCAAAATACCATTATGTCCATCCCGTGACATCTTCTACTATTCCTTCCGGTGGGTGTTCTGACACGATTGTTTGAGATTTGTCTGGCTTGACTGCTGCTTCTTGATTCTTTGTTGTTCCATTGAATCTCGGAGTTGCTTCAGTGTTCTTTGGTTGCACCTCCTTCAGGTTTTCTGCGTCCTGGTTTTGTTGCTCATGTGCTTCTGTCGATGTGTCTACGTTCATGTCCTCCGATGCTAGTTGTTGGATTTATTCCACCACGGGTGTGGGGTTCATAGGTGTTGTATCTGGTGATGGGATTTCGTCGACATTAACGATCTTCGATGACTATTGTTCTCCTTCTTCCAATTGTACCCGTGCCCTGGTTCTAACTCTGGGTTGTTTGGTAGTCTGGCTTGCTTCTACTTGCTTTGGTTCTTCCATGGTGGTGAATGTCGATTGCTTGCTATGCTTCATAGCTTCGAAAACCTTTATGAGATTTGATCGGTGCTCTAGATACGCTCTGGCTCTATGTTTCTTCTACAATCTCGCAATAACCTGTTTATTCCCGCATCCATGTTTTGTATGGTTATCGCATGAAGCTTGTCGCAGACACTACCTTTTAAAATGGATTCAATGAACCTTTGGTTCCTTCATGCTTGCCATTACTTGTCCCTTTCCATCTCTAGTTTTTGCAATTAATGCGGCGTCCCATTGGTCCTTTTCATCATTCAATTATGCATAACTCCCTTGTTGAGTACTGCTTTTGTCGTCTTTTCTTTTCCCACTTGTTTCCCTCATCACTTGGTCATTGGCCTTGTCCTCTCCGAGTTTTTATTCCTAAGTGTGTGTGATCTTTCTTCTTCCAACGCACTATGCCTCTGTTGGTATTGTTTACAATTCTGTTTTGTTTTTTTGTTTTTTGTTTTTTACTGTGCGGTGACTCTTCCAGTTGTGGGTGGTCAACTGTCCTTGTATAGTTTCAGTCGGCTTCCATTAATCATTCCTTTGAGTTATATGCCTGATAATGCTTTCAACTATACAAATCCTCCATCTATGAAATTTTTTACTTCGTATGGTCCTAACCAATGCATTATGAGCTTTCCTGGGTGCTAAAATGATTTTCTATCATACATCAATACTAAATCTCCATCCTTAAAATTTTTCTTCTTGATGTGTCTGTCATGCCAAGATTTCTCCCTTTCTTTTCGAACTTGGTGGAACCCTGCTAAGATCTGATCTTCCTCCGTGGTCATAAATTGGTTTAGTCTCTCCTATACTGCAACTCATTCTGTCATGTGTGTAATTGCTTCTACGCGCATAATGGGTACTATAAATTCTAATGGCACCACTGCTTCTTGGCCATATACTAGTTTAAATGGTGTGTTCCCTTTCAAATTCTTGCATGTAGTCCTATAGGCCCACAATACAGATGGTATTTTGAGGTCCCAATCGTCCCTGTTGATATTACAGATCTTTGTCAGTGCATTCTCGAAGATTTTGTTAAATGCTTCTACTGTGCCATTTTCCTGTGGGTGATATGGTGTGCTCTTATGATGATGGACTTCAAAATATTTAGTCATAGAATTGATAGTGTTGTTTATAAAGTGAGTGCCTTGGTCACTCATCAAAACTCGTGGGCACCCAAATTGAGTGATTACTTTTTCAAATAAAAAGTGTGTTGTTATTTATGCGCTGCAATCCTCTACTGGTGTTGCTTCTTCCCATCTTGTTAGGTACTCCATCACGGTGATGATGTACCTTGCTCCTGCTCTTTTTACTGGTGGGTTGATTGGTTGCACAAATTCTATTTCCCCTTTATCAAATTCTTGCAGTGTTACATGTGGTCATAATGGCATCTCGTCGCTTCTTGTTAAGAACCAAACATCAATATAGCATATAAAAACCTCAAGAAAAGTACTCAACGCCTTGAAAAAGAGATAATTTCAGATAATAAGCCTCTTCGAGGGGGCAACCTCCTTTTA
>JZKD02S2392705.1:224210-247210 GCA_000966675.3 Picea glauca | reverse complement strand
CGATCCTTCAGTAGATTACGAACAAGGATCGACGGAGAATACTGTGGGTAGAAACCTCCCGAGGGAGTTGGAAGAGCGTCGACTCTTTGGGCCGCGGGGAAAAGAAGGTCCTGGTGGAGCGACTGTGCCGTCGAGGGCAGGGTTGCGTCAACGTCCCACAGATGTTACATATCTTTTCACATATCTTCAATGTATCTAAGAAATTTAATCCTCTATTGTTCCTACCAGCGGCAATGAAACCATTTTCTGGTTACTTATTTCCTATTTGAGCTCATCTTGAGTGACCCAGGGTTCATGTCTATCCAAGTTTCCAACAAATCCTATAAAACTATTGGCCCTCCTGCTAAACCAGAAGACAACACAACACACCATGTGCACAGGTTCGTCTAACCTGATATAGTCTTAATGGGTGGCTGCAAGACTCATGTGTTTGCAGCCTAGGATTGAGTGGGAGATCTAATAACTGTGCGTTGAGAGTTCTATTGTAACTTATTAACACAATATGTTGTTATTACGATTTATGCAGGAAATATAATGACTCATTCATTTAGCTTAACAATATATACTAAAAGGAAATAAAGACACACATGCATTCAATCACATAACATAGATGTTACTGTGGTTCACCCCCCCTGGGCTATGTCCACAAATATTTGTCTCTCATCTCTTTTATTATAGTCGTTTAGTCACTACACCGGTGCGTTCTTACAACCCTTCTCACTTGGGTAAGATCTATATGAGGCAGACTAGATCATACCAGGCTCCTCATCTTGCAATCTAACCCTCAATATATACCCTCCTCCATCTTCTCTAGCTCAAAAACTTACAAAAGTAGGTCATATAACAAAATATTACATACCAACTTGCTACAACAATTATCTCTATAAAATACAACTCGTCTCTTCCCTCTGAGACCTAGGTATCTCTATTTATATGTTTTTATCTCTTCATCCATTACAATACATTATGAAAACCCTAACCCTACCATTTTTATGTCTTCCATGCATGCGCGCATTTTTCTTTTCCTTCTAGATGTCACTTCCCTCGTGCATGCCTTCTTTCCCAAAATCAAATTTATTTTTTCCTTGGACTTCTTCCAACACAGACCTTTGGAAAGAAGAGCCTCAACCTTCTTAATGGAGATATTGGAAGGTAATGCATAGGGACCTTGAATTGCTTGAATATTGTGATTCAAAGCCTTGGCAAGAAGCAACTTTGTTAAGGAAAATCCAAACATGCAAAGGGGTGGATATTCTATGCTAGGGTCATTCCCCCACATGAAACTTCAACATAAAATAAGCCTACAATCTCAAGGCCCAATTTCATCTCTTCCCTTAAGAAATATTTGGCAAACCATTTGGAAATTGAACCTTTGGCCGAAGGTTTCCACTTTTCTCTGGCTTCTTGTTCAAAACCAGATTTTAACTTGGGATAATTTGAGAAAATGGGGATTTATTGGACCCTTAGTGTGCCCACTCTACATGTAACAAGAAGAATATATGGAGCATATCCTGAACCAATGTACTTTTAGTGATAAAATATGGGACAATTTTTCTCAAATCATGAGAACAATAGACAGGGTTAATGACAACATCATCCAAACCATTGAGAATTGGAGGCCGACATATTACAACAATCTAATTCTCAACAGAATTTGGCAACTACTCCTTGATTTTTTGTTTGGAAACTATGGAAGGAACGAAACAAATGGGTTTTTTTAGTCCAAACACACATCAATTCCTTACGTTTGGTCCAAAATTTATGGAAGTACTCAATAAACTATCATATCACAACAATGGAATGAAGAGGATCTTTCTTGCAATCCCAATGATAGTATCATCCTCACTGAATGGAACTTAACCCTGGGATTTCACCAATATTCACTCAACAACCAACCCCAACATAGGTTAAATCACAATCCAATCACTTGGAAATTCCTTCCTCATGGATTTTGTAAGTTGAACTTTGATGGGGCCTCAAAGGGAAATCTAGGGCCTGCAAGCTTCAGAGCAGTAATAAAAAACAACATAAGGCACATCAGCCACATTATGGAAAGAACTCAGGGGTATGATTCTAATAATTATATATAGCTTTGGGGTCTCCTTTGAGGTATTCAATTATCCTCGTATTTGGGGATAAACCAGATAGTCATAGAAGGAGACTCCTAAATTATCATCTCTTTAGCCTCTAAAATCTTGCATAGATTTGACTCGACCAAAATTTCCCCTAGTTGAAGTCTCCTTAACTCTCTAGAGACCTTAAAATATAACCTTCATCCTAATATTTACCTCATCCCCTCTCATATTTTCATATTGGAAAACTAAGTAGATGACAGACTTGCTAGTGAGGGAGTCTTATTAACATAAGGAGACATATGCATAGATGTCATCCTCAGTCCAACCCCCCCTTTACTCAGGTAATGCATCGACTTAACCCATCAGACTGCCACTCCTCAAATGGGGTACCACCCGTGTCTCCATGCATTTAATAGGTCCATCCTTACCTATTGCCTCACTTTCTTTACTCCTCACTATGATGTGCGACATTAAAGATAGGGTCTTATGTAATAGATCTTGGCTCATGGGAAATTTACTACACTGGATTCTGATGATGCACGACTCTAGTGAGCAAAATACTTGGACTCTATGAGGTGTCTTATCTATTTTAATGGAGTCTTCAATAGTTTGGAATAATATTTATTTTATCCACCCCTTCAAGCTATTTTTTATTTTGTTTCTTATCTTCCTTTATGGATCTGTGAAGATCTGTATCGATCCCTCTTAGGTTATCCTTTGCATTGTCTTCAATTTCACCCATCTCACTCTTTATGCCATGCCTCAAGAGCATGGAAGAGATAAGCACAACTTGGACTATTTCTACTACCTAGCCAATCATTTTCATCCCCCTGATCCTGCCCTCCAACCATCATCTCCCCACCTTTCCACAACAGAGCCAATTTAAGTGAGTGTTAGCAACAATGATGAGGTTTTGGGTACAACAATTGTGAAGGAATAATTTATGTATACTCCATTCTTGAACAATGTTCTTTCCCTCGCTCGGTTGAGTGGCACTATTTCGCTTTAGGAAGAAGATACCTAGGAGAGAGAAGGTGTGGATTCCTTTGCTGAGCACTGTGGTGTTCCTGTCATAGATGAGGTACATTCAGTGTTCCCAATTCCATCACATATGACTACCCATGCTTGGCATCCAGAGGATTCTACACACGTTAATGCTAAAATTCAACATGGATTAATGGATGAACAACTCAAGCTAATATTTGAGATAGACAAGGATGTAGCAGATGAACAATTTTTCTAGGAAAGTATACATCGAAGATTGGCTACTCTTTTTGACTCTTTGTCAAGCAAGTCAGCTCTTTCACACTGTCCTGTGTGCTGTAAACATTACATATTTTCTCAGGCATGACGACTTCCTTCTCCTAGTATAGATGGCAATAGAGATTCTAGCCTATGATTTTCACTTATAGTTTATGTTTTCTTTTTGTTTTTAATTTTCAGTTTCGACATGCTATAGATCCTACAAGAACTTAGACTGTATATGTAAAAATTATAGAATTCCAGATATTTGAAACTTGCTTATGGGTTAGTCCTGAATAATTTTCAAGGAACCAAGTGTTGGTTCTAGTTTCCAATGTTGGTAGGATAGGCACAAGGGATCTCAGTCTATGTATGGATTCAAGTTTTGAGGTAATAAAAAAATTTAGCTTACACAAAAAAGATTCATTCAAATTAGTAATAGCAATCAATAATTTAAACTCTATAATAACTTGTCCACAATACATTGTCCACTTAGAACCTTTGTTACATATTTCAATTTCTCTATATCATCCCTTTGAGTAATCAAATATGCAACATAAAATTTTGATCCTCGTAATCTCTAATCCTTACGCCATGGTGATGGAAAACCCAACTTCTATAGGGGAGGAAATTTATTTTTGAAAGAATTGTTATCTCAAACAATAGAATTGCAACTATTTTGAGCTATCTAGATAAAAACCAAAGTTACTAAATTAACGAGAACTATGACCTCAAAACGAGAACCATATCCCTTAAACATCATATTTTTGCATAAAAAAATGAAAATCAACCCCCGAATCAAAAAGTGGTGCTACTGGTAGAACCATTTGTTTTTAGCATGGGTTAAAATTACGAAATTTTCAAGCATGGCCTTAAAAATGCATATAGTTTCTCAGAAAAAACATTAAAATCAACACCTAAATCAAAAAGTGGTGCTAAGAAAAGAAAAATGTTTTTTTATAAATGTTAAAATTATAAGTCATTTGAAATAGTATCCTTAACAGTTGGTGCCATTGCAACCAAAACCTAAAAATTAACCATCAAATTGAAAAGTATTGTTACCATTAACACGCATTGTTTCTGAACTTAAAATTGTAACATTTTTTAAACATAATCCTTAAGAATTTTTACCATTTCAATAAATTCGATAGAAATCCATTTTCAATGTGGGATTAAAATTGCAAAATTTTTTAAAGTGGTGTAAAAAATCATCGCTATTGTAAAAAAAATCAAAGAATCAACCCTTAAATGTTTACTTTTTCAAGGTTAGTTTATCATTCCAAGCACACGATAATACAGAATTCCATGAAAATATCACCCTAAAATTTAAAAATTCAGCATCACTTCCAAATATTTTGTTACTTTTAATAAAAAAAGTCAATACAAATTACATTGAACAAAACATAAATTATTTCTTAAAAGTATTGTTACATTGTCCATATTCAAAACATATGAGCTAAGAAATTTTGTTATATTCTCCATAATCAAAACATATAATTCATAAAACATAGAAATGATTCATAACTTCATGTAAGATCACATCTAAGTTAGAACACTCATTTATAGTTACCATACAAACATCATGTTATCACTCCAAAATTCACGCTAGACTGTAATCAGGTGAGCTTGGTAACATCAAATATTACAAAAAGAAAGTTAGTTTTGAAATTATGAGAGAGGTAAGGTTGAAGCTATCTGCTTGACTTTAACAAATCATATGAATATATCCCTGCAAATCATCTTCCATATGCAACAAAACAAATCATCCAAAAGAAATGTTTAGCCTTTCAAGGCTTTCAAGTGGAATACTTTTATGGGAAAACATAGAACTGCAAACATAGACATGAAAATCCTTTTCAAGCATACTATTTATATAGTAGAAGAAGAATCATAATCTGAAAATCCTTTTCAAGAGAGATTTAGCAACACACAAGGTAGAAGATCTCAAAGGATACTCCTAAGAAACCCTCTCACGCTTGTTGTTGAAGAAGAATAAAGATTAAAAGTCAAAAAAAAGAAAAACATAGCTAAACATCACTCTCTTCTGTAAATGAATTCTTAACATAGAAAATGATAAGATAGGTTATCTTCAAATTAATTCTATCAAAGTACAAAAATAGAGCCTCTCATCCTCCACCATCTCCTCTTGATTGGAACATGGATTTATAATAAAAAAGAAAGGCAACAGCTAGAGGTGCAAGATGGCCCTTCCTCCCATTGGATTCTCCAATCAACAACTATCTATCAAACACCTATGCTAACATCTATTAACAAACTGCTACGAAAAAGGAAAAATGTTGGCAATTAATCCAACATGATTTGAATGACACTTTCTTCCTTGATGCGCATATTTGTCCATTACCAAGTGTCTTGTAGAAATTGTAAGTTGTCATCTTATTTCTAGCTATTGTTTCTGTAATCTTCTCCATCATTAGCCACTCATAAAGATGCTAGCTTGACTTCCCTTGATTTTAGGTGCCATCTGGTAGTTCCATTCTGGTGTATATGCATGCAAACCTTTGTCCTCTCTAAAATATTAGGTAGCGAAATTACGTAGCGCCCCTTATGTTGCGTCTGTGTGAAAACTTATTCTCTTCCAGATATTGGGTAGCGAAATTAGGTAGTGCATTGTGGAATGCAAAGAGCCCAGGAGAAAACATAGTGCCCTGGAAATTTGCAGCGCCCAGGAGATTTGGCAACGCACTGCACTGCACCGTTTTCATGCATGAAGCCATTCAAGCAATTTTAAAATTGAAGAAACCCCGTGTCTGTCACTGATCAACAACTGATGTTTGAAATGTAACAACATTGATAAAAATTCATTCAAGAAACCATACTCACCCGGACATGCTGATAAAAAGATAAAGTCTATATGCTCCAAAGCATTTGAAAAGTGCAACTCTATGTATTCATCGACAGGGTCTTAAAACTAAAAGCAATGCCTGATTAATTTATGAAAGGTTACCTTCATTGTTTCAAAGTTGCTGACAATATGTGTGATTTCTTCTGTAGATACACTTGATTGAATGACAGACACAGGCATCTGTGGATTGAATAACTACTTCATAAATTCAGAACCACCTATTGGTTGATTGTTAATCCTCTCTGCATATATCGTGGGGATAGTCTATTTCTCATACACATGATTTTTATTAAAACAGGGTTGTTCATTTGTTGGTGATGGATAAGAGACTAGATTTATATGAAAATCCATTTCAACACCTCCATAGCATTTACAAGGGTCGGGAGCATAATAATCATATACCAGAATAGTGCTAAGAGGTTTCAAACAAATCATAGAAAAATGATGTTCATCACCATCACTGGTATTTCCATCAAAAATAGGTTGTCCAAAACAAACCTTTGACTCTTGACATTCAGAATATCTTGTTTCTGGATGATCTCTAACAACAAAGTATTCATTACCAAAGTGTTTGTCAACAACAAGATGCTCTTGGTCAATTTTTGAGACAGTGACTTCCTTAGAGGAAAGGTTGTCAAAGATGCATGCTTCGAGGACCAAATCATCCATTATCTTCTCTTCATAGGGAAAACAAATAAACTCTGCCTCATGTTCATATTTGACATGATACTGACTTTGAATCCTACCACAAGCTCGAAGGTTCTCCTCCACTTCCTCATCATCCATGAATAATTGTGATAAAGATGTAGATTTTCTTTCCCCGAGATACAAAACAAGGTCGAATTTTAGAGACACTATGTAATACACCATGGAAGCAGTCTCAGAAGGTTTAATTTCTAGGGGAAGTCTGTAATACAAGTTGTAAAACCTTTGATTAAAAGAAGACAAAACTTCATTTTTTCCTCTTCTCAAAGTAGTGAACTCATTTAGGTACTGATCAATTGACTTTCTCTCTCCCTAGTATTTTAAAAAGGTGTCATATAGTTCATCCCATGAACCAATAGAAGAAACTTCAATATTCTTGAACCATAAGGTAACATCTCCAATTAAATATTTAGAGAAAATCCTCATGATAATATCTTCATGCAAGATTTCCAAATTATCGGTGAAGTATTGAAAGGCTGACAGATGCTCTTCTCTTGTAGTGTTATCTTTTCCAGAAAAAGTGGATAAGTAGTCTACAAATCCAGGAGGGTAAGGATGAAGAAAGGATGGCAGCTTTAGAGGTCCAAACATCTTTCCCCTAACCTTAAACTGGAATTCAGTGGCCTGCTGAAGACTAGAAGGTCGTTGGTAAAGGTCAGAGGAGTTGACAACCTAAACCGAATCAGTTTTATTATTTGCAAAAGGGCAACAATCATTTGGTGCATGCTAAATTTCAACGGGATGGTTATTAACAGCAGAGGGAATGGTAGAAGGTAATAAATCAACTTTGAAATCTGGAGAGGGGAGAGAATCCTAAGGTTCAGACTGATTAAAAAAGTGTTTATGAACCTCATCTTCTTCAGGTGTTTAAAGTGGATAGATATCCTTAACATCAATGACATGGGAAGGGGGTAAATATACTTGTTTGAAAAAGGAATATGCAAGAGCTTGTTGGTGGTCCTTAGAGTATACAAAGAAGATTATGATTCTCCTAATGTGTGCTGGGAAATTCAAGAAACAATGAAGGATAAAGAGCACAAGTTCCAGAAAGAAATTCAGAACTTGATACCTGAACTTACCTCTACCTTTCATTTCTGTCCAAGCTTGTTCCCGTAGTGGATTCTTCCAATAGGTTCGTCTTCATGGAGTCGCTAGGTAGATGATTACAATCAATTTTCTGTATCCCTCTCTTATCTACCATCAAGAGATGGATCTATGTCATTCTTCCTAGGGAAATCTTCAATCTGCTCAAATCCATCCCCAACAATGATTCCATTTATGTTATCACTCCAAAAGTCACTCTAGATTGTAATTAGATGAGCTTGGTAACATCAAATATTACAAAAATAAATTTGATTTTGAAATTATGAGAGAGGTAAGGCTGAAGCTATATGCTTGACTTTAACAAATCATATGAATCTATCCCTGCAAATCATCTTCCATATGCAACAAAATAGATCATCCAAAATCCATGTTTAGCCTTTCAAGGCTTTCAAGTGGAAGATTCAAACAGAGACATGAAAATCCTTTTCAAGCATACTATTTATACAGTAGAAGAAGAATCATAATATGAAAATATTTTTCAGAAGAGATTTAGCAACACACAAGGTAGAAGATCTCAAAGGATCCTCCTAAGAAAACCTCTCACACTTGTTGTTGAAGAAGAATAAAGATTAAGATTCAAAACAAATAAAAACATAGCTAAACATCACTCTCTTTTGCAAATGAATTCTTAACACAGAAAATGATAAGATAGGTTATCTTCAAATTAATTCTATCAAAATACAAAAACAAAGCCACTCGGCCTCCACCCTCTCTTCTTGATTGGAACATGGATTTATAATAAAAAATAAAGGCAACAGCTAGAGGTGTGAGTTGGCCCTTCTTCCCATTGGATTCTCCAATCAACAACTATCTATCAAACACCTATGATAACAGCTATTAACAACCTGCTACAAAAAAGGAAAAATGTTGGCAATTAATCCAACATGATTTGAATGACACTTTCTTCCTTGATGTGCATCTCTATCCATTGTCAAGTGTCCTGTAGAAGTTGTAAGTTGTCATCTTGTTTCCAGCTATTGTTTCTGCAATCTTCTCCATCATCAGCCACTCATAAATATGCTAGCTCAACTTCCCTTGATTTAGGTGCTAGTTGGTAGTGCTATTCTAGTGTATATGCATGCAAACCTTTATCCTCTGTGAAATTTTAGGTAGCAAAATTACATAGCACCCCTTATGATGCATCTGTGTGTAAACGTGTTCTCTGCCAGATATTGGGTAGTGAAATTAGGTAGTGCACTGTGGAATACATAGTGCCCAGGAGAAAACGTAGTGCCCAGGAAATTTACATTGCCCAAGAGAAAACACAGTTCCTAGAAGATATGGAAACGCACTGCACTCTGCACATCCATGCATGAAAACGATGGAACAGGCAATAAATTGGGAGAAACATCATATATATCATGGCTATATTTATTTCTTCAACACCTGTATTCTTGATGCATGGCTTGAGCTTGAGTCTTGACTCATGGCCTAGCTTTGACTTAGTTCGTGGTTTAGTATTTTGATATATAGCTTTGAATCATAGATTATGAATTAGGAACGTGATCTTAATTCATAGTTTAGCTTAATGTAATGACTAGTGACTAGCATAAGAAATGGACATGTAGCTTTATAAACTATAGAATTAGGATAATGCAAAATATTTATGCATAGAACTTTAGGTTTAGACTAGAGTTAATCCACTTTAAAGCAAACACCACCTCTTCTATCAAAGTCAATAAACTCATTTATTGAAAAGGCAACTAAAATAAAACATAGGGAAATCAACAAAATAAAGATTTAGGAAAAACTACTAACAATTGGTTTTTGGTTATGCAGGTCAAAAAGACAAAGGCCAAAGGAATCTTAGGCAAATATATCAATAGGAACTTTTCAAGACAGATTGGGGAAATTTGGGTTTGGACATTGGCAAACACTTAAAGGGATTTTGATAATTTCAACATAAATATGTTGAAGACACTCTCAAAATATATTGAAAAAATTGAGTGCTAACACATCATATGGATAAAAAATACATAAAATGTTTCATACACTTATTCAAATTGACTCATGGATTATGGCATACCATCATAATCTACATTGTCTTCAGATGAATGATTGGATGAATATTTATATAATCCATATTCTTCACTATTATCAATGAATGCACCATTTGATTCTACAAGTAAGCCCAACATTTCATATGTCAAAAGCCTTTTATATATATGACTAGGTTCAACAAACTCTCATCTTGCAGTTATTTCTTGTGGAAACAACCTCTTGATGATCTTTGTGGTCCCGGAGCAAAGAGTTCCTCTCTTTGTCAAATTGAAGTTATAAACAAGTATGTCAAAATCCTCTAATTTTAAGAAGTCAGTGTGATGATGAATTATATTTTGACCCTTTCTTTTTCCCTTTCTATTGATATGTTTCTCAAACACCATCTCTAGCTTGTACAAAACATTGAATGGGTGTGTACCTATTGCATACCAATGCACTGCAATTGCTATAACATCATCATTTTCTTTATTGATCTTTATAAAATTTGCAATCTAGAATCGATAACCATGTGGATTTTTAGTTGCTAATACTGCAATCATGCAACCCTCAATATCATGTATTGAACCCCTGTAAATGTTTTCCATGGCTTCACATTGTGCACATGATCTTCTAGAACCAATATACATTTCTCTTTCTTCTACTTGTGAAAACTCAATCACACATTGAGATTGTTGTTGTTCAACAATGTTTCTTTCTTTGGATTCATTTGGCATATTTTTTGGCCAACCAAATGGAGTCTCCAAAAATGCATCTTCATTTGTTGAGATTGAAATTATGTCACTTTTACCATTGAAAAAATACTCCCACCAAACAAAATCAACAACATCAAAGTACTCATATGTATCTTTAATGGAATTTTTTATTTCTTCCAAGCATTCAGAATAATATACATCTCTATTACACCTTCGTGCATTATGGATTTCAGTAATTCATTGTAATAGCAATAACTTTGATGCAAATATTGGATGATCTGGAATGAACTTCAAAAATGCTAAACCCGATGGAGGCCTGCATTTTGCATTAGTTGAATACTTCTTGCCCCATATAAGTGTTTTCCCATCAACTTTTTTGAAACAAAATTGATGTTGGAATCTAATGACATTAAGTTTCTCGATACATTTTTCTTCACCATGCAATCCCTAAATAAATCTTCGCATGTCAACAATTTCTTCTAATATGTGAAAAATAGGCTCTGGAATGTATGAGTTCTTAATAAATTCAATTAATGATGGTAGTATTCCAACATTTTTCCTTTTCAATTTTATTAAAAAATGATTGAACATTTGATCAATATGATCATGAGTGTGTCCAACAAGAAGAAAACCAAATTTTACATTTTGGAAGATTCCCACTTTAACAAGCATGCTTAGATATCCAAACACAATTTGATTTTTGTTTTCATGACTAGTGTTGTCTAACTGTGGATATAGAAATTGAGGAAGATTACCAGAACAATGAGTGAGCACATGGTGAATTATGGTGATGGTTAGATTTGCATCATTATGAATATTTGGAGCTATTAAGTAAACCCTTGGACACATTTTTCCATTTAAAAACATACAACCAACCAAGTGAAACTGAATGGAATTCTCTTCTTGTAAATTATTTGGTTTATAGAAAAAATCTGGTCGAAGTATTTTTTTCCATGCCATCAATTATCAAACCTATATATTTTTTTGGAGCATAATAACACTTCTTTCAATTTTTGTACAACTTTTTACTTTTACTTTATTGTTGATTTTGATGTTCTTGAAGTGCCTTGAATATGAAATCTGCAGATGACATAAAATGAAAATATATGTTTTCATAGTTGAAAACTATTGAATTAAAAAAAAAATTGTAAATATATATCTCTTCCTACCCCTTCAAATTTATCTCTTCTTGATTTAAGAGAAGCACATATACTGCAAATCCCCATCCTTGACTTCTTAGGGATACAAACATTGTTGAATTTTTTCTTCCATGTTCTTGTAAAATATGCGTATGTATTAAAATTACTATTTCCTTCAACACCTTCAACATATTCTTTGTATAAGTTGTAGATTTATCTCCTTGAGAAATTATCTGGAATATGTATTGTGTCTCTATCTGGCATACACTCTCCATGTTTGGAAAAGAAGTAATGCATCCATGACAATGTAGTGTTTTTTAATGGACCACTCTCTCATCCATGATGTACCTTTGAATAAAATGTAGGATATTTTTCCAATCTTATTTGGATTCTTGATAGACGGAGATTACCAATTGAATGAAATTTTTTGAAATCCTTTCTGCAAAGTAAAATATTCCCAATGCAATAATCATATTCTATCTTGGTAGATATAATGCAACCCACTAAATATGAATTTTTCATGTTCTTATTCATTGACAAATATATCTTCCTTTTATCCAAGGCATACATGTAGTTTATACTTTTCAAACAATTCTTTTGACAACATTCACTTGAAATCAAATCATTGATGGAAATTGATTTAGTGATAAATTCTTTCCTAGATCTTGTATAACTAGAATTCTTTGGATTGATATAAAAAGGTTTAGTCCTGGTCCTAGACACAATGTTTGTTTGCAATGTCTCAACTATTTTACCATCTTCACTAGAAGGAATTTCCTCATCACTAGGAGGAACATTATCCTCACTATAATCATACAAAACATTGTGAGGAGACCGAACAAGAGAATGTCAAACACCTTGATTTGTTGTACCTGAATTATTGAGAACATGATACTCATTCCTAGGTCCATCATCATGTTCATCGATAATCTCATTGATAATAGGAATATCAAAATCGGTAGAAAAAATATTACCATGCTCACCAATGTCATTGGATATTCCATGAAAATATTCACTTGAAGGAAAATCATCATCTCCCTTAAGACTATCAATGGAATTAAATTATTCTCTAACAATAATGTATTCATCATAAACAACACCATCATCAGTGTCTCTAAAATCTTCACTTGGAGGAAAATCATCATCATCACCATTGGTGCCTTTAAATTTCCCGCTTGGAAAAAAGTTTCCACCATCGGCATAATCATATTCACTACTTTAAAAATCCTCACTTGAGGGAAATTCTTCATGATCCTCATTAGTGCCTTTAAAATCCCCACTTGGAGGAAAATATTCATCATCCTCATTAGTACCTTGAAAATCCCCACTTGGAGGAAAATCATCATCATCACCATTGGTGCCTTTAAATTCCCCACTTGGAACAAAGTGTCTACCATTGACATAATCATCTTCAATACTTTTAAAATCCCCACTTGACGATAATTATTCATCATCCTCATCAGTGCCTTTAGAACCCTCACTTGGAGGAAAATCTTCATCATCCTCATTAATACCTTTAAAATCCCCACTTGGAGAAAAATCTTTATCATCTTCATTGAAACCTTTATTTTCTACTGCTGGAAGAAAACCTTCATCATCCATGCCAGTGCCTTGAAAATCCCCACTTGGAGGAAAATATTCATCATATTCATCAATACCTTGAAATTCACCACTTGGAGGAAAATCTTCATCATCTTCATCGGAACCTTTAACTTCTACTACTAGAAGTAAACCTTCATCATTATTGTCAATTCCTTGAAAATCCTCACTTGGAGGAAAATATTCATCATCCTCATCAGTACCCTGAAAATACCCACTTGGAGAAAAATATTCATCATCTTCATCGAAATCTTTAATTTCTATTGCTGGAAGAAAAATCTTCATCATCGATGCCTTGAAAATCCTCACTTGGAGGAAAATCTTCATTGTTCTCATTAGTACCTTGAAATTCCCCACTTGGAGGAAAATCTTCATCATCTTCTTCGGAGTCTTAATTTCTATTGTTGGAAGAAAATCTTCATCATCCACATTAGTGCCTTGAAAATCCTCACTTGCATGAAAATCTTCATCATCTTCATTAGCACCTTGGAAATCCCCACTTGGAGGAAAATATTCATCATCCATGTTAGTTCCATGAAAATCCTCACTTGGAGGAAAAACTCCATCATGTTGAAATGTTGGCCAATACTGAGGGGGGGCGGGGGGGAGGTGAATCAATATTGCTTCTTTTTGAATATTTTGAATAATAATTAATTATTAATCACAACAATTGATCAACAAGAATGTACTGAAAACATAAATTAAATATAATACTCACAAAAGGTACAAGTTACAATGTGTAGGAGACACCAATCTCTCTTCTTTTGAGCACCAACTCAAGGAGACACCAATCCCCTATTTAGAGCACCAACTCCATGTTTTCAAGCACTAACTTGAGGAAACACCAACTCCCTTGTTTTCATGCACCAACTTGAGGAAGCACCAACTCCCTTGTTTTCAAGCACCAATTTGAGGAATCACCAACTCCCTTGTTTCATGGTTCAACTTGTAGAGGAATCCAATCCTCCCTTGCTCCTCGCTTCCACCCTCACTTCAAGTGAATTCTTCATGTTCTTCCTTGGAATCTGTCTGTGTTTGATCTTTTGAATTCGATCACAAAGACATTTTCTTTCCACCAAAATTTCTGGTTTATATAGTATTTCAATAGGTATAAGATTGAACCAATGTGTCTTTTTACAATGAACCATTGCACCTCTTCATTTAATTTTAACAATAATGATGACATTTAATAGTTGATTTTAACTTAAAATACTTCAAATCCTTTGTAAGTTATTTATCCCTTCATGTGCAACAAATCTTGTAGCAATAATGGAATGGTTGGGTGCCAATCTTGTCAAATTACTCCACAGGCCCTTTAAATTGTTACATAAATCGAATTTTGCAAAGGCGTTTTCTTTAACCCACTTTTCCAAATGACCATGGGCTCAAAACCACAGGCTTATCCACTTAATCTTTTCTCCTAGCGTCTCTCTTTCATCCTTATTATTCTACATTGAACCTCATTTGAAAACGTACACATGATTATTTAATTCTAGGTCCTTGTCACTCCTTATCAACTCCTTTACCTTATCACAGGACATGTGATGGAACCAAATCCTATGGACTTTGGAAATCATGTTATTCTCCCTTTACAATATTTTCATTCTTACGGAGTAGTACCTCTCGAAGTGGTTACCTCTCACTTTTAACTGAAAACTATCGGTGCATTGGGACGTGCCTCATTTGTTGATCCTAATGATTGATCAACGGATCTAAATCTTTTAAATTTCATTGCACTTTTATCATATCCTTCCACTAACTGATCCAATGGCTAGCATGATTCCCAAAATATCCAAATCAATGATCTGGATTTATTTCGATGATCAGTCTTCCCTTTGATTTGTGCTTAACTCACATGCAATTTGCAGTGCATGGTTTCTCCTCTACCATATATCTATCGTCCCGGTGGACGGTCCAATATAATTTTGGGATTCCAATATTCCGAGATTTCATAATGTTTGCATTTTATAATCTTGCAAATCCCCATAGGTTGACCTAATGAAACAGTCATAAAGTGATGATAAATACTTATTGTCGGTTTACAACTCCCCCTTACACTATCCTTCCACTAGATTAATCCAACAACTATGATTTCAACCAATCTACCTATCCGATCAAACGACTACTGAGATTTCACGATTTTGTGATTTCGTGATCCTTGTAGTTCCTAACCTTTCAACTTCCCAAAGAATTACCTACCGAAATGGTCATAAAGGGATGATAATCGCTTACTGTCGGTTGATGCTTCCACTTTCCTTATCCTTCCACTAGCTTGATCATACAGTTCTGATCAGTTTAACAATTGATATTGACGACTTGTCTAATTTCAGTGATTTCGTCTTCAGTATTTCTTGGATGACTTAAAATTATTTATACTCGGAGGGTCAGTGCCAAATGACCACCACATAAATTACTAACCCAATCAAATGGTTGAGGATGATCATCTCGATCTGAGAGTTGTGATTTAATCTCTTTCGATCATTGGATTGATCCAACGACTGTGATTGCTCCCAATATGGATCTAACGACTGTAGTGCTTCCAATTCTTTATACTAGATTCCTCTTCACCTCACACTTTGTCTTCTGTATGATCCTCTTGCTACCTCTCCTGAGCTTCATGATATGTAATAATTTGACATACATTCCCCATATTTAACATCAATTCCAACACCACAACACCAAGTCCAATGTTCTCCCCCTTTGGCATTGATGACAACATAATAAAGCCCCTTATTTTTAATTGAGTTTTACTTCTTATTCTCCCATTTTAACAACAATGACATAATGTATATTTCTATTCTCCCCCTGAAGTTATTCTCCCATTATAAATGTGCTCCTTCTATGATGAACCTTATGTAATTCAATTGGAATGGACATTACCCCCAATTTATTTCTAAGGTATTCAAAGGTACTCAGAAAGGGTTTTGTGAATATATCTACAATTTGTTCTTTAGTGTCCACATATTCCACTTTAACAATTTTTTGAGAAACTTGTTCCCTTAAGAAATGAAATTTGATTCGGATATGCTTAGTTTTTGAGTGCATTCCAAGATTTTTAGAAAGGTTTGTGAAACTGGTATTGTCACAGTTAAGAATAATTGGATGATCATATTTTAATTGTAGGTCTTCTAGAGTTTGTTTCATCCAAAATACTTGAGTGCAACATGAGGCAACAACAATATATTCATCTTCTGCTATAGATAGTGATATGGAAGGTTTCTTTTTTCTTAGCCATGACAGAGGAAATTTTCCTAGGAAAACTGCACCTCCACTAGTGCTCTTTCTATCATCAATACTTCATGCCCAATCTGCATCAATATATGCAGTTAATGTGAATTTTGTTTCTTTTGGATACCATAAACCAAAATCCAAGGTGCCTTTGAGGTATCTAAAAATCCTTTTAACTTTTTTCATATGTGTCTCTTTAGGTGTAGATTGAAATATGGCCACTAATCGTAGAGCTTGTATGATGTATGGTCTTGTTGCTGTTGCATATAATAGGCTACCAATAAGTGATCTATACATGGTTTGGTATATATTTAGTGATTCTTCATCTTTGCTAAGTTTTCATCCTATAATCATATGAGTTCTCATGGGTTTGCAATCTTCCATTTGAAATTTATTCAACATTTCTTTAATGTATTTGGTCTAAGATATGAATATACCTTTTTATTATTGTGAGACTTGTAGTCCTAGGAAGAATGTCATTTCACCAAGCATTGACATCTCGAAGTCTTTTAGCATTTATGTAGCAACTTGATTCTTATAGGATTTAAATTACTTCCAAAGATGATATCATCCACATATGCTACAATAATGATCATATTCTTATTTTCAATCTTCATATAAAGATTTTTGCCAGTGGCTCCTCTTTTGTATCCTTGTTGTTGTAGATGATTATGAATTCTTGAAAACCATGCCTTGGGAGCTTGTTTGAGACCATACAATGATTTCTTTAATTTACAGACATAGTCTTTATTGTTTGATAACATAAAACCTTTAGGTTGTTTTATATAAACTTCTTCCTCTAGATTTCCATTTAAGAATGCCAATTTGACATCCATTTAATATATTTTGAAGTTTTTAAAGCATGCAAATGCCAAAAACATTTTGATAGCTTCTAATCTGGCCACAAGGGAAAATGTTTCCTCAAATTCAATCCCTTATACTTGTGCATATCCTTTGCACACTAATATTTATTTATTCCTTATAATTTGACCATATTCATGAGCTTTATTCTTAAAAATCCATTTGGTCCCTACCACATTTTTGTCTTTTGGTCTCAGGACAAGTTCCCAGGTATAATTCTTTTCTATTTGATAAAGCTCTTCATTCATGGTTTTAATCCAATCTTCATATTTTCTAGCTTCTATAAATGTTTTGGGTTATATTAGGGAGAGAGTTTATTGTTTAGATTCATATGTTATCCTTCTTCTTGTTTCAACTCCATCACTTTTGTTTCCAATGATTTGACTTTCAGGATGATCTCTTTGTAATCTTTTTGATGGTGCTCTTTCTTGTCTTGGTGATGCTTCCTCTTTCTTTTCTTCTCCACTTTTTTATTATTATTCTTATATTTCTTTAGTTTCTTCATCATCATCATCATCTCTTCTTTTTTCATCATATTGTGAATTGTCTTGAGATTTGATTCTTCTTGATGTTAGATCATCCTATTGGTTGTGGAGCCTGATTATCTTCCTATTTCATAGGTATTTGTTTTCAACCGTGTTTATACTCCATGAATATTGTACACCCTTACATGTGGGGGGTTTCAGGGGGGGCTTGCCCCCCTGCAGGGTCCAGGGGGCTCATCCCCTTGAATGGGGGTCCAATAGAAGTTATGTTAGGGTTTGTTTCCCTAGAAGGAAACCCTATTTTATGAGGGAAATGCATTTCAACTATGCATCATTGCGAATATGATATTCTGAGAGAGGAGATCGTGAGAGAAAGAAGAGGAAGTTACAATGGATGTGTTGAAGGTTGTATCCCTTCATTTGTTGGATAATAAAAAGGAAGGACCTGGAAACAAATTTCTTCTGTGAAGTATCTTCATCCACTTCTCACTCATGTGTCCAATCCTATAATTCCATAGTGTTGTATCCACTCCTATAGAATCTAAGGAGATAGAAGAGTTAGTATTACTAGTACATAAATACAATGTAAGTACCTTCTCTCCTTTTTCTATCACCAGTGATCCTTTGGTGACCTTCCACACCTTATCTATAAATATGGATATACAACCTTTACTTTCCAACTGCCCTCTTGAAATTAGATTTTTCCTTAGATTTGGAACATGTCTCACCTCTTTCAACAACCAATGGTTTACATTTCTTTGCTTTATTTTTACCTTTCCCATTCCAACAATTTTTCATGGTGCATCATCACCCAAATGAACCTGTCCAAAATCACCTTGAACATAGTCTAGAAAATGTTTTCTATGGGGTGTGGCATGAAATGAAGCCCTTGAATCTACTACCAAAGACTTGGAAATATTATCTACAGAAAGAATCAAAGCATCTTGTAACACATCACCTATTACATTTTCTTCCTGGTTTTTCTCCTATTGTCCATCTTTTTGTTTCTTTGGAGATCTGCAATCTTTCTTCAGATGTCCTTTCTTCCCACAATTCTAACACTCTATCTTTCCCAGTCTGTATTTGGATCTTCCCTTTCTAGAATTCCCATAGTTCCTTGATCCCTTTCCTCTATCCTTTTGTCTTCCCATGTTCTCCATGTTTAACACATTACATGATGTCTCACCTGTTCTTTTACGTCACATTTCCTCGCTAAGGATAACACCAAAAACATCATCAAATTTTAAAGTGTTTGAACTAGAGACAGAGTTACTTACAGTCATAACCAAGCTGTTCCAACTTTCTGGCAATGAGAACAAGATTAGAAGAGCCCTGACCTCATCATCAAAGTCGAATTTTATAGAACTTAGCTGATTAGTAACCGTATTGAATTCATTTAAATGATCTACAACAAAACCACCTTCTTACATATTCATATTAAATAATCTCTTCATTAGAAATACCTTACTGGACGTCAAGGGTTTTTCATACAATTTAGCCAATGCATCCATCAACTCCTTTTTTGTCTTTTCTTTCGAAATATTGAAAGCCACTGACCCTGCCAGGCTCAACCGTATCATTCCTAGTGCCTTTCTATCAAGAACCTCCCATTATTATTCCTTCATGGCTGTCAACTTCTTTGCTATTCCACCCAATGATAGCAATAGATACTTCTTACATAAATAATCTTCCATCCACATCTTCCATAACTGGTAGTTTTGGTCGTTAAATTTCTCGACCCTAAACTTTCCATCTTCTGTCATTTCTCCCACTCGAACCATGAACACTCTTTCCCTGTGAATTACCATTCGCTCTGATACCAGTTGTTAGAAAAATAGGATCGCAGAGCAATGAAATAAAAACAAATGTGGAAATAAAACACAAAATATACACAATACCATAGAGACATAGATATAGGTGGTTCACCTAGTGTGGGCTACATCCATGAGAGAAATTTCCCAGTCTTTCCTTTTTATTATCTAGGAAATGAAGGGATACAACCTACAACACACCCGTTGCAACTTCCTATTCTTTCTCTCACAATTTCCTCTCTTAGAATACAATATTCGCAATGATGCATAGCTACAATACATGGTATCAAAGAATGTATTGTATTTGTATTTTTGTGAGCATTATGTTTATGGAAAACAATAGAGAGTCATATTTCTCATAGTAAGAAAAGAAAAGAAGAGTGAAAGGTTAGAGCTTGTGCATACACATGTATGGGGACCAACTCAGGTATCATCTCTAGGTGTCTCTCGTTATTATGTTACTTTTATTGATGATGCAACTAGAAAAACTTGGGTTTATTGCATTCAACAAAAATATGATGTTTTTGATACTTTTAAGAAATGGAAAGCTTTGGTTGAGAATGAGACAAGAAAAAGGTTGAAGTGTCTTAGATCAAACAATGGAGGTGAGTATTGCAGCAAGGAGTTTGATGATTACTGTTCATACCATGGGATTCATAGAGAGAAGACAATTCCAGGAAAACCACAAGAAAATGGTGTGTCAAAAAGGATGAATACGACAATCATGGATTGTGTGAGTATGTGATTGCATGTTTGTTTTCCCTTATAGTTCTGGGCAGATGTTGTAGATTATTTTGTTTACTTAATAAACATAGGACCTTCAATCTCTTTGGATGGTGGAATTCCAGAGGAGGCATGGACAGGTAAAAAGGTAAGCTATTCTTTTTTGAAGACTTTTGGTTGTGAAGCATTTGTCCGTATTGATAAAGAAAATATAACAAAGCTTGAGGCAAAATCCAAGAAGTGTACCTTTATTGGATACAATGTTAATGATTTTGGTTATCACTTATGGGATTATTAAAATCACAAAATCATTAGGAGTAGAGATGTATTCAATGAGAAGGTCATGTAAAAAGGTCAGTTGCAGGGAAAGAAACAGGAAAACGAAAAACCAGATTACACAGTGCTTGATAAGATCACTGAAAAAAAATCCAAAGGTACTAGAAAATCAAAATGGAAAACAATAGGAGAAGCATGTACCTCAAACTCCTGCAAGTGTTGTTAGAAGATATACTAGGTTAAGTAGACCCGGAACGATACTCTCCTTCATTGTATTATTTATTGTTGATTGATTCCGGTAAACCAGAATTTTATGAAGAGGCAATGTAGGTAGACACTAAAAGTGGGATCAAGGCATGAAAGAGGAAATGGATTCCCTGGTAAATAACCAAACTTGGGATTTGGTTCATTTTCCTGTAGGAAAAATAGCATTTCAGAATAAATGGGTTTATAAGTTGAAGGAAGAATATGGAATAAAAAAGAGGTACAAGGATATAATTATTGTAAAGGGCTTTTCAGAAAAGAGAGGTATAGATTTTGATAAAATATTTTCTCCTGTTGTTAAAATAACTTCAATTAGAACTATTTTAAATCTTGTGGCAATAAAAGATTTACATCTTGAACAATTAGATGTAAAAAAAACTTTTCTCCATAAGGATTTGGAGGAAGAGGTTTATATACAACAACCATAGGGGTATGAAGTCAAAGGGAAGGAAAATTTGGTATGCAAGTTGAAGAAGAGCTTGTAATACCTAATGCAAGATCCAAGGTAATGGAATTTGAAGTTTGACAATTTTATGACAGAACAAGATTATGGTATATGTCATTATGATCACTGTATTTATTTTAAAAAACTAGAAAATGGAAGCTATATTATCTTTCTATTGTATGTAGATGACATTCTTGTTTCAGGGTCTAATATGCATGATATAAATGTTCTCAAGAAGAAATTAACTAATTCATTTGCGATGAAGGATTTGGGTGCTGCAAAGAAAATCCTTGGTATGAGTATAACAAGAGATAGGAAAAATTGTAATTTGACATTGTCTCAGGGTGAGTACATAGAGAAGGTGTTAGAGAGGTTTAGAATGCAGAATGCAAAACCGATTAGTACACCTTTGGACAACCATTTCAAATTAAATAAAGAAATATATCCCAAGACATAGGAGGAGATATAATACACATCCAGGTGTTAAGCCCTAATATTGGCTCATTACCCCTTAATTGGGGCATATTACATTAGTAATGTTATTTTTTTTTATGTCGACTTTATTCCAATAGTTGTAATTATACCTCCTAGTCTCCTATATATACCAAGGAGACATTTTCATTTGGAATCATCTTGTACTTGAACATTTATGTCGGGTAAAAGGAGGTTGACCCCTTGAAGAAGATTATTATATGAAATTCTCTCTTTTTCAAGGCGTTGAGTACTTATTCTGAGGTTTTTCTATGCTATATTGATATTTGGTTCTTAACATATGGTATCAGAGCTCAAGGTCTTGGGGTTTCACTGCTACAACTGAGACACCGTGGAATTTTCTCTATAAATTTTTTTCTAGAAGGATTAAGAAGGAACGTCTTGGAGGATATTTATCAGACGGATCAATGTACATTGGGTTACAAATACAACATCCTAGGCCTTATACTTTTGGAGATACAACATTTGTAAGATAGGGTTCTGGAATCATCCTGAATTGAGTCATTGTAGAATTGTCTCTATAAAATGTTCTCTGTAAAGTTTTAGACCCTGAAATATGGAGAATATTCTCAGAAATTATTAAGGTATCTTTGGTAGAAATTTCGTCTTCTGGGTCATCATAAATTTGTAGATACACCCTGTGGAAGATAGGGTATATGACTAGTCCTAATGACTAGTCTCAAGAAGGTGTTCTGGGTAAAAAAATCATAAATTATTCCTAGAGTATCCAAATTGAGTGAGACTAGTTGCATTGGATAGTGGACAGACCGTAGTAGTTCTGGTACCAGTTTCATAATTTTATATCAATTATTTTGTGCGGGGAACGCTATACAAGTGAGATCGCCTAGAAAGGAAAAAAATCATCAAGTTGTGGGGAAGTTACCATAGATTCCACTTGGCACATCGAATTTTTATAAGACCTGTGGCATTGAAGAGAAGAAATATCAGAGACCTATAAAAAAAAAAAAAATCATACTTAGAAGGGCCAAAAATTT
>JZKD02S2392705.1:205113-224200 GCA_000966675.3 Picea glauca | reverse complement strand
AGAAGAGGCAAAGTTTTCCTTGTAATTTGGAAGGTCAAAACCATACTAAGTGACCAAATTAAAATGCACACCCAAGCTTCCCTGTAGCTCCACAAATTGTTTTATAATTTTTAATATGGATTTCTATATATGTTAAATTTACCTATGTCATATAAAGTGTAATTCAATAATAGGATATGTTTATTTTATGCACCTAGATTTGGGATTTCATATAAATCTGAAGTCAAAACTGCCTTAGAGTAAAATGCACATGCTAGTCTCAATTTTGACCCAAATTGAGTGGTTCAACTTGAAGAAGGTGTAATTGGTGATTTTACACTTGTATATAGCCTTATATTGACATTTTCAAACAAAAACCTACATGTTATGCATAAAGGAAAAATTGCCTTGTAAAACCAAAGGGTCACTTTCTTAAATTTGGATATATGAAAGTGCATGCCCAAAGTTGGATAAGCCTCCATAATTTAAGATTTAAGTTGTAAATTGATGATTACAATACTTTTAACATATTTGTGAAATTAAGAGTGCATTTACACTCCAAAAAGGATGATTTGTATGCAAAAATATTCATGACCTTTTGATGAATCAGAGGATGGTGGGTTATGATAGAAATAAAGGTCAATGACTTCTAAACAACCAATGATACATAGAAAATGGCATATAACTTTAAAAATAATTAACCCATATACGAAAATAATTGAAAGAGAATAAATCATAGAAAATATAGAGTTTGTTCACCTCCAAATTGATTGATTCAAGTTGGTCAAGAGTGTGTAATTTATCTTTTTACATCTGCATATACCTTTGCTTGTGAATTTAGAGAAATAAAACCCTTTGTTGTGCAAAAATACCAAAAATTGTCTTATAGAATGAATAGGTCAATATTGTAGGAAATATTACAAGTTACAGGGTGTAGAAAAGTTGTACATCTATTTATACCTTTGTTTGTGCAATTGGAAACTTAAAATCCTTTGTTGTCCTAAAAAAAAACAATTGTCATGTAGGACAAATAGGGCAAATTGTTTGAATTGGCCTTCTTAAAATGGACACCAACTTAAGGGAAATGCACACCCAATGGTGAATTTTGTACAATGAGATGATGGATGTATAGGCCATTGAGTAATGCATTCCCTAATATAATATATGTATTCATTAATAAAAACTGCACACTCATAAATGGAAATTATGTGTTTTCTACATGAAAACAGGGCATGTTGTAAAATGCATGCCACGGAGTGAAAATGCAAGCCTTGTGTTAGTATTTTCATGATAACTTCTTGAAATCATAATGTTAGGGAAAATTCATATATTTAGCTAAATTGTGCACATTATGCACACTATCCTTATGAAATTTCATGAAAATAGGGCATTGAGGAAAATGCATGTCCTATTAGGGAAAAATGTAGGATATATATATGTTTTTGTGTCCCTAGAATTTGGTGTAGGGTGAAATATACATTTTGGTTTGGGGTTATATGCATGAACTAATATGCATTGTTACATATACAACTCTGAAATGGTTTATAGTGATAGATCATATATTAATGATTCCACAAGTGAAATATTGTGGTTGTGGATTGTTCTTGTATATGAACATACTCAGTACAATATTTATGTAATATTACTTACATATTAGGGTTTAATACTTGATGGGTAAACTATATGTACTAATTTCCCTCAATTAAATTATCAATCAGGGTTAGTAAACTTAGAGTTGTGACACAATATGAGTCAAGGAAGAAAGAAAAGCTAATGGAAAGATTAACTAACTAAAAGGATGGTTTACCCTAGGGATCAACACTCGTTTCAATTTATAATCCTACTTTAAAAGATGACTTTTAAAATCCATTTAAACAACATATTCTATGTTAAATATACAAAGCAACCTTTAACTAATGAGCTTTAATCAATTTAGGACTATGAACTATTTAATATAACTAAGAAAATTTCTAAATGAACAAGCAATCTTTGAATAAGTAAACAATCTGTCAGAATTAGATTTACAAAGTGAACTCTATTCTTAAAGAAAAAATTCACAATTACTTTTATCTTGCAGGAAATAAACCTTATCTTTCAAATAATCTACCTAACTGAAAGCAAGATTGTTGTAATAGTATTCAAATGTGATGATTGTGACTACAGTGGAGGATCACATCACGATGACATCTAATCACTAATGACAATTCAAATGGAATCAAATCGGTGCTAACTTCTATAGAGAAATGCAGAGTATGGATAAGGCAGTCTATAGAAATCTTTTCCATCATAAAAACAAAATTAGATGTTCTTGTAATCCATATGGTCTACAAACATTCTGCAAAAGAGATTCAAAATCAAGCACTTGTTCTATCACACTAGTACTTGGAAATACTCTATACAGAATTCATAATCCATGCAAGCCTACAAACTCATAACTAGTACTAATTAAAAATCATAACCATAATATAATTAAAAAATCATAATTCAAAAACAACTATGATCCTAGCATTCTAATGCTGAAAATAAAGTGAACAATTCATGTAAATATACAAGAAGTAACTGAATTAATTTAACAAAGTAGATGTGGCTAAAAGAAACACTGCATAAGTAACCAAATTGTGGAATGATTTACAGTTTTATAAACAGAAACAGAGGGATATGATAGCATAGGTAAACAACATATAAAAAAATGAGTTGCAACCTACATAACAAAGTGTTAGATATCAGAATATAAACAAGTAAGTATGAACAACTATGAATTCTCTGTAATACACATACAATCCAAGAGAGACCTGCAAGTTAGAAAAGATATACACAGTGATCGATTTAAAGAAGTAACTTGAAACTAGCAAGTTATGAAAGCCAAATGCAAAAATATGAATATACACTGATATGAACAACTACCAAGACCACTGGTGGCCCCCCCAGACTGTCATGGCACTACTTCAATGTAAAAATATAGTCATAGAATTAACACAACATTGATATTAATCACCAAAACAGAGTGTACAGCAAAATCAAGATAATGTTTGTATGTATATATATAATCGTGTATCTTTGTGGCATAGACTACAATGTTAGAAAAACAAGATCGTGGAGCAATAAAATAAAATAAATGCGGAAATAAATCACATAAGATACATGATACAATAGATACACATATATACATGGTTCACCGAGTGTGGGCTACGTCCACCAGAGAAATTGCCAGGTCCTTCCTTTATTATTATCCATCAAATGAAGGGATACAACATACAACAAACTCGTTGTAACTTCCTCTTTGTTCTGTCACTATCTCCTATCTCAAAATACAATATTCATTATCCTACTTAGCCGCAATACATTTCCCTCATAAAAGAGAGTTTCCTTCTAGGGAAAAAAACCCTAACATAATTTCTACCATTAGATCTGCGATCTTATAATGAACAGTCCATATTTACAATGAAATTACAATATACATTTACAAGGCAATTTTTCCTTAGGGGGCTTCGCCTCCGAACCCTCGCTTGCCCCCGGACCTCGCAGAGGGGGTAACCTCCCTCTCCACTCCCCCGCGTGGAAGAGTGTACATTCTTCTGGGGTGTAAAGTCTTCATGGGGTATAAAAATGGATGAAAACAAAGACCTCTGAATCTAGAAGATAATCAGGCTCCACAACCAACAATCTCCCACTTGGAGATTGATTTCAACAACTCCACCGTTGTTGTATCTATTGGACTATGAACCTTCTTGGACCTAGAAAATTTCTCATCTTTGCCTTCATGCTTGAAGACCAACTGAAACTAAGAAAGAACTCAGTTTCTCCCTAGTTACTCCACTTTTTAACATGTCTGCAGGATTCTGGCTAGTGTGTATCTTTTCCAACTTCAAATGTCCATCTTCCAAGATGGATCGTATGAAATGGTACCTCAGTTGTATATGCTTAGTCTTCGAATGGAAGGTTGAGTTCTTTTCTATATGGCACTCTCACTGTTACAGTACAACCTACTATACTCCTGCTTCTTTCCCAATTCCTCCATAAACCTCTGTAACCAAATCATTTCTTTACTAGCCTCTCTAGCAACAACATACTCTACTTTTGTTGTTGAAAGTGAAACAACCTTTTTTAGTTTTGAAATCCAACTTATTGTTGTTCCACATATAGTAAAAACATACCATGTGGTGCTCCTCCTGCTATCTTTATCACCTTCCATATCTGAATCAAAATATCCCTGTAGAACAGTGTCGGAACCTCAAAAACATAATGCATGAGTAGAAGTACCTCTCAAATACCTAAGAATCCACTTTATTGCCTCCCAATGTTCTTTACCTAGATTGTTCATATACCTGTTCACAACTCCCACTGTATGTGCAATATCTGGTCTTGTACAAACCATCACATACATCAAGCTGCCAATTGTTGATGAATAAGGGACCCTAGACATGTATTCTATCTCCTCCTGTGTCTTGGGACACATTTCATTAGTTAATTTGAAATGGTTGGCCAAAGGTGTACTAATTGGTTTTTCATTCTACATTCTAAACCTTTCCAACACGTTCTCTATATACTCACCCTGAGATAATGTCAATTTGTGATTTTCATATCTCTTGTTATTCTCATACCAAGGATTTTATTTGCAGCATCCAAATCCTTCATCGCAAATGAATTAGATAATTTCTTCTTGAGCAAATTTATATCCTGCATATTAGACCCTGCAACAAGCATGCCATCTACATATAATAGAAAGATAATATAGTTTCCATTTTCTAGCTTTTTGAAATAAAGAAAGTGATGAGAATGACATCTACTATAAACATGTTCTGTCATAAACCTATCAAACTTCAAATACCACTTCCTTGGATCTTGATTTAGGCCATACAAGTTATTCTTCAACTTACATACCAAATTCTCCTTCCATTTGACCTCATACCCCTATGGTTGTTGCATATAAATATCTTTCTCCAAATCCCCATGGAGAAAAGTTGTTTTTACATCTAACTTTTCAAGATGCAAATCTTCTACTACCATGAGACTCAAAATAGTCCTAATTGAAATCATTTTAACAAAATGAGAAAATATTTCATCAAAATCTATACCTTTCTTTTGTGCAAACCCCTTTACAACAAGTCTAGCCTTGTACCGCTTTTCTCCTCCATATTCTTCCTTCAACTTGTAAACCCGTTTATTCTGCAATTATATTTTTCCCACAGGCAACTGAGCCAAGTCCCAAGTCCGGTTATTTACCAAGGAATCCATTTCCTCCTTCATGCCTTGCTCCCACTTATTTTTGGTGTCTACCTGCATTGCCTCTTCATAACATTCTAGTTCACCAGAATCAGTCAACAATAAATAATACAATGAAGGAGAGTATCGTTCAAGGGGTATACTTAACCTGGTAGATCTTCTAACTACACTTGCAGGAGTTTCAGGTACTTGTTGCTCCTGTTGTTGTACATTTTGATTTTTTGGTTCCTTTGGAATTTATTTTCCAATGATCTCATCAAGCACTGTGTATTCTGATTTTTCTTTTTCCTGTTTCTTTCCCTGCAACTGATATTTGTACATGACCTTCTCATTAAATATGGCATCTCTACTCCTAATGATTTTTTTTATTTTCATAATCCCATAAGAGATAACCAAAATCATTAACATTGTATCTAATAAAGGTACACTTCTTGGATTTTGCCTCAAGATTTGTTCCATTTTTTTTTATCAGTATGGACAAATGCTTCACAAACGAAAGTCTTCAAAAACAAATAGTTTACCTTTTTTTCTCTCCATGCCTCCTTTGGAATTATACCATCCAAAGAGCTTGAAGGTCCTATGTTTATTAAGTAAACAGTAGTATCTACGACATCTTCCTAGAACTGTAAGGGAAAAACAACATGCAATCTCATACTCCTTGCACGCTCCATGATTGTCTTGTTCATCCTTTCTGACACACCATTTTCTTGTGGTGTTCTTGGAACTATCTTATCTCTACGAATCCCATGGTGTGAACAGTAATCATCAAACTCCTTGCTACAATATTCACCTCCATTATCTCATATGAGACACTTCAATTTTTTTCCTGTCTCAATCTCAACCAAACCTTTCCATTTCTTATAAGTATCAAATATATCATATTTTTTTCGAATGCAATAAACCCAAGTTTTTTTAGTTGCGTCATCAATAAAAGTGACATAGTAACAAGAGCTACCAAGAGATGATACCTGATTTGGTCTCCATACATATGTATGCACAAGCTCTAACACTTTTCCACATGGAAGAGTGTACATTCTTCTGGGGTGTAAAGTCTTCATGGGGTATAAACACGACTGAAAACAAAGACCTTTGAATCTGGAATATAATCAAGCTCCACAACCAACAAACAAGTATTTATAGAGTTTATACAAAGCTTGAGAGGTCGACCATGAAAGGGTCGACGCTCTATAAAAACATAAATTCATTAAGTTCATTAACATAACACATCTCCTCCAAGAGTCTCGTGCGTTCAAAATAGCGGTCGATGCAACTGTTGAAGTCTGAATGTGATAAGTTCCATAGTTGGAGGGCATGAGTGGGCATAAAACCCATGTTTTTGATTCTCCCATAGAAGCATGTTGATATGCTAACCACCAACTCCACTATGCTCTGAGTGCCATATCGAGTGTCAAATGGAGTGTCGGATGAAGTTATGGATGAAGGACCAGACGAAGGACTAGATGGAAGGCCCGATCATGTTTTTGGCCTGTTACAAGCAAACAAGAAACGTTAGGAAATTGTAATCACTCAATTGGAGATAAATTAACATAAATTCATACAAAACAACGATTACCTCATGATTTTCCATGGTGAATTGATGCACAAAACCTGATAATACCTTTAAAAAGAGATAAATAAAATCATAGAGCATATAACTTCCATATGAAAAAGAGGTTTGGTCATCGAAAAAAAAGTCAAAACACCAAATCAACATTTCTCCCATGCCTAAGAGTTTGCAAGTCCCTCTGCAACAAAAATGGTCACCCGACATAGCTATACTCGTGAAGGAGTGGGTAGATTAGCTTTCGAATCTTCTCCCTCATGCCCTGGGGACTCTGGATTAGGCCTTTTGTGATGCTTCAACTGCATCCTGAGACTATGATTGGTGGTAGTCATATGATCTACCAATCATCGAAGAGAGTTTACTTTTGCTTGCAAGACATCATTGTCATGGTGCAAATGATGATCCACAGTTTCTCATTCTGCCAATTGTTGAAGTAGCTGAGCATTCTCTTTTGGCAATTTCTTAATAGTTGGGGATTGATCAGATGTTTCAAGAGAGGAAGGCTTAGGCTCCTTGATAGATGCAGAAGGTATATCAATTTTAAAATAAGGTGTAGGAATCTAGGAGGAGGGAGTAACAATGTCTTTGTGAGGGATACTTGGTATGATATATTCATATTTTATCTCTTTATCAGGCTTAGACTACTCTGAATAAACTTCTTTAAGTTTTTTGTGGGGGCTCTCATGGTCAGAAGACAATTGAATAGGATTTGAAGTACTTGGAGGTTTTATATTGGACTTGCCACTCATACTTTGGGTGCCTCTTCGAAATGATTTCCCCTTGAATCGATTATATCCTCTCCTCTTTGTAGGAACCTATTAGCACTCAAAAGTGCACCATCAATTTTTTTATTTTTTGTCTGGATCTTTGGTTATTATGATGTTCCTAGTCAAATTTTTGTATGCCAAACCTTCATCTTGCTATCCTCTTACCTTCTTGTTGCTAACGAGTCTCCTAAGATTTCCAATGCTTCTTGAGTTGATTTGAAATACATATTGGAGGATGATTCAGTTCTTATCATAAGAATAGGTTCAAGGTTGAGCTCTTTTACTTTCATTTGAATTCGGTTTTGCTTTAACCTCTTGAGCCCAGGATTTTATTACCTTTCTTAGCAAAAACAAAAATGGTTTTGTTTTTTGTTTCAAAAGAAAATTTTTGAGCAGTCTCGTTACATGAAGAAATAAAGGCTCTTTTGGATTTTTAACTACTTGTTTACTCAGGATTATTCTTTTGAACAAAAAATATTTTTCCCACAGGCCCAATCCCCATTATTCGAGCCCATTGTTCTCGAGTAAAGAACCTATACCAATACATAACACAAATCACAGCGCCCAAAGCGCCCAACCACATGGAGGAGGATCCCACAGGGGGATTTTTCATTTCTCAACGCGTCGAACTAAAGTGGGAACATGAGTGTATTTATTTACCTACGATTTCTTTCACCCAACGAATGTGGTATATATCCCACAACACAAGAGAGGAAAATGCAGCGTTGTTTATCTTCCCAAAGCTCTAGCTTCTAAATTTCAAATTCTTAGGCACGCAGATGTCAGGAATCATTGGATTTGGCCTACCATCACAGAAAAAGTACAAACAATCTGTAGCGCCATGGTGCTACGAAATCGTCTATGTAGTATATTCTACATTTCGCTACCTAATATGCTACAAAATATCCTATTTGAACTACACAGTAGCACTACCGATTCTGCAGACTGCTACAAAATCTCCTAGCTGAACTTAATAGTGGCGCTACCAATTCTGCAAGATTGTGAAAACAATGGCGCTACCAAATCCACAGAGTTGTTTTGATGGATGGTGCTATGAAATGTGCAGAGTTATTTCAGGAGGGGTGCTATGGAATTTCACAGTATTTACACAAGTTGGTGCTATGGAATGTGCAGACCTGTTTTGGAGAAGGCACTATGAAATGAGCAGAGTGGTTTTGCAAAGGACACAACAGAACTAGCTATCCAATGCGTTATTGAATGGCGCTACAATTTGGCACCTGCAATCAAGGGATTTGAATTCATGACTCCTTTGGATGGTTGATGATGTAGAGAGAAGTGAGGAACACAGGTGGCAGCATGGAGGCAGCATAACAACCCCTAGAGGACACTTGGAAATGAAAATGAATGCACCTAAAGGGAGACATGTCATTTAATTCTTGTTGGAGTAGTTGCCAACATGGTTCCTATTTTGTAGCAGTTTGTTAAGATTTGTTAGCACAGGTGTTAGAATGGTAATTTTTTTAGAGAATCCTAGGGGAGGGAGGTCAGCTTGCCATAGGAAAGGGGATGACCAGGTATTAGCTTATGAGCTTTCTTCATAAAAAAAATTTGTTTTTTATCATCTCATTTTTTATTTTCCCTTCACATATAAAGAGGATCATCTTGTGATTTGTTTATTCGAATGAGCATCAACCTTATTTTATATATCCATCCTTTCTAGAAGAAACTTTCCATCCTTCTTGTGTTGTTGAGGTTGGTCTTGAAACTTCATTTCATTCTATTGAGAAGAACGAGGTTTATATCTCTATCCCTCATGAACATACTCAGCCTCATGACCATGAGAATGATAAAAGTGATTCAAAGCCTTCTCAGATCTCATTATCTTCAGTTATTATCGAGCCTTGCCATCAGCTTGTTAATCCTCATGTTCATCCCATTTCTTTTCAAACTAGAATCAAGATAAAGATGTTCAAGCCTTTAAGGCTACCACATATCCTTCATCCTTATCCTCTTGATTGCCTTGAGTATCTTCCCCATTTTTCTGGACAGGATCATGTCACAACCAAGAAGCATTTGGGAGCCTTTGAAAATTTTGTTGATTAGTTTGAGATAGTTCATGATGATGTTACTACGAGTTTGTTCTCCAAATATTTGTTTAGAGATGTTGTAGTATGATTTAAGAGTTTGATAGTTGATTCCATTGGTTCTTGGATCGAATTGTCCAATTCTTTTCTAAAGCATTGGGGTGAGAACAAGTCTCTTGATTTGTACCTCATTGATTTTTATGCCTTGAGGAGAGAGGGAGACGCAATCTTGTCTATCTTCAATAGAAGGTTCTACATCATTTATCATGACATGCCTTTGGATATCTGGCCTACAGAGACTACTTCCATGGTATAATATGTTACGGTTCAACATTCAGAGCTTGTCCTTCTCCTGTTAGAAAGGAAGTCTTCATCTTTAGCATGCTTATTTGAAGATTCCCAAGAAATCGAGGAGAACATATGTGCTTCCAAGAGAGTTCGAGATCCATCTTACTTTAAAAATATGCATGCACATGAGAAAGGGAACTATCAATATGTTTCAATTTTTGAGCATGAAGGCAGGGAGTATGAAGTAGATTTGGAATAGTAGTAAGGATGTAAGTATATTTCAGAATTGGATCCAAATTCTTCAGTGTTGGTAGATGTTTCTATGGACAGGTATGCATGGCAAGTTGACGATCAATTTTCAAACCATTTTGATCATGAGGTAATTGATGATTGCATAGGTAATTGCATGTTTCTAGCTTATAATGATCAGTATAATTTAAACCATGTTTTATCATCATCTTGTGATCATCATTCTAAAGAGAAAGTTGTTGCTACCAATGACCAAAATTTGATCACAAGAAGACTAGAGGGTTATCAGTTTTCAAGCAAAGATGTAGTCATGGATGAACAGTTGTTTTCTGTTGACTAGCATGTTTTTTATCTTGGTTTCAAGGATCCATTTGCAGCCTTGTTGGATTTTTATTTTTCATCTTATCAGAAAATTTCAGATTACATTTATTCACCAGCATTTCCAGGTGAGTTTTGTTTCCTGAAGGAATTTTTATTACTGCGGTTATATTTCAGACATTATCTTTTGATTAGTGGTATGGACAAGATCATTTCAATTTTGAAACTACTTGAATGGTTGTTATGAAAGTCTGCCTTTACTTGACCAAGTTGCAGATCCAATTAGAGGTAGGGTAGCATAGGAAATAAGCTTGTTTCCTAAGCATTATCTTTCCTTCAATTTGCAGCTAATTTATTAGTTAGTTTGCTTAAATAAGTGACATATTTTGTTAGTGTTCAGAGATAAGGTGACTGGAAATTCTAGGTTCTTGGAAGCCTCACAAGAAGGCCTCCATCCCAGTTGGAGCTATTGTTATCACTCAAAAGCGCACCATCAAATTTTCAATTTTTGTTCGAATCTTTGGTTATTATGATGTTCCTAGTCAAATTTTAGTATGTGAAACCTTCATCTTGCTAGCCTCTTACCTTGTTGTTGCTAACGAGTCTCCTAAGATTTATAATGCTTCTTGAGTTGATTTGAAATACATATTGGAGGATGATTCAGTTCTTATCATAAGACTAGGTTCAAGGTCGAGCTCTTTTACTTTCATTTGAATTTGGTTTTGCTTTAACCTCTTAAGCCTAGGATTGTATTACCTTTCTTAGCAAAAACAAAAATGGTTTTGTTTTTTGATTCAAAAGAAAAATTTTGAGGAGTCTTGTTACATGAAGAAATAAAGGCTCTTTTGGATTTTTAACTACTTGTTTACTCGGGCTTATTCTTTTGAACACAAAAATTATGTCCCACAAGCCCAATCCCCATTATCCGAGCCCACTATTGTCGATTCAAGCACCTACACCAATACATAACACAAATCCCAGTGCCCAAAGTGCACGACCACATGGAGGAGGATCCCACAGGGGGATTTTTCATTGCTCAACACGTCGAACTAAAGTGGGAACATGGGTGTATTTATTTACCTATGATTTATTTCACCCAACGAATGTGGTATATATCCCACAATGAAAAATAGGAAAATGCAGCATTGTTTATCTTCCCAGGGCACTAGCTGCTAAATGTCAAATTCTTAAGCATGCAAATGCCAGGAATCATTGGGTTTGGCCTTCCATCATAGAAAAAGTACAGAAATTATGTAGCGCCATGGCGTTGGGGAATCGTCTATATAGTATGTTATTCATTTTGCTACCTAATATGCTACAAAATATCCTATATAAACTACATAGTAGTGCTACTGATTCTACAGACTTCTATGAAATATCCTAGCTGAACTTAACAGTGGCGCTACCAATTCTATATGACTGTGTCAACAATGGCGCTACCAAATCCATAGAGTTGTTTTGATGGATGGTGCTACGAAATGTGTAGAGTTATTTTAGTAGGGGCACTATGGAATTGCACAGTCTTTACACAATATTGGTGCTACAGAATGTGCATACTTGTTTTGGAGAAGGCACTATGAAATGAGTAGAGTGGTTTTGCAAAGGACGCAACAGAACTGGCTACCCAATGCACTATTGAATGGCACTATGAGCTAGCAACTACAATCAAGGGATTAGAATTCATGACTCCTTTGGGTGGTTGATGATGTATATAGAAGAGAGGATCATAGGTGGCAGCATGGAGGCAACATAACAACCCCTGGAGGACACTTGGAAATGAAAAGGAATGTGCCTAAAGGGAGACATGTCATTTAATTCTTGTTGGAGTAGTTTCCAACATGGTTCCTATTTTGTAGTAGTTTGTTAAGAGTTGTTAGAATAGGTGTTAGAATGGTAACTATTTTAGACAATCCTAGAGGAGGTAGGCTAGCTCGTGCCTCTAGTTGTTGCCTTTCCTTTTTTGTTATAAAGACATTTTTTAATGATTTTTGGGGTTCGAATGGTTGAGTTGGGCTCCCTTATTGTAATATTTTTGACTAAGTAGATTGTTCTCTGGTTATGTACTGGACTTGAGAATTTTTTATTAATAGAAGTCAGTTTCTCTTTATATCATCTTGTTGCCTCTTATGTTGAAGTACTCGTGATTGGATGATCCATTTGAGATTGTTATAGTTGTGTTATGATGAATGTTTGATTATAATATTTCTATGATGTTCTTAAGTTTTCTTTAAATTTGAATTCAAGAAGTTCATCCAAGTATTACTCCCTCACTAAAGTATTATTCCTATTCACTTTTACTCACATTCACTGACTGAAGCTAATAAATACCTCATTTTCTTATGCATGCTAGCCCAAATTTCTGAGTTAAAACATTATCATTATGAGTCTTGTCCATTTGACCTTTAAACGCTCATTTACATTTACACATACTCTGATGGGTACTGGTCTTATCCTCTTTGCAATCTAAGGGTGATTCTCAGTGAAAACAAAACTAAAGGAAAATATTGATGAAATGAATCATGTAGCTTCTTAGTTTTAGAATCAATAGGTGTTGAATGTAATTGGGAATTATCAGCAGGTTTCTTAATTTTCTTACCAGATGAGTCGATAGGGGAATCAATAATTTTATTGGCCTTCTTATCAGATGGGGATATAGTTTGAACTGGAGGGTTTGGATTTTTTGGAGAGTGACGATTAGGTGGGGTAACAATCCCTGAATCGATCGAATTTTTACTTGTCTTAACTATGAGATGGGGCTTCAAAAATTGTTAGAGGAAATCTTCCCATGTTTTGCTTTCGTTTTTCAATTCTGATATAACAAGCAATTTAATGAGGCCATGGTGAAATAAAATATGGTGAGGGTTGGAAAAATGTTTGCAGACCTAGGAAAACATATTCTTGAGGATTTTCATAAAATAGAAGGGTAAATTCAGGGGTTTGTTGAATTGAAAATGGGCCAAAAGACGGAAATGGCAGGCTTTAAAAACAGAGTACCTACCTTCACAGGTAATGAGCCTAGTAATTATGATCAAAGGGTTTATTAATTGGTCTTTGATCCACTCTTTTAAATACCCTTTAGCTCCAGAGACATTCTGATATTCAGGCTTGAACACCCAGTTATAACTTTGGTGTGGCAGCTGATGGTGTTTGAACCACTAGTCCCCAACCCGTGGAAATTTTCGTGGTCGAAGCAATGGATTCTTCAGAGCCCGAAAAGACTGGAGACCCTACTAGAGAAAATATCCCATCAAACCTAAGAGTGAATTGGAGAGAGACTTCATCATTGTGCCCCTACAGACTGGAAAGGAATGACCCCCAACCCATGTGGAGGAAGACTTCTCGACACGCTGCAAATTCCAGAATGGTTAGTAGCTCAGTGTAGGAGGATGGTTCATGACGATTGGGCATGGTTACAAATCAAGGGACGAGAAGGAGACTGAAATCGGGGATATGGAGAGAACGATATAATAAGCAGAGGATGAGATAAATAGGTAGGGTATGAGAAATCGAGACAGAGTACTTGTTTTTTAATGAAATTGTGATGGGAACGGTTGAATCGTGGATGATTCATCATACACAAACGCCATGTGTGATCATAATTGCGTCGATTTTGAATTTTAATGGTTTGTAATTTGGAGGTAAAATGAAATCGTGTAAGAAATCAGATCAATGTCCAAGTTGAAGACTTGGACATTTGATCATAAAATGAATTTGTAATTTTAATTTGATCACAAAGTGAAATTTAAAAACACATCATTTAATTCATCACTGCAATGGGCGTAATCAAACTCGAGTGATCATACCTGAATGAGATCATGATTATTTACATTGTATACAGTAACTCATTTGATCCTCCATATGGCACTCCATTCAGTCCTCCATATGAAACTCCATCCGGTCCTCCAAATGACACTCCATTTGGCCCTCAAGATGACACTCCATTCGGTCTCCTATGTAGGTGAAAACTATCCAATAGTAACGGGCATTCGCCCATAGCACTCAGATTGGACAATTTATGGCAGGCATGGTGAAGAGGAGAATGGATAAGATGAGCATGAATAGAATTATAACATCCATTTTTTATTGGCTTTGTTATCGATCTGTAACAATATAGACAATTGTTCTTCTTCTCATAGGCTTGTAATACAGATGGCAGTGTTTATCATTTTTCATCGATCCGTAATTATTACAAGGAACATCAGTATTTCATTGTATTAGATATAAACATAAATAAAAGTGCACAGCAGGACTAAAGCACACAAAATTATGTCAAAAATATAAGAATTATCATACCAATACAAACAATTGTTGATAATAGCCTAAGATATTGTAAAAACAATACAACAGAATTTGACAAAGATCCTACTTCCTCTTCTCATGGCTTGTAATACATATGGCAGTGTTTAGCATTTGTCAACTCAGGAAACTCATCCCCCACTCCTAAGTATTGTGACACTTCACAATCAAAGATATAGGAAACCAGTCAATCCTCCCAATAGCCTAAGATTTACAGTTTCCAAGTGTAGAGATAAATTTCACACATTAGAATGACAAGACAATTAAAAATATGGCCCCACCTTTAGGACAAAACATCCTACATATAGTTAAGAAGAGGTAGGTGAGAGATTATTAAGATTGTCTTAAAGTTAGTTCCTAGTGGAAAATTGATGGAGTTCATTTACGTTTGCTTAACCATGCATACTTATTTTCATCTTTTCCTACAAGTAGTGTCGTACATTAGGACAAGTTATAAGATTAGGAATTTTATTTAGTTTTTGTCAAATAATCACACTCTCTAGGTAGAATGCCCCACTACCAACAAGATTGTTCAGTACTCCGACGGGTTTACCTTGTCATACCATAGGTCGGTACCCATTGCCAACAGACCTGTTTAGTATCCTAATGGGTTAGCCTCTTACACCCTTTTACAGCAAAGACTGGTCCACCATCTTTTAAGATTTGTGTATGAATATTTCTTTTTGCAAGGAGATGAGGAGGCAACCCTGACAATTTTTTGGTGTGTGTGTTTTGGATTGGGATGGTATTTAAGTTAGAGGATGACTCTTCTTTATGTATTCCTTATAGATTGTTCTGATTTAAGGGATACTTAAGTGGGCGTAGCCAATCTGAATATATGGTATAGTCAAGAATTTTTAATGTGTAGTGGATGGTACTATTGGAAAATAACAAAAAGGTATCTTCGGTCCCTACTCACTTTCTTCTTTTTTGAAGTTGTATTTATGTTTCCATGGTTAACCGCTAATCAGACCTTCTTTCTACTCTTTCATAAAGATACTTTACTCACCTACTCAGTTTTCTTGGGGAAATTGTACTAGTAACCTCTAGGTTTGATAAGAAAAAGTGTCACTTCCTTATGTCCTCTAGTGGTGGAGGTTATGAGCAGCTTCCATGAAAGATGCCTTAAGAGAAAGGAAGATAGAAATCTTGTAAAAATGGCTAATTTAAAGCAGGTAGTTTCTAATCATGATAAAAATAGTCATTTTCCAATTGGTGCTTAAGAAAACAACAGAGTTTAAATATAGAAACATCTTCTTTCGAAGTAAAATACTTCCCTTTCTGTCTCCTTGGAGTTGTCCACTTGTTGTTAGATGAACACCTACAGAAATATCTAAAGTTGTTTATCAGAAAAATAAATAAATAAAAATAAAAATAAAAACACATTCTAAAATATTTACATATGTACAATCATAAATCAAAAAGTTTCAAGAATAGGGGGAGGGAGAAGAAACTTCCACATCCACCAAGGCCAATGCCTTGCCGGCTAACATGACCTGTATAAAATATTCTTTAGAAATGGGTATGTGGTAAAGTGTAAGTTGGTGTCCATTCACTATGAAAGAGACTTGTTGATCCGGATTTTATGAGCAGAATGAAATGACTACAGATTATTACCAAATGTTTAACACAGAATAACAAATATATAGTAAAACTGGTTTTCTATTCAATAAGGAAATACGTTGAAACTGTAAAATGCAACGGAAAACAAGCTTGCTGGAATGGTGGCAGCTTATCTCTGAGAAGAGATGTGACGGTTGTGCTCATTCGCAAGAAGATGATTACAATGAGGCTCTCAAGTCCTTTTTACAATAAACAGGAGTTTCAAAAACCCTAAACATCCAAAAACCTAACCCTAGGAGATGAAGCGCCAAAAGTCATGTGGGCCCCATTTGGGTAAGTCAGTACATCAACTTTCTGGGGTCGTAACTTTTGCATACGATCTTCGTTTTAGGCGTATGATAGCCCATTGGAAAGATATAGCTGAGGAATACAACAGTTGCACAAAATTTCATGAAATTTTGTGACCATAACATAACCCAAAACACATCGTTTAGAGCCTCAAAATGGCTCTGGAAGTTCAGGACCCGAAAAACTGCTAAAAATAGTAAATTATCAAAATTACTAGAAAGTTGTTTTGAGCCAGCTAGAAAAGGTGGGTGGCCACCGATATCCACCTGGATCAATCCTCCATCCTTAGGAAGAAATGGTCTCCATTGCGTTGATTTCCCCCATCAAATGAGGAAATTTATGTTGAATTTGGCCCCGGGTGAGACACTTGCCTTGGTGCAGGAGCTTCCCTACTTTGACGACTCGATAAATTTGGATCCTTTGTTGTCGAGTGCCCTTGATCTGTGTGTCCACAATTTGATCACTAGATGCCTGTTGTATGTAGTTGGGGTTGAGCTCTATTGGTATCAGTTGTTCTTCTACATCTGAGGTGTCCAATAATGGTGGGAAATAAGGCTGAAGGAGGTCCACGTTGAACACTAGGTGTAGGCCAAGAAAGGAGGAATGTTGAGCGCAAAAGCATTATCCCCCACAGCCTTGGTGATGGTGTAAGCCCATAATGGAGTGGGTGAAGCTTCCAATGGGGTCTTGTAATGCGTTCTTTCTGCAAGTGCAACCAAACTTTGTTTCCCACCTGAAACTTATGTGGAACCCGATGTGTTGTAGGAAAATCTCCCTGCGGACAGGTAGATTGCCTCAAAGAGCTTGACCCTGACTCTAAGACAAAAAATGCTTAACGTAGACACTGACTTCCTTTCAAATCTATTCAAACTAATACATGAGAAGGAAAGAGAACAGAAGTACCTCTTTATCAACGTTTGTCCCTGAACGCTCCGAGTTGAGCTTTAACCCTTTGCTCCTCGCTAAGTCCTGTAGACAAACAAGATATGACCACTTCCTACTCTATTGATATTAGCTTGAAAATAGATCTATCTATCAATGATAAGTTCATGTAACATCATACACAAACTAGAAAGAAACAGGCCAAGCGTGTCATATTGATGAGAATAACGACAACAATACTTACAATCGTAGATGCAAATGCGACAGCTTCGTCAAGTCCCCTTCATCTAACCCTTGCTCGAAAGATCCACGACCTGGATAGCAGCAGCTTCACCGATCACTCTCCTTTGGTTGACTGTGTGTTTCCTATGAGATCATAGGTTTCATGCTAGCAATTCTTCCCCCCTTTTCCACCATCATAGAGCTTGCTTATATAGGTTAAGAGGAGCTTAACCTCTTGAGTTATCTTTAGAACAAGTTGGGAACCTCCTCCTTAAATCAGGGATCTCATGATGAAACCAAGAATTTGAATGCAACTGCCTTCTAATCTTGAAATATCCTCCCCTTATTCTCCTCAACGGGCCAACTACTGCCTCAGATTAGGCAGAGCTCCTGCAAAAGGGGTATCAGAGCATTGTAGCGCTCCCTGAGAAGCTTGAGGGAAGCTCCAGTGCTCCAAAAGTGAGTAGCGCTCCTTCAGAAGGGCAGGAAAGCATTATAACACTCCCTGAAGCCTTGTAGGGGGGCGCCAGTGCTCCTAAGGCTGATATAGGGGAGCGCTCACCCTCAAAACCATTGTTTTAGATCTCTTTTCAGGTGTCAAGAGTCCCTTGACTTTAGTTAACCAGTTCTCCTTCTCCAAACCAAGTACATGAGATGTTTTAAGTGCCTCCTTAGTGTAGTCTACATGGCAGTATGCTTGAACATCTTTTGCGACACTTGTGAACAACTTGCAACACTTGCGAAAGTTGTAAGGAAGATGCGACACTTACGACAATTGAGAGGAACATGCGACACTTATCCAGCTGAGTAAATTTGGCATGTAATAGAATGCCCCCCAAAGCATGAAGTTAGAAGATGCAAATTGATAACTGAAATGCTTTGTAGACATTCAAGAAAGGGTATAGACTCGGAGAACCTGACAGAAGCTGCACACAAACATCCAACAAATATCATGACATGTTTCAAAACCTAAGGCAGGCATACCTATGCTTGGGTGATCAAGGCTTTCAAGATATGGCCTCCATAAAATACACTGCGGATCCATAATTGTATTGATGAAAAAGGTATAGCCACCGAAGATAAAATGTGGATCTATACTCTGATGACTCAGACTAATCGTAGCCACGAAGAATACACAGTGGATCTACGAAATGACAAGACATAGCCACGACTAATACAAAGTGGATCTATGTGACAGTGTATGTGTTCTTTGTCCAATAAATACTCTTTCGCAGCCTGGGCAAAGCATATATCAAAGAGGTTACTCAACCCAGGGTCTTCTCACCAATACCAACGTGGTACGATCCTAACCATGTGAATAGATGTCTTGATGTCGAACATGG
>JZKD02S2392705.1:175278-198732 GCA_000966675.3 Picea glauca | reverse complement strand
ATGATTTGTACATGATGATGTTTGTGATGTGTTTTATTTAACATGTAATGTACAGTTTTGTTTTCCTTAACTCTTATGTGTGGGAAAGATATCGATCCATGATATAGTTAGCTAACAAATCCGAAACACTATTAAGTTCTCTTGGAAATTGTCTATATTCAATGTAATAGAACATTCGTTCAAGGAGGTGAACTTGTAAGTGTAGACATAGCAGGATAGGACTATGGATAGCGTAGATACGGTTGAGTTGATAAACCACGAGTTGGGAGTCTAAGTGAATAATTATGCGAGATATACCTATGGAGGAGGCTTGGGTCAACAATCCGATGACAGCATGATATTTTGCCATGTTGTTGGTTGTTGGTCCTAAGAAGATACCTCCTGAACTCACCACTTCGTCAAACTGGTAAATAACCCATGCTGCTGAAGCAATGTTCCAGGTATGTCGACTAGTGCCATCCGCGAACCCAAAAAAGATAGGAAAGGAAGACGTCATCTGCACATGAAAACACAAGCACAGTCATGAGTGTCAAAGGTAAAGACTCGATCACGCGAAAGAAATAGACACACCAAAATAAAATACAATAATGTACAAAGTACAGATGCTAGATGATCTAGGCATAGTACTTTTTAAGGTAAAGCCTGTTTCGGGGCTCTCCTAGGGAAATTCCATCATGATCTACTAGTTCGTAAGCACCTCTGTGTAGAACACACTTCACGATGTAAGGACCGTGCCACATAGGTTCTAACTTTCCTGTCCCTAATTTGTCGTGAGCTTGGTTGCAAACGAGGACTAAATATCCTTCTGTGAAAGTCTAAGGGTGGACGGATTTGTCATATTGACTCTTGATTCGTTTTTGATGTGCCTCATTGGCAAGATCATCATCGCGACGTGTTTCATCCAACCTGGATAGGTACAAGAATCGTTCTTCTTCAGCAGAATTATGGGGCAAGAGTTCTACTTTAAATTTTAGTGATGGAATCTCACACTCGATTGGTAGGACGGCTTCAATGCCATAGACCAACTGGAAAGGAGTGAATCCAGTTGAAGTTTTCACAGAAGTGCGATAGGCCCAAAGAGCGGAGAACATTTGTAAATGCCATGATGTCTTGTTTTCCCCTACCATGCGTTGGATCATGGTTTTCAGGACCTTGTTGATAGCTTCAACTTGTCTGTAGTCGACGACGACGATGATGTAACCGTGTCCCCCAGCTGAGGTAGGCCTACACTGCATGAAATCGATGCCCCATTTGGCAAAGGGGTCGATGGCGATAATGGGGTGTAGCGTAGTAGGGTGGGTGTGTGCCTTCTTGTTAAAGAGTTGGCAAGGTGGGCATTTTTTGAGGGTCTCGATGTAATATTTGAAGATGGAGGGCCAAAAGTAGCCGGCACATACAATTTTTTGGGCTATGGCCATCCCGGAGAGGTGACCTCCACAGGCACCAAGGTGACAATCGTTCAAAACACGTTCAGCCTCCTCGTGAGTCAGACATCACTGAAGGATGGTGTCGATACCACGACGATACAAAGTGTCGCCGAGGATGCGATAACAACGAGAGTGGTGACGAATGCGTCGACACTCTTCGCGAGAGATGTTGGGCTGAAAACGTTGGGTTTGAAGGTAGAGGAGGATGTCTCCATACCAAGGATCAGAGGTGTTGATGAGGAAGAGAGATTCATCAGGAAGAGAATCCCTAGGTTCAATGTCTTCATCGGCATGAGGTAGAGCATAGATGAGCTCAGAAAACACCAGGGATTTTTTGTCTTTAGCCTTTGTAAACTCAAGATAGAATTATTGAAGAATAACGATCCATTTTGAATATTTTCCCCCAAGCACTTGACGTGGCAAGACGTGGTACATGGGGTTGGAGTCTGTGATTACCGTGGTGGTGCGTAATAAGATGTAGTGGCAGAACCTTTGGACAGCGATGACGACTGCCAAAGCCAGTTTCTCAACATGCGAATACCTGAGTTCAGGTCCAGATAAACTCTTGCTCAGATAATAAATCACATGTTCTTCGCCGTTGGGGTCTTCTTGAACTAACACCATCGCAATGGTGGAAGTAGAAGCGACCAATTAAAGGATATAATCCTTTGTATATTCAGGGGGATGTAACAAAGGTGCATGGGTCAAAGCGTGCTTGAGAGCATCGAATGACCATTGAGCAGTGTCATCCCAGATGAAAGGAACGTTCTTTTGCAGTAACTGCATAAATCTTTTAGTGATCTCGGCATAGTTGCAGATGAAACGACGAAGAAAGTTTGCTTTGCCTTGCAAACTCTAGAGTTGGGTTAAATTGGTAGGTGGAGGTAAGGCTAAGATGGCCTTGATATTTAAGGGATCCACCCTGATCTCATCTTTGGAGAAAATGAAACCGAGTAGTCGACCGGATTCGACAGCAAAAATGCATTTGTGTGGGTTCAGACGAATACAGTAGAACCTACATCGAAGAAAAATCGCTCGTAAATGATCAATGTGATCAGATCGATTTAGCGAATGGGCGAGTAAATCGTCAAGATATGGTTTTTCTATATGTTTGATGTCATGAAAGGCGTACAACATGGCTCGCTGGAAAGTATCCCCAGCATTTTTAAGGCCAAAAGGTAGCTTTTGGTAGGAGAAAGTACCCCAAGGGTAGATGAAGGCTATCTTGTGTTGATCCGCGGGCAAGATTTCAATCTGGTTATATCCGGAAAAGCCATCCATGAAAGAGAAGATTATGCTCCCTACGTAATTGTCGATGATTTGATCAATGAAGGGCGTAGGGTAGTTGTCCTTGGGACAAGCTTTGTTGAGATCTTGATAGTCAACGCAAACACGTATGGTCCCTTGTTTCTTAGCAACCGGAACAAGGTTGGATACCCATTCGGTTAAAGGGACGGGGTAGATAAAGCCAGATTTGAGAAGTTTTTCAATTTCTACCTTTATAGCTTTGATTTTCTTGGGATGAACTGGGAAAAGTCTCTGTCGAACCGGTTTTGTGTCAGGGTAAGTTTTGATTTTGTGTACGATGATTGAAGGGTCGATCCCTGACATTTCCTCGTATCTCCATGCGAAGACATCGCAGAATTCCTTGAACAAAGTGGTGTAAGAAATCACTTCGTTAGGTGTGCAATTATCACCAAGGTGAATATTTTCCACGATACCTTCTTTGATCAAGATGTCAATCACGATTGTAGTCGAGATGTTACCCATGTTCCCCTCAAAGAAAGTATCTTGTGTGAGGATGGGAGATTGCGGAGCATTGGAAACATCGGGAAGGAAGACAGAGCATATGTCTTGTTGAATTTCTTCCAACGGCGGAAGAAAAGAGGATCGATGATGGTTGTCATCCCAAGGCAGGTCGTCAATGCTAAGCATTTCAATAATCGATTCGTCAGAAGGAAAAATGTGGGAAATGTAATCGACGGCAGATGACAAGGAATCTAACCATGAGGGCAACGAGTAGGCATCGAGTGCCAAGGAATGTGAAGTGTTTGAAGAGGGAGAGGCAGATTGGATAGCTACATATGCAGCCTCGGCTGGGCTAAGTGGCATAGTGTCACTGAGCACATCGAATTCCAAAGGACTAGGTACAATCCAAGGGTCAGATGATTCCAAGGATTGGTAAGGCATAGTCGAAATCATATTGACGGCGGCAATATGATGTGCGGTAGGTGGAAGTGGTGTAGGGAAAGTACCCATAAGGCTAGAATCTTTCAATAAGCCAACACCAATGCTTTCATACGTAACTAGATGGTCTCCCAAAAAAGGAATTTTATTGGTAGCAGGGATGCGAGCATCGGGTGTACAGAAATCAAGTTGATCGATGGTAACAATTTTGCCTTGATGGGGGAATTGTACACATCGAAACACCGATGAGGCGACAACAGTCATAGCGTAGAACCAAATTCTTCCGAGTAATAGGTTGTAGTCGAGGGAAGCATCGACCACCTCGACGTCAACGGTAACATTTTTTCCACCCAACTGAATGGCTAAGGATTGTAATAATCCATGAGGATGAAAACCTTGTCCATCGAAAGCGCGTAACATCATAGCGGATTTGTTAAGGGTAGACGATTTTAATCCTTTCCAACAATCTAAGGACATTACACACATAGAGGCTCCCTCATCCAAGATAGTCTGGTGGATTTGTTGATTGTGTACAACAACATCGATTTGGAAGGCTAGCTGGTGGGAGAGTCGCGGTTGATGATCATCCAGATTAAACGTGAGGTTGTTTGATGACTCGGGATCAAAAGCACCGATAGTGGCTAAGAGCGTTCTACGTTGGCTGGGACAGTGTTGTAGAACTTCCAAGGCGGACATAGCACATGGTGGTTGGGCCAAATCTTGTACAATATTGTAATTTTGGGCAGCCCGTGAATTAGCCCGTGAATTAGGATTGAAAGTAGATTTCTGGATGGAGGGCTAACAGACGGAGGGTTAACAGAGGATGGCAATGGGTCTGGTAGAGAACCGTTAGCGATCTTCGGTTTATCAGGTTTAACTGGCATGTCATTTGTCGTAGAGTGGGTAGTTAGATTAACCCCGTTAAACATGTAAATGTGGGCACTTGTCGAGGCCTCATCATGGGGTTGATTGGAACTGCCCCCTGGCATGGGGATTTGGGCAACCAAAGATTGTTGCTGTGGAAAAGGTTGAGTAAGCACAACGGGTTGTGAATTTCCATTGAAAAGTTTGGCCACTTCATCATGATGTGGAAAGTCTCGAGTGTAGTGATCGTCACCACAAATGAGACATGGGAATTTCGGTTTTCGTTGTGGTTGTTTTCCGGCAGCAGGGGTTTGAGGTTGAGTTTTGGGTTGTTCGTTGTTATTGTTTTTCTTTGGTTTTTTTCTCACTTTATTCTTGCCCCCAAGTTGTTGTGAAGGGGTTGATTGGACCGCATTCACATTAGAGACCTGAGTTGGAGGGGGGTGGAAGAGGGTGCAGTCGAGCTGGGAGAAGCCGTCGAAGTGGGTCGCTGAATTGTTCCAGCCGACTGGGTAGCAGATTGGGTTTTGACGGAGCCAATAACTCCATCCGCGTGGGAAGAAGACGATGGTTTGGATGGATCGTTAGTGGCATGGGTGGAATTAGGTATCAACTCATACAGAGTACCGGATTGTGAATAGACTAAGTCTAAGTACTGAGCTCGGGCGATGGCTTCTTCCTCGGTGACTACACCACCCATGGCAACATCACGAGCGATCTGGGGTAACAATGATTTAGTGAACCATTCCACTAACAATTGGTCGGGAATGACCACTTTGATTAGCCTTTGTCTTCATCTCCATTCATGAATATGATCGAAGATATGTACAGACGTTGTCTGACGAAGGGAGGTTAATAGTTCGGTACTCGTCTCGTATCGAATGGGTAGTTGGAAGTGCGTGAGGAAGGACATGGCGAGGGAGTTGAAATCGTGAAAAGATGCACGCGGTAATTCAATATACCATTTTGCTGCGGAACCCATAAGTGTTCATTGGAAAAGACGCAAATAAATAGAATCGTCCATGAGGGAGTTGGATGAGCACCACAAATGGAAGGTCATCACATGGTTGTTTGGGTCTTCTCCGGAATTTCTGTCAAATTTTGGTATGTCGGAAGGGAGTTTAGCTGGAATAGCTGGCCAAACCAGAGAATGATAAATAGGATCATTCGTTAACCGAGACAAGTCTAGAAGGTCTAGGGTAGCTAGAAAAGGTAGTTGTCGGTTAATCTGTGGGTAATGTTGGTGTGGCATGGGGACACCAGTGGGGCCAATCACTGGGTTATGTGGATAATTGTAACTAGTGGGCCCTCTTGTATGAGGTTGGTTTTGACCAAGGTACACTGGATTTGAAGTTTTTTGAGAAGCATGTGTGAGCGGAGGATAATCGGATGGGTTTTGAGGATTGTAGGTTGGGTTTGGCACTTGTCCATAAGGAGGTTGTTGTGGAGTATGAGGATTGTGTCCTACCAAAAGATTTGGGTTTCCTTGAAAAAGGAAGTTCCACGGATTAGGTGTGGCAGGTACATTTTGTCCGTGTGGTTGTTGGTAGACTCCGGATTGAGGCTTCCCCCCAGCATGAGGGTTCCCCCCTAATGGAATTTGTCCTCTGGTGGGAGGGTGCCCCCCAGCTTGAGGTAGAGTTCCCAGGATTTGAGAACCAAATGTAAATAACTGACCGGCGCCGCCGAGCGAGTTAGGACCACCAAGACCGGTCCCTCCGGGTTGTTGGATGGGTATGGAACTTCTCGATATGACTTGGGTAGTAGTTTGGGAAATGGTGGCAATGGAAGCATTCAGTGCCCTGAATCCAAAAGGGAGTGTGGGTCTTGGTGTTACAGGTGTGCCAATCGGAGCTTGATTAACCACTGCGTTACTAACAGGAATAGTCGGAATGTGAGGGACCATTGTAGAATGGGTCATCTGGAGGGGAAGAGTAGGCCTTGGACCAACGGACGGCATGTTCGGACCAACGGGTGGTGTGGCTATAAAAGTGGTGGTACCAGTAAAATGATTCAGAGGTACGGTGTAGGAAAAAGGTACGTCGGCACCTTCTCCAGTTCCATAAATATCTCGCACCAGGCGTGGTGGACTCCGAACAATGTCTACAGTCCAAAAGGGGTCATCGGCTAGAGGGTTTTGATGAGACCCAGTCGGAATGTCAGAAGGGTTGACGACGCAAATTCACCTACGGAATTCAGGTGGAGGATACGTCATTCATATCCCTCCGGAATGCGGTAAGCTTCCGGAGATTCTGAAACAATTCGAAAATTCTCCAAAGGAGTGGGAACTTCTTCCTAGGGAGTTGTAGTATTTTGAACCTCGCTCTGTTGAGGAGATTCCTCCGTAGAATGAGGGGGTAAAGGGGTGTTTCCTTCCATATTTTTTGGAGGAATTCCCTGTAGCCTCCGTGAACAGCGTGGAGGGTCGATGTTGGCGAAAAAGATTCGGTGAAAGAGATCTATGGCCAACTACCGAAAAGAAATAGCATACGCTAATAGAAATCTAAGAATCACAACCAAGCAAATAGGACCTTTTTTTGATGACCGTACTAGTTGGTGATGAAATCCAATGTCACATGATCAAGTCCAGAAGGGGAGGGGATAGGGCGGAATAGTTACAAAGGCGACCTACTTAACGGACTTACACCTTGGTGCAAGCTTCCACGCAGTAATTGTGGATTTACCCTCCAAGGAGCCCGAGTGAGTTTGACCAATGTCTAATCCAGGTACAGTGAGACTTCCCGTCACCGTCACCTCATGTAAGACCCTAAATATTATGGCCACTAAGGTTACCAATTCGCAGTCATCCCCTGGGCGGGAACAGTCAATAGTCTTATCCGAACATACGGGCAGGGTATCGAGCCCGAAATCAACTAAAAGGATTCCACGCAGTAATTTTGGATTTACCTTGAAGCGATCCCCATAATACGATCTGACCACCACAATCATTTAAACCACGGAGGGTTAGTCCCCGTAGCTCACTTGAATGTGACCTCGTGCGTAACCCCTGTGTGAGAGGGGGATCCCAAGCAGACTTATACGATGATTGGATTTAACTCTCCCTAACTCAGGATGCTACTATTTGTTTTGGAAACTTTGGAGAGTTATGCTCACAGCCTAATCCAAAGTACTAAGCCTAGTCTACTGTTGGTGGATGATCCTAGAAAAGAAAAGATTCTAAATAATTTTTAATTAGCATTGATTTTTATAGTTGTTCTTTACGCAAGAGGGGTGCACGGAAGTGAAACGAATGGAATTATGAATCAGTCCCAAAAGTGCATCAAAAATTATAAGCATTCATTTCTTTTCGATGAACATCTATCTAAGGGAGAGAGAGAGAGAGAGTTATTTTCACTAACAAGCACTAACGAGGAGTGTCCTAAAACAATTTTTTTTTCAATCAAATCCTGATGTGATGCTAAAACTTTTGAGATTCCTTCTAACATGCAAAATCAATCATGAAGATGCTTTTTATTGTTTGTATATGAATAATGATTAATTGAATGCAATTCTCGTCTTGCTAATTATCGTCTTGTATGAATGAAAATCAAACTAGCACAAGCAAAAGTCATACAAACAATACACCCTTTTGTTGCAATCAAAACGAAAAGTGAAAGAAAAGAATCAATCAAAGAAAGAACAAACTTCAAACCCAAAAATAAAAAGTTGAAGAGCAATGACCTCGACTAAAATCAAGATAAAGAGATATGTAGGCCTTTGATGACCTTCACCAGGGTTTTTACTCAGTTAAACAGAGAGAAAGACAATGCATAGGTCTTGGACTCCAAACAATGGAAAGTCAATAACAATAGTGAAGAAGGATACAAAATATAAATGGTAAGATGTTCATTCTTTGAAAATATAGATGTCAAGGATGGAAGGGAAGAAGCATTGGCTCACAGGGTCATCCAGTAGGAGAGACACAGAGGCAAAACCCAGAAAAAGAAATTCTGGAAGGTTTGTTGGCCAACAGAGGGATGGTGCTCTATTTCCAAAGAAAAGGAGTGTTATAGCGCTCTGTGAAAGCCTATTAGGGAGTTTTGGCTCTCTGTTAACACTGGGACAGGGGCACCAAGTTCAAAAACTCCCAGAAATGTCAAAAAATTCAAAAAATTGCAATCCAATTTCGACAATTAAGCTGAGTATGATGTGTTAGGGAGCCAATCAGCTCATGAAACCAATCAAAAGAGGAGTGGACTAGGTCTGAAACAATCAAGGGGTAGAACTAGGTCGATGAGGAGAAATCGAAACAAGAAATTTTGATTTGAGGCTATTTCCCCAGTGGAGTCGCCAGTTTCTGTTGTAGGAAAATCTCCCTACGAACAAGTAGATTGCCTCAAAGAGCTTGACCCTGACTCTAAGACAGAAAATGATTAACATGAACACTGAATTCCTTTCAAATATATTCAAACTAATACATGAGAAGGAAAGAAAACAGAAGTACCTCTTTATCGACGTTTGTCCCTGCACGCTCCAAGTTGAGCTTTAACCCTTTGCTCCTCGCTGAGTCCTGTAGACAAACAACATACGACCACTTCCTACTCTATTGATATTAGCTTGAAAACAGATCTATCTATCAATGATAAGTTCATGTAACATCATACACAAACTAGAAAGAAACAGGCCAAGCGTGTCATATTGATGAGAATAACGACAACAGTACTTACAATCGTAGATGCGAATGCGACAGCTTTGTCAAGTCCCCTTCGTCTAACCCTTGCTTGAAATATCCACGACCTGGATAACAGCAGCTTCACCGATCACTCTCCTTTGGTTGACTGTGTGTTTCCTATGAGATCATAGGTTTCATGCTAGCAATTCTTCCCCCCTTTTCCACCATCATAGAGCTTGCTTATATAGGTTAAGAGGAGCTTAACCTCTTGAGTTATCTTTAGAACAAGTTGGGAACCTCCTCCTTAGATCAGGGATCTCATGATGAAACCAAGAATTTGAATGCAACTTCCTTCTAATCTTGAAATATCCTCCCCTTATTCTCCTCAACGGGCCAACTATTGCCTCAGATTAGGAAGCACTCCTGCAAAAGGGGTATCAGAGTGTTGTATCTCTCCTTGAGAAGCTTGAGGGAAGCGCCAGCGCTCCCAAAGTGAGTAGCGCTCCTTCAGAAGGGCAGGAGAGCATTATAACACTCCCTGAAGCCTTGTAGGGGGCACCAGCACTCCTAAGGCTGATATAGGGGAGCGCTCACCCTCAAAACCATTGTTTCAGAGCTCTTTTCAGGTATCAAGAGTCCCTTGACTTCAGTTAACCAGTTCTCCTTCTCCAAACCAAGTACATGAGATGTTTTAAGTGCCTCCTTAGTGTTGTCTTCATGGAAGTATGCTTGAACAACGTTTGCGACACTTATGAACAACTTGTGACACTTACGAAAGTTGTAAGGAAGATGCAACACTTACGACAATTGAGAGGAACATGCGACACTTATCCAACTGAGTAAATTTGATGTGTAACACGATGTTAATCATGGCACTGCTTGTACTTGTCATTGGAATTATGTAGGATATCCTGAACTTGTTGGCGGATGTGTTGGATCCTCTCAATGAACCAGGTGGCTTTGTCAGCCTCAGTTGGAGCAGGAGAGGAGTCGATCGAGGTGACCACAAGGGGAAGTGCAACATCTATGGGACCCAATGGTTGGAATCCCAACCACACCTGAAAGGGGCTATGGTTGGTTGAGCTATGCAAGGCTCAGTTGTAGCTATGTTGGACATAGGGAAGACTCTCATCCCATGTGCGAGGGTGCTTGGAATTATACATGCACGAGATATGCACAATCATTCTATTTATGACCTCGGTTTGGCCATCTGTCTGGGGGTGTAAGGTTGTAGATTTGGTGAGCTTGGTGTCCAACAGTGACTAGAGGCTCGACCAGAATGTGCTAAGAAATTGACTGTCCCGATATGAGACAATGGTTTGTGGGATTCCAAAATAAACCTAGACTCGTTCAAAGAAGAGCTTGGCAATGGCTTCTGTTGTGATGCTCTTCTTTCAAGCAACTAGAATTGCCATCTTATAAAAGCGATCGACAACCACAAAAACACAATCATTTCCCCGCTTGGTGGATAGGAGGCCCAACATGTAGTCCATTGAGATGGATTTCCATGGTTTTTTAGGAGTAGGAAGAGGGGTGTATAGGACCTGTTTCTTAATGGTTGGTTTGGCAATAGCATAGGCAGTGCAAGACCTGATATACTTGCTGACCTCCTGTCGAAGTTTTAGCCAGTAGAAATGTTTTTTTAGCATTGCCATTGTCTTTTCGACATCGAAGTGTCCTACCACTCGGTTGTAGTGGGCTTCCCAGATCAGCTTCACTCGCTCACTTGAGGGAACACATATATGGCTCAGTTGACACAACAACCCATCCTGAAGATGGAAATTATCGACAATTACCTTTGCACCCAACATTTGGTAGGTGGTGGAAAAGTCTGGGTTTGTCTCATAGAGTTGGGGCCATCCATTGGTCTCATGGCTATAGAAGTCTAGCACTGTGGTGAGTGTCATGACTGGTGGTTTGTTGAGGCAATCAGTGACGTGGTTGGTGCTTCTTATTTTATACTTGATGTTGAGGTGGAATTGCTACAAGTATGTGGACCACTTTTGATGGTGGTCATTCTACAATTTTCCTTGTGTCTACATGAACTACAGTGGCTTATGATTAGTGTGGATGATTGTCTTCCTCCTAAGAATGTAATGTCTCCACTGGCAGCAGGCTTGCACAATGGAGTACATTTCTTTGTTGTAAGTAGGGTACTTACGGACAACATTTGATAGTGTCGCACTATGATAGGACATAGGGTGGTCGTGCTGCATGAGAACGGTACCCAAAACATAGTTTGAAGCATCAGTCTCAATCTCAAAGGGTTGTTGCAGGTCTGGTAGTGAAATTACTAGGGTTGAGCACAAGCGTTGCTTCAAATCATCAAACGCTTGTTGTTGGGGTCGAACCCACACAAATTTATCCTTACCACCACCCCTGGTTATTTGACTGAGGTCCCATGCAATATGGGAGAATCCCAACACAAAATTACGGTAGAAATTGGCAAGGCCCAAGAAGCTCCAAAGCTCAGTGAGTGTGGTTGGGGCTGGCCAGTCATGGATGACTTGGATCTTGGCTAGATCCACATGTACACCATGTTGATAAATGATGTCTCCTAGGTAATGGACCCTGTCCATGCCGAAGGATCATTTTTCCAAGTTGGCGTATAGCTTGTGTTGCCGCAGGGTGTGCAGAACCTGTTGAATATGATACAAGTGTTCGGCCCAAGTCTTACTGCAAATGAGAATGTCATCAAGATACACCACTACAAAATTATTGGTGAATGGTCACAGGATATCATCCATCATCCTCATGAAAGTGGTTGGAGTGTTTGTCATACCAAAGGGCATGACCAACCATTCAAAAAGGCCTTCCTTTGACTTGAAGGTGGTCTTCCATACATCTTTATGTTCTATCGGGACTTGGTGGTAGCCAGACTTCAGATCAATCTTACTGAAGTATTTGGCCCCCATGAGTTGATCAAGGAGGTCATTGATTTGGGGAATCGGGTACCGGTTTCTGACTGTGATTTTATTTAGAGCCCAATAATCAATGCAAATTCTCCAAGTTCCATATTTATTCTGTACCAGCATGATTGGGCTCCCACAAGGTGATGAGATGGGACAGATGTGCCCCTTGTGGAGAAATTATTGGATCTGTTGCTTGATCTCCTCATTCTCTAACAGAGAGAGGTGATAGACTGGCCCATTGGGTAGCGGTGTGCTAGGGGTCATTTCGATAGGGTGCTTGACCTGGCAGTGCAGAGGTACCCCGGTAGGTGAGGAGAAGATATCCGAGTATTCTTCCACAACCTTATCTACTTGCTTCTATTGTGTGGAGAGCTCAGCAGCAGAGACCTTGGATGTGGCTGTGATTTTTCTCTCATTCTGAGAGCAAATCACAAAGAAGACAAACTTCCCCATTTGAGAGATGACCTTCCTGCATTTCTTAGCATATATCAAGGAAATATCACTAGGTGGGATAGCCTCAGGTATCCTATACAATTTCTTGTTTAAAGTAATAATAACACTACAAGACCTAGACTCATATACATCATGACGTTTCCATAAACAAGTTTGGCCCAAAAGAACATCACAAACATTGAGAGGAGAAACATCACACAATACCTCATCTTTGAAGGGCTTGATGTCGTATGACAGCCGACACTGTTGGTTGATGCAGAGATTGCTTCCTTGGAAGAGCCATCCAACGATGTAGGGTTGTGGGTGCAGCATTGTCGGTAGGGCCAGCTGCTTGACGACCTCTACTGAGATGAGGTTCTTTTGGCTACCACTATCAACGATGAAGTGTAGTGGGGTGCCTTTTACCCACATCTGTGAATGGAAGAGGCACTCTCCTTCTTCTGTCTCATCCGGTTCACCATGCTGGAGCTTGGTAGTAGAAATGGTGGCACTGGGTTCCGTGTCAATGATTCGTCTTCCCCTTTTTGGTTCTGACTCAGAGTCAGAACCTGCATCTGATTTAGAGCTTTCACTTCGGCCACCAGCGTCTGCTTTGCACGACAGTCAGCATTGTTATGCCAAGGGCTCTTATGAAAGTGGCACCACTTCCCAGTATCTTTCTTTGTCTTTCCGGTGTCCTTCTTTGCGTGCGGCTTGGACTAGTTGTCCTGATACTGTCCATATTTTCTCTGTCCTTTGTTCTGTGGGTTGGGGCCACCCTTTCCTGGATTTTGTTGTGAGGGGTTCCCAGGCCCAAATTGTCGCGTCTTTTGTTTGAGCTTCTTCTCGATTTTGACGGCATATCAGTAGGTCGCGCCCAAGTATGATATGTCCAAAAATTCCATTTCAGTATGGATGTATCTATGCAGAGCACCACGATACTTGAGCACCATATGTCTCTCTAAATCTTTGATACCCAGCTTGGTGCACAAGGTATGGAATATATTTGTGGAATCTGGCACTACTTGGTCTCTTTCTTGTCGTAGTGTGGTCTATTTGGTATACAAGTTGTCATAAATTCCGACAGGGTAGTATTGTTCCTTAATAGCATCCCTAAAGGATTCCTAGGTGGTCATGAATATAAATAATGAGGGTTCCTCTGTTTCCTTTTGCTCACAGAAAGTTTCCCACCATTCTTTGACATGGGGAACGGATTTGAGGAGCAGAATGAAATGACTATAGATTATTACCAAATGCGTAACACAGAATAACATAGATACAGTAAAACTAGTTTTCTATTCAATAAGGAAATAAGCTGAAACTGTAAAATGTAGCGAAAAACAAGCTTGCTGGAATGGTGACAGCTTATCTCTGAGAAGAGATGTGACGGTTGCGCTCATTTGCAAGAATATGGTTACAATGAGGCTCTCAAGGCCTTTTTACAATAAACAAGAGTTTCAAAAACCCTAAACATCCAAAAACCTAACCCTAGGAGATGAAGCGCCAAAAGTCATGTGGACCCTGTTTGGGTAAGTCAGTACATCAACTTCCCGGGGTCGTAACTTTTGCATGCAATCTTCGTTTTAGGCGTATGATAGCCCATTGGAAATATCTAGCCAAGGACTACAACATTTGCAACATACCGCAAAAAACATCATTTAGGGCCTCAAAACAGCTCCGAAAGTTCAAGACCCAAAAAATTGCTAAAAATAGTAAATTATCAAAATTGGTAGAAAGTTGTTTTGAGCCAGCTAGAAAAGGTGGGTGGCCACCGATATCCACCTTGATCACTTGTCCATCATCAATTTTTTTTATCTTAACAGACCCATTATCATACATGGTAACTATTTCATAAGGACCCAACCATCGAGTGGTAATTTTGCCTTTAAAATTTTTGAATCATGAATCAAACAACAAAGCCCAATCACCAGGTTGAAAATGTTTCTTTTTAATAAATTTATCATGCCACTTGCTCCTCTGGTTTTGAACTAAAATTGTCCTTTGGTTTTGTCTAATCTCATCCAATTCATTCAATTGTAGGGCTCATTGCTTTTGTGCCTCGTCTAAGTCTAATCCCAATTGTGCAGTAATACGAAAGTACTTACTTGGAATTCAATCGGTAAAAGTATTTGTTTTCCATAAACTAGTTTGTATGGGGTATGCTCAGTGGTGTTTCTCCATGTGGTACGATATGCCACAAATCCTCTGGAAGTCTATTAGCCCAATCTCTATGGTGTAATTGGACAGTTTTGGTTAGGATAGTTTCCAATACTTTATTTGTTGATTCTACTTGGCCATTAGCTTGTGGGTGGTATGGAGAGGACTTACGATGATTTATCTCATATTTTTTCATCAATTCCTTCATCATGTTAGAAGTAAATTGTGTACCCTGGTCTGTGAAAATATCATGAGGAACACTAAAGCAGGTAAAATTATCTTCATAAATGAACTCAACAACATATTTTTCAGTAGCCCTAAACAAGGATTTTGCTTCTACCCACTTGGTGACATAATCTGTGCAAACCAGAATACAATTCTTCTTACGATACATGGCAGAAATTGGTCCTACAAAATCAAGGGCCCATTTCTCAAAAGGTTCTATCATAACATGGGAACGTAAGGGAATTTCATCAGCTGATGTGTGTCTTCCTATCCTCTGACAGTTATCGCAACTTCTCACATACTTGGCAGCTTCCTTAAAAATTATAGGCCAATAGTAACTTGAATGTAAAACCTTACACGTTGTACGTTTGTCGAAAAAATGTCCACCACATGGTCCATCATGACAACTTTGTAAGATTTCTGATGTCTCATCTTCCGGGACACATCTACAAATAATCAAGTCTGGCCCGGTACGAAAAAGTTCATGGCCAACTCAGGAATAGTTAGCACTTTGTGTTATAATTCAACACTTTTCATGAGGTGACAAATGAGCTGGTAATTTTCTAGTAGCCAAATAATTTTCCATGTCTGCAAACCATGGAGTGTTTATGGAGATGGAAAATATATTCTCATCTAGAAAACTATCATTAATAGGAATACTATCACCCTCATGATTAATGTGAGAGATAAAATCAACTACTAAGTTCTCTTTTCCTGGTCAGTCAAGGACGGTGATATTGAACTTTTGTAATAAAAGGAGCCACCTAGTTACTCGGCCATTGGTAATAGGTTTGTTCATGAGAAATATAATGGCAGAGTGTTATGTATGTACAAATACCTCATATCCTGTGATATAATGACGAAACTTGTTGATGGCATGGAAGACTACCAAGAATTTTTTTTCGGTGATTGTTAGTTTATCTCGACAGGGCTCAAGTTCTTACTCACAAAGTAAATGGCATAGGATTGTTGGTCTTATTTTTTTCCTAATACTCCTCCTATTGAATTATCAGAGGCATCAGTGGATATATGAAATGGAAGGGCCCAATTGGTTCCCCTAAGAATTGGTGCCATAGATAATTTAGCTTTTAGAGTTTCAAAGGTGGTTTGACAATGGTCAGTCCAAAGAAAATCAACATCATTTGTAAGAAATCCAAATATTGGTGTAGCAATCTTTGTAAAATTCTCAATAAATCGTCGGTAGTATCCAGCATATCCAAGAAAGCTTCTTACCTCTTTTTGAGTCTTTGGAGGTGGAAGTTTGACGATTACCTCAATCTTAGCAGGATCCACTTTAATCCCTTAAGATGAAACATGATGCCCTAAGACTACTCCTTTAGTCAATAACATTTTACACTTTTCATGACTTAAGGATAGATTTATTTTTTGACATCTAATAAGAATTTTCTTTAGATTATCTAGGGATTCCTGATAAGTATTACCATATATTGTAAAATCATCCATATATACTTCCACACAGTCATGAATGAGGTCAGCAAATATCCCTAATACTTCTCGTTGGAATGTGGCAAGAGAATTACACAAATTGAATGGTAATAACCTATAGGCATAGGTGCCCCAAGGACAAGTGAAAGTAGTCTTATCATGATCCTCAGGTGCTATGAGGATTCGGTTGTATCCACTATATCCATCCAGGAAGGCAAAGTATCACTTCCCTGACAAGGTATCCAAGAATTGGTCAATGAAGGGAAGAAGAAAATAATCCTTAAGAGTGGCCTTATTAAGTTCCCGGAAGTCAACACAAATTCTCCATTTTCCAGTTACTTTCTTTGGAACCACTACAAGCGGGGATACCCATTTGTTGTCAAAGTTTGGATAAATAAAACCGACATTCAATATTTTATGTATTTCCTCCTTCACTATATCATTTAGTGTCAGATTCATCCTTCTCTGAGGTTTCCTAACATGTGTTACTTCTTCCTAGGTATATATGTGATGAATGCATGTGTCAGGGTGTATACCCTTCATATCGGTATATTCCCAGGCGAATGCTCTTGATTGGTCCTTAAGGACATTCACTAATTGTTCTTGTTGACCTGCATCTAGTACGAAATTTATATGTAGGAATATCCCAAGACTAATCTCATAAGGCATGGTATAAGATATGGCATATTCATCTATCTAAAAAAAAAAAGATGTTGAAGACAAATTTGATGGGTCCAACTATTCCTGAAATTCTTCACCAAACATATACTCAAATTAGGGAAAAGATTGTGGAAAATCAACACTCGTGATTGCAGAAATAAATTGATTTAGAACATTATTTGTTGTTTGCTCCTAAAGTGCCTAGGAATGATCACTAGGAAACATGGGTTCTTCCCAGTTATCATTCTCATATGGACATTCAAGCCACTATAGATTCTCTATAACAAGTTGATTTGGTGGGTATATGGTAAGTTTTTGTGTAGAAAATTCATTAGAGATGGTCATTTCACCTTCTCTACATCCAATAAATGCATTGGTTGTTGCCAACCAAGGTCTTCCCAAGATAACGGGATGCCCTTTAGAAAGATCCTTTGAATGAATGACAATAAAGTCTATTGGATATTCCCATGATGTTAATGTGACTATGATATCATCCAATATTCCTTCAGGTATAACTTTTGTCTTATCTGCTAATTCCAAAATAGTTTGGGTAGGTCTAAGGAAGGGTTTCAACTGTAATTATTCTAAGGTAGTAACAGTCATAACATTAATGATTTCCCCTAGGTCTATGAGAGCATTTCCAATGGGAACCTTATTAATGGTTATTTTTACTACAGGATTCCCTAGGTTTGCATACTTTGTAACCCTAGGATGATCTCATATGTATTCAAACAATTATCCTATCATATGTACTTTTGGAGGATATTTATGTTTCCTACCCTATTTCTTGATACACAATTCCTTGATCGCCTTACTGTAAATTGGAATGTCCTTTATGGCTTGTAACAGGGGAATTTTGACATAGATATTTTTTAATTCATTTAAAATGTCAAATTCTAGTCAAATCGTTGGTTTCTCAATTGCTAATCTCTCTAGATAAGGAAGGGATATTATAATTTGTGAAGATTCACTTTGGGGAAGCTTTTGTTCCTGGTCTTTTGGAATAATAGCATCTTCCCACTTCGTTTTATCCATGGGTTGGTCGGGAGTTTCTTCTTCTTATTCTTCTTGGATGACTACTGAAGGCTTTTGTTTATCCAGAACTTTCCTCAACCTTAGTTGAATATCATGCAATAGAAAAGGAGAAATAACATATGTCAGGAAGGTTTGCAGCTCAACATTATGAAGAGGTTGAGTTGGTTTATTATTCAGATTAGGCACCGGTTGTGCTATTAATAATGTTGGTCTTGGGGAACTTGTATTTTGAAATTGTCGGGGTTGTTGTGGAATAGGAGGTAAAGGGGGGGGCACAAAACCTGGGAAACGTTGTTGGATGTTTGGTGGAAACTATGGGTAGGGATGAGTAGGCATAGGAATAGGTGGAATCTGAGTGTTTCCTTGGGTATTCCCTCCTCTCCATCCTTGTAGCCAAGGGTGGTGTGAAGCATACTATGGAGACCAGTTTTTCCAAGTTGGTGAGTTCCACTCTTGTGGTTGTTGATAATAAGTTGGAGCTTGAGGTGGTAGATCTTGGTATGTAGGTTGACTCCTAGGCTGCCATGGCCTGCTAGGTGCATAAGAAGATTCCCCAGGATCCCCACTTCTATAAATGGCTAATAAACCGGGTAGTAAAGGAAATTTTTTAGTTGGGTGATCTTCAGTACAGAAGCCACAAATTGAAATGTTGTCTAATGGGCATTCCCTTGAGGAATGCTTCCTCATACACCTTGAACAAAATATGCACATTGTTGCATTCTCTTCCTCTTGTTTCTTCTTAATTTTTAAGGTGTCCAACTGGGAACCTATTGTACTTAGAATATCATCTTTGAAATTCTCCTATAGGTTTCTTATTTCTACCCTTGTAATACCACCATAACTAATTGCTTTTAGGTTTCTACCATAAGGATCTCGAACACTCTTTCCAATTTTGTCCCTACTCCTCAAGTAATTTTTACACATTTCACATATTTCAATGAATGGTTTATGGGAGATGTCTCCTGTCACCATCAGGTTAAGTGTCTCTAGATAGTCTTCCAAAATTATTTTAAGAAAAAGAGTCCTGGCTGCATCATCTAGAAGGTCATGATATTTTGATTTTTGTGAAGTATAAGCAAATCGTTCCATGTAATCTTCGAGACTCTCATCCTCTAACTGTTGAATTTTAAAAATATCATTATGAAAATCCTTATATTTTAAATAGTCTTGGTATTTATTAAGAAATATAGTCTTCATATCTTCCCAAGATATAATACTAGACTCTCCTAATCCCATGAACCATCTAAGTGTAGAATCCTTGAGAGTGGCAGGAAGAAGTTTTAATTTATGAGCATCTTGCAAGTAGTTATAACTTCTACACAAGATGTCAAACTCAAACAGGAAGGTATATGTGTCCTCACTGCTCTTACCATAAAAGGTGGGTAGAGAAAAGAGTGGAATGTTCTTCATGTTAACATTTTGTGTGGTATCCAAAATTGGAAACCCGAAAGTGGTTTATGTTTGGTTTCCAACTTCTTCTCCCTCATCATGTCTCGCATGGTTGTGATCCTCTTGATAATTCATACTAATTTGATTCCCAAAGAGAGAATACCTTAATGGTTTTACCCTTGAAGATAACAAAGTGTCCCAAGGTTCTTTTTCAGGAAGGGTATTCCTTCGATAGGAAGATTTATCTACTATTTGGATGTCTGAGACTTTACTCGAGCTTGTTGAAACTATTGGTTCCAAAGTTGTTGTTTCAACTTGGGATACAACTATATTGGTTGAACTTACAAAGAGGGAATTCACTTGTTTAGGGTCAATGATATCTACAAATTTAGAGTCCCTTGATGGTGGTGAAAAGGCAAAGGTTGTGTTGGTTGGTTCTAATGAAGCTCCGAGTGGTCTTGCCTCATGTCCCACTACTGTTGATGTATCAATTTTTTGCTCTATGGTTTCCCCAGTTTGGGTCTCTTATGAGAGTTTTTTAGCTCTTTGGGTTGAGCTATCCCCTACTTTCCGATACCATTCTGCGAAGTTTATGGATGGAGTGCTCCTTCCTCCAAAAAGGTTAGAAGGAACCTTGATCAGAATTTTTGGTTTGGTTTTGATATATCTACCCTTTGGGTCCCTAGGTTTGTTCATGAAAGCGGTAAAAAAAAAAAACTACCATTGGGTTTGGGGGATCCAGCTATAAGAGTTGTGTTGGTTCTTACCTCTCATATTAAAGTTCCCCCACCACCAAACTAGTACTAATTCTCAAAAATAATCTACGTCCTAACTATTTTATACCTTTAGACAACTCCTTGACAATAGCACCAAAAATGATGGGTAAACTATATGTATTAATTTCCCTCAATTAAATTGTCAACCAGGGTAAGTAAACTTAGAGTTGTGACACAGTATGAGTCAAGGCATAAAGAAAAGATAATGGAAATATTAACTAACTAAAAGGATGGTTTACCCTAGGAATTAGCACTCTTTTCAATTTATAGTCCTACTTTAAAAGATGACTTTTAAAATCCATTTAAAAAGCATATTCTATGTTAAATATACAAAGCAACCTTTAACTAATGAACTTTAAGCAATTTAGGACTATGAACTATTTAATCTAAGTAAGCAACTTTCTAAATGAACAAGCAATCTTTGAATAAGTAAACAATATGTCATAATTATCTTTACAAAGTGAACTCTATTTTTAAAGCAAAAACTCACAATTACTTTTATCTTGCAGGGAATGAACCTTATCTTTCCAATAATCTACCTAACTGAAAGCAAGAGTGTTGTAACGGTATTCAAATGTGATGATTGTGTCTACGGTGGAGGATCACATCACGATGGCATCTAATCACTAATGACAATTCGAATGGAATCAACTCGATGCTAACTTATACAGATAAATGCAGAGTATGGATAAGGTAGTATATAGAAAGCTTTGCCATCATAAAAACAACATTAGATGTTCTTGTAATCCATATGGTCTACAAACATTGTGCAAAAGAGATTCAAAATCAATCACTTGTTCTATCACACTAATATTAGGAAATACTCTATACATAATTCATAATCCATGCAAGCCTACAAACTCATAACTAGTACTAATTAAAAATCATAACCAGAATATAATTAAAAAATCATAATTCAAAACCAACTTTGATCCTAGCATTCTAATGTTGAAAATAAAATGAACAGTTCATGTAAATCTACAAGAAGTAATTGACCTGAGTTAACAAAGTAGATGTGGCTAAAAGAAACACTGCATAAGTAACCAAACTGTGGAATGATTTACAGTTTTATAAACAGAAATAGAGAGCTTTGATAGCATAGGTAAATAGCTTATAAACAAATGAGTTGCAACCTGCATAAAAAAGTGTTAGATATCAAAATATAAACAAGTAAGTATGGACAACTATGAATTCTTTGTAATACACATACAATCCAAGAGCGACCTGCAAGTTAGAAAAGATATACACATTGATCGATTTAAACAAGTAACTTGAAACTAGCAAGTTATGAAAGCCAAATGTGAAAATATGAATATATATTGATATGAACAACTACCCATACAATTGGTGGGCCCCCCAAATGGTTGTGGCACTACTTCAATGTAAAAACACAGTCACAGAATTAACACAGCATTGATATTAATCACCAAAATAGAGTTTTCAGCAAAATCGAGATAATGTATGTATGTATATATACAATCATGTCTCTTTGTGGCATAGACAGCAAGTATTTATAGAGTTTATACAGATATTGAGAGGTCTACCACCAAAAGGGTCAAATCTCTCTAAAAACATAAATTCATTAAGTTCATTAACAGAACGCATCACCTCCAGCAGCCTCGTGCGCTCAAAATAGCGGCCAATGCAACTTCTCAAGTTTGAATGTGATGATTTCCATAGCTAGAGGGTGTGAGTGGGCACAAAACCCATGTTTTTTATTCACCCATAGAAGCCCTCCAATATGCTAACCGCCAAATCCACTGCGCTCTGAGTGTCGAATCGAGGGTCGGATGGAATGTTGGATGAAGGTCTGGATGAAGGACTAGATGGAAGTTCAGATCACATTTTTTGGCCTATTGCAAGCAAAAAAGAAATGTTAGGAAATTGTAATCACTCAATTGGAGATAAATTAACATAAAATCATTACAAAACAATGATTACACATACCTCATGTTGTTCCATGACGAATTGATGCACGAAACCTGATAATACCTTTAAAAAGATCTAAATAAAAGCATAGAGTGTATAACTTCCATATGCAAAAGAGGTTTGGTCATCGGAAAAACTGTCAAAACACCAAATCAGCAATATATAGTGCATGTATTAAGTGCTAGTTATATATATTTTATCCATATATTGGATTATGAATGGTCATGATATGAAAATTACCATTGTGGAGGAAATTGGGCAAATGTTACATTTCTAGCTTGTGTATTTATTGTAATTTGCATGCACAATTATTTTTTTACAATACATATTCATACTTGATACATATAGGTTTCATATTCATAACAACAAAGATAAATCTATAAAAAATACCATTGTTATATCAACATGTCAAGTACATGAAACTACTCATGTTTTACTCAAATATCTTGCAAACAAGATTAGAATCGTGGTGTATATGTGTATAACTCAACCTCTAGTAACTTTTAAAGTATTACAAGCTTTGATATGTAACTATACACACTCATACATATTTATAACCACAAACCACTATATATTTCAACCCTTTACTAGATTTCAATTTCAAGTAGCAGTGAGCAATTTTATCAATTGGCATGCATTTTTAAAATGTAATTTTCTTTTCAATAATCAAAATATGATTTTTTTAAGAGGAAAAATTATTAATTAACAATCACATATGTTCATCAAGACCAAATTAATTGATAACTAGCAATGGACTAGAATCAATTTTCTATCAATAAAAAATGTGTGTTAATACAAATTAAATGAAGGTTATAAATGGCCTCGAATTCATTAACTGCATTAAATAAAATGCATTGTCAATAAACCGCCAAAATAATGATATATATTACATCTTTAAATGTATTTACATAGACACCATGTATAAACAAATGTTACTATGTAACTACTCTAGTTTGCTTCAGAGGTTTCTACAAGCCTTGCTCTTGAGATGAAGAAAAAATAGTGGAGTCTCTCTTTCCTTTTGTAGAGGATTCTAATTGTTATGGAGCTACAACAAGCACATGTTTTAATTGTTTATCTAGATCTTTAACTTTATTTGCATAATTTTTCAATGTGTCTTGCAATTTCCTTTTATCTTATGCTTGTGTTTTCAACATTTCCACATTCTTCTTATACTTCTCTAACTATTCTTGTTTATTCCTTTCAAGTTCTTCCTTTTGTGACTTCAATTGGGCTCAGAATTCAACCAATTGACCCTTGAGTTTTTATACTTCATTCTCAAGTTGTTTTTCCCTCAAATGTTGTTTCTCCGATGTAGTAGACAAAATTGGTACCGCCTCAATTGTTGTGGTACTTTGTAATTTCAGCTTCAAATTAGCAATTTGGGATTTCAATTTTTGTGT
>JZKD02S2392705.1:86804-126017 GCA_000966675.3 Picea glauca | reverse complement strand
ATTAAAATTCTTGGGTTCCAACATGGATATGAAGGTTGTATGAGATTGTTCGATGTTTTTGATTAACTTTCTCCTGGTTTGTACACCTTTGTCTTTTTCCCCAATTATTTGACTTACAGGATGATTCTTTTGAATGATTCTGCAGGTGGAATTTGTAGTTGAATGTTGATTTGAGCCTGACTGAGTATCTGAGTCTTCATATGATTTAGAGTCTTCGTTTTCTGATTCTTGGACTTGTTCATATTCAACTTTAGCTTTGTCTTCTGTCGAAGACTCATTCCTGTACATCTCTCTCGTTGGGATTCCTTCATCAACTTTTACATCAATACAGTCAACCATTTTGTGTAGACTCTTATTATAGCATCTATAGCCTTTACTATTTGTAGCATACCCTAAGAAGATACCTTCATCAGCCCTGTCATCATATTTGCCAAGGTTCTCATCATTATTCTTTATATAGCATTTACTCCCAAAGACTTTGAAGTGTTAAATTGTAGCAGGTCTTCCAAACCATAGTTCATAAGGTGTCTTGTCACTTTGTGGTCTGAGGTGAACTTTATTAAGCACATGAATTGTTGTGTGTATTGATTCTACCCAATAGTTTTGACCAATGTTCTTCTCATTCATCATTGACCTGGCCATTTCCTGCATTGTTTTGTTTTTCCTCTCAACAACTCCATTTTGTTGTGGAGTTCTAGGGATTGTGTATTTTCTCTTGATACCATGCTCATCACAGAATTCCTTAAAGTCTCTTGACATAAACTCTCCTCCTCAGTCCGATCTAACTGCCTTTAACCTCTTGCCTATTTGAGTCTCTGTTAAAGCCTTAAATATTTTAAAATTTTCAAATGCTTCATCTTTTTCTTTGAGAAAGGCAACCCAAGTAAGTCTGGAGTAATCATCAATAATAAGCATGAAGTAGTTTTCTTTCCCTGTGCCTTCCTGTTTGGATGGTCCACATAAGTCCATATGAACTAGTTGGAGTGGTTTCTTTGTTGAAGTAAAGCTCTTGGACTTAAACTGAGTCTTGTTTATCTTCCCTACTTGGCAGGGTTTATATATCGAATCTTGGGGCTTTGATATTCTAGGAAGATATTTTACTACCTCGAGATTTTTGAGTTTGATTAAGTGATCGAAGTTTAGATGTCCAAGTCTTCTATGCCATAACCAACTTTCATCATATTTGCTTAGATGACATTCTTCTCTATTTTATTTCAGCACATATACATTATTTTCAATCCTTATGCCTTTGGCCACCACTTGACCTAAGTTTACAGACTTTATCTTGTAGTCCTTGGACGTGAACACTACTTCACATCCTCTGTCACACATCTGACTTACACTGAGCAAGTTATGTTTCATCCCTTCTACAAGTAGGACATCTTGGGCTTTTCCTTTTCCATTACTTAACCTTACCATCCCTTTTCCCTTTATTTTTCCCAGAGCATCATTTCCAAAAGTTAATTTTCCAAATTTTCCTTCACTAAGTGACAGAAACTTACCTTTGTCTCCCATCATATGTTTTCGAGCATTCGTTGTTTATATACCAAGGGTTCATTTTTATTTGAGAAGACAATACTAACCCACACTTGTCACTTTCCTTCTTCTTCCATAACTTGACATTTTCAACAAGGGATTTTGAGTCTGATTCATAGTTATTTAACCGACAATCAATAGATTTATGTCCAAAGTTATGACAGGTGTAGCATTCAATCTCATTATTCAATAGGTCAAACTTATTGTTGCAGCGTTGTCTACTTATTGACTGTTTCTTATTTATTGGCTTTCTTGGTTGTATGTCTCTAGACTTATTTTGGCAAGTTGCATTCTATGAAGGTTTTTTATTTGGCTGCATCAATCTTTGTTGTGGGAAGTAATTAATCCTTCGAAATCTTAATTGCTCATGTCTAAGTCTATAGGAACAATTTACAGCTTTGTGACCAAAATTAGAACAATAGAAACAATAACCATAGAAAAATTCTTTGTACCTGGAAAGAAGTTGTCTTCTTTGAGAAAATCGACTTCTTCCATGCTGATGACGTCTTTCAGCAGGAAGCACATTATTTCTTTGTTCTGCAGATTTAGTCCTGGCACTTTTTTCTTTGCTCATCCTGGGAAGCTGATTGTCTTCCTTTGTTTCTGCAGGTTTGTTGCAGTTATTGGTTGTACACTTGACAAACTTTATTTGTTCCTCATTTCTCGTCTTACAACTACCTGATCCTTCTTCATAACCCAAACCAGTTTTCAACTTTGGATTCCTTTGCTAGTTCAGAATGGTGGCTAGTCCTTCTGAGGCTTTGATACTTGATAAATTATGTTTATACAAGGCTTGAAACGTCTCCATTTCTTTCCTCGTTTTCACTACTTCTTGTTCTAAAGCTTCACATCATGCCCTTTTCTCTGATATTTGTTGTTTCAGAATATCTTCAATTTTCTTTGCCTTCTCTAATTCCACTTTTAATAGGACAAGGTCTTAATCAGGTCCTTTACTGTCTTTCTCGAACTGTATCAGCAATTGTCTTTACTTTCTGTTCTTAATTCTTAGTCTGTCAATCTCTTCCAGTGCATTGTTTGATTCTCCTTCCATGTCAACCAAAGCTTCTTCTTCATTAACTTCACTTCCCATGTTGTTATTATCATAATCCTCTTTGGCCATAAGTATCAAGTGATTTAATGTATCTTCAATAGGGGAGTCATAGTATTCATCATCTGAAGGATCATCCTCATTGTTTACGCAAATACTTTTCTTCTTAAAGTTATTGTCTTTAAGGAAATTTCTATGTTTATGCTTCTCCTCATCATCAAACATCTGATCCTTTCTTTTGTGGGGACATTTATTTGCAAAATGGCCTATTCTACCATAGTTGAAACATTTGAAAGGTAGTTTACCTTTGTATTTTCCTAATCCCTTCTTTAGTCTCTTCACAAATTTTGCTTCAATTTCATCGGGCTCAGAATCCTCATTCTTGTCTGCTTGGAATGATGCTTCTTTGGAGGTGGGTTTATCTTTAACTATTCTCATTTCGTAAGCAGTCAATGTTCCTAGAAGTTGTTCAAACTCCAAGGTTTTTAGATCATTAAGTTATTCTATAGAAGAGACCTTTGGGTTGAACCTATCTCGGAGAGATCTCAAGATTTTATGAACTAAAGAAGGTTCCTCAATTTTTTCACCAAGTGCTTTCATTGCATTTACCATTTCTTCTACTCTCAGAAAGTACATTCCAACTGTTTCATCTTCCTTCATCTTCAGTTGTTCAAACTGTATTATGTAGTTTTGAAGCTTGGCATCCATTACCTTCTCATTACCTTCATAACTGCTAATGAGTTTGTCCCACATTTTGTTTGGCAGTTCCTAGGTGCATAACTTTTACAAATTCTTCTTCTGCAAGCCCACTCAAGATAGCATTCATAGCCTTAGTGTTGAAACTAAATTCTAGCTTGTCATCCTTATTAGCTAGCACAACTGGCTTTACATAACCAGTATCTACCATCCCAGACATCTGCACCTAAAGCCATTATGTAGGTTCTCATTCTAACTTTCCAAAAGGAAAAGTTTGTTCCATTGAACAGAGGGGCCTTATTGGTTGAATTTCCTTCATGGCTTGACATGCTTAAGCTCTAGGATCTACCCTTAGATAGAAGGGGCCGGCTCTGATACCAACTGTTGGACAACTGAGAGGGGGGGTGAATCAGTTTTCACCGTGCTTAAACAATTATGCTTCTTTTAAAATATTTACAAGGCACTCAATGATGATCACAATAATGTAGGGAAATAAACAATGGCACATTCAGCATCAGTCACATATATGAGAAACACAGAGATAGATATTTCCCAAGGAAACCCATACAGGGTAAAAACCTCTTTTTCTTTATATCATAAGTAATAGTTACATTCTTTACATTATCATACATATGAGAACCGACTCATAATGAGGCTACAACCTCAGTTTTTCAAGTTCGTACTTGTTGGGAGCACCAACTCTCTGTTTTCTCTAGCACCCACTAGAAGGAAGCACCAACTCCCTAGTTTCTCTAGCACCAACTAGAAGGAAGCACCATCTCCCTGGTTTCTCTAGCACCAACTAGAAGGAAGCACTAACTCCCTATGTTCAAGCACCCAATTGAACCTTTGAGGACAGTAGTCCTCCCTAGCACCTCCCTACCACACTGTTTTATAAATCTTTTCTACTGAAACTCATTACAGTGATATAATGTTCAACAATGGCTTACCAAACTGATCACTGTTTTGTTGCATTTTGTTGCTCTATCTGCATCATTGCCTTCCTGCGCATATGACTTGTGCTATCTATTCTTCTTCTTTTTATGCTCTGTGTGCCATGTCCATTCACTGGATAGTTCCTCTTCTTTTCAATTCAGCTACTTCACTCTCCTCCTTCTTCACACATGAATCACCTTCAATAACAGCAACCACAGCAACTCCAACAGCAACAACCACTGCATCTCTTCTATGTACCATGTACTTATAGCTTATGTGCACCTTGTGCATGCAATGTGTGCAATACCTCTACATACTCACACTGCATTGATATCCTCCACATATGAAGTGCTATGCCTGATCATCGCAACTCTTCATATTCTCTAGTGGCTCCCACCATGCGTCCAGCATCACTGGGTGTTATGCCAAGATTCCTTTTTCTCTCTGGTAGTTGAGACTCTTCGTCTTCTCTATTATAGTCAAGCTCACCCTCTCTGTTTTAGCTACAGGCTCCAACACTCTTCCAGCTGTCAATAGCCACTATGACCTATCTTCATCCCATTGGAAGATTCCCAGAGACTCTTTAGCTCCTTTGGCAGAAACCATCAATGGTTTCTAGAAGTTACACTATGAGGAGCAAGATTAGCCCTCTGATTATGCTCAAATTCACCTGCACCGTTGGATTAACTATGAAGGGTATTCTCGTTATTTACCCGTTTCGCACTTTCGCAATTCAGAGATTTTGCAATGAGACATCTTGACTCTCCATGTCATGATCTCCAAAAAGGATCTTGGCTGCTCTAGCTCCCTCCTCTACATGACCACAGGCGGTGACCACCGGTTACAATGACAAATCACCTTTTCGGTATTTTGGCATTCGTATGATCCAGTGTCTCGAAACTCCCAGACGCAATCCTCAAAATTCTGAGGTGGAGATCATCTTCACTAGGTCCCTCCTCCATGTGACCACACACGGTGACCACAGGCTGCTCTAAAAGGCGCTTTGAACTCATGATCTTCATCGACCCTGATCAACATTCCACGATCTCGATGAATCAACGGTCCAGATCTTTTCACGATCTCGCATCTCATTGTTCCTTAAATGGAGGTTCTTGTCACTCCAAGTCGCAATAGGTGAAGCTCCGAGATAGAGCTCAGATCGATGGTCCACGTTCTTGGTGAATTGACGGTCCAGATCTTATCATGAATTTGCATCTCGCGATTCATGTGATGGAGGTTCTCTTCACTCCAAGTCACGATAGGCAAAGCTCCGAGATGGAGCTTAGATCAACGGTCCAAAATCTTTGGTGATCTGACAGTCAAGATCTTTTCGTGATCTCGCATATTGCGAGTTTTAAACTCTTTCCTTTGGATTTCCCGATCTGTGAAACTCTGAAATGGAGTCTTTGTGGTGCTCTAATGTTCTGCCACACATCCTCTTGATCCAACGGTCCAAGACTATCCTTTCTGACGTGGTATTCCATATTCACCTCCTGGATCTGACGGCCTAGATCACACCTTGATCCAATGGCTAGGATCATTTCGACATTTCGCATTTTACGATTTCGGCACTTCGCGATTTTGCCACTTTGCGATTTCTCCACTTCGTGATTTTTCCACTTCGTGATTTCGCCACTTCACGATTTTGCCTTCTTATGATGAAGGGTCTCAAGCCTTCAAGTCCTGATCTATGAAACTCTTAAATGGATTCATACCAACATATTTTTTCATTTCGCATTTCGCCTCTTCTTTCTCTTTAATGAATGTGCAGGTTATCCCTAATCCAATGATGGTCATATCTTACGCTCAGATCTGATGCCTAAGATTTGTCCTCCTCTTCTGTGCATTCTTCTTGTCTGAATTCATATCTGACAGTCATCGGAGATTCGGAATGGGGTCCAACAATCATTGATGCTCCTCCTCTTCCATTATCACTGTGTTATTGATAATGCTGATCTTTGCCATTGTTGTTCTTGCCATCAATGCACACTCTGATCCTGCCATCAATGACAAGCTCACTTTGCCTGTTAAACCTGCCAACAATCCTCTACACTATCTCTTCTGAACTTATCGAGCTTTCTCTGCAATGTCTTCCTAAAATACTTCTGATACTTCTTCTTGTACTCATGCCATCTTCGCTACTATACTTGCCATCAATGACAAGCATATGCTATATGTTAAACATTTACCAAAAATCTCCCCCTTTGGCATTGATGACAACTAAGGCACCCAAATTATTTTCTCCCCCTTTGACATCAATGTCAAAGAGAACATGCTCCCCCTAAGCTGTTGCAGTATTTTTATGAGGTATCAGATATGCAATCAATACAAGACTCCCCCTAACAGGATGGATTTTCTTAGATGTGAGATTGGATAACACCCAGCTTCTGTTTGAGATATTCAAATGGTTTATTGGGTAGAGGTTTAGTAAAAATGTCTGCAATTTGTTCTGTGGTTGGAATGTAATTCAACTGAACAACTCTGTTTGTGACTTGTTCTCTGAGAAAATGGTATTTTATTGGGATATGCATAGTCTTGGAATGAAGAACAGAATTCTTGGAGACACTAATGGCACTAGTGTTATCACAGTGAATTGCAATCGGATCAGTATAGCTTACCTTCAAATCTATAAGAGTTTGAATCATCCACAAGATCTGAGTACATCAAGTAGAAGTAGCAGTGTACTCTGCTTTTGAATTTGATAAGGAAATAGACCCCTGTTTCTTACTAATCCATGCTACCAACGAGTCTCCCATGAAGAAGGCACCTCCACTGGTGCTCTTTCTTTCATCTACACAATTTGCCCAATCTACATATGCATAGCAGTTAACTGAAAATTATTATTTTTGGGATACCATAAACCATAAGTCATCGCTCCCTTCAAGTATTTGAATATCCTTTTGACAGCTACCAAATGACTTTGTTTAGGAGCAGACTGATAATGACCTACCATTCCAACAACCTGCATTATATCAGGACGGGATGTTGTGATGTATAGAAGACTTCCAATCATTGATCTATATGAGCTTTGATCAACATCAGGTGAGTCATCATCCTTGCTTAATTTACATCCAGTAACCATAAGTGTACCCATAGGTTTAGAATCTTCCATTTGAAACTTTTTCAGCATTTCTCTTAGATATTTTTCTTCAGAGATGAACATCCCTTCAGTCCTCTAATTAATTTGTAGAACAAGAAAAAATGGCAGTTCTCCTATCATAGACATTTCAAATTCTGATTCCATGGTAGAAGCAAACCATTGTACTAATGGATCCTTATTACATCTGAAGATGATGTCATCTACATAGACCAATACGATGAGCAAATTATTATCCTCTGATTTAATATATAGATTGTTGTCAATTGTTCGTCTCTTGAACCCTTTTTCTTTAAGATACGTATCCGGTCTGTTATACCAGGCTTGAGGGGCTTGTTTTAGCCCATATAAATCTTTCTTCATCTTTCATACTAAATTAGGGTTATAAGATAGTTCAAAACCCTCTAGATGTTCCATATAGAATTCTTCTCTTAAATCTCCATTTAGAAAAGCGGACTTGACATCCATTTGATAGAATTTAAACCTTTTATGGAAAGCATAGGCAAGAAACATTCTGATAGCTTCTAATCTTGCTACGGGCGCAAATGTTTCATCATAATCTAATCCTTCTATCTAAGAATATCCTTTACAGACTAACCTTGCTTTGTTCCTGACAACTTGTCCTTGTTCATTCAACTTATTCTTAAAGATCCATTTAGAGCCAATTATTTTTTTGCCTTCAGGTCTATGAACCAACTCCCACGTACTGTTTTTCTCAATATGATCAAGTTCAGCATTCATTGCATTAATCCAGTGGTCATCTTTGTTGGCTTCATTTAAATTTTTGGGTTCCAGCATGGACATGAAGGTTGTATGAGATTGTTTGATGTTTTTTATTAACTTTATCCTGGTTTGTACACCTTTGTCTTTTTCCCCAATTATTTCACTTGCGGGATGATTCTTTTGAATGATTCTGGAAGAGGAATTTGTAATTGATTGTTGATTTTAGCCTGACTGAGTATCTAAGTCTTCATCTGATTCAGAGTCTTCATTTTCTTATTCTTGGACATGTTCATCTTCATCTTTAGCTCTGTCTTCTGTCGAAGACTCATTCCTGTACATCTCTCTTGTTGGGATTCCTTCATCAACTTTTACATCAATACAGTCAACCATTTTGTGTAGACTCTTATTATAGCATCTATGGCCTTTACTGTTTGTAGCATACCCTAAGAAGATACCTTCATCAGCCTTGTCATCATATTTTCCAAGGTTCTCATCATTATTCTTTATATAGCATTTACTCCCAAAGACTTTCAAGTGTTAAATTGTACCAGGTCTTCCAAACCACAGTTCATAAGGTGTCTTGTCACTTTGTGGTCTGAGGTGAGCTTTGTTAAGCACATGAACTGTTGTGTGTATTGATTCTACCCAATAGTTTTGACCAATGTTCTTCTCATTCATCATTGACCTGGCCATTTCCTGCATTGTTCTGTTTTGCCTCTCAACAACTCCATTTTGTTGTGGAGTTCTAGGGATTGTGTATTCTCTCTTGATACCATGCTCATCACAGAATTCCTTGAAGTCTCCTGACATAAACTCTCCTCCTCGGTCCGATCTAACTGCCTTTAACCTCTTGCCTGTTTGAGTCTCCGTTAAAGCCTTAAATATTTTAAACTTTTCAAACGCTTCAGCTTTTTCTTTGAGAAAGGAAACCCAAGTAAGTCTGGAGTAATCATCAATAATCAGCATGAAGTAGTTTTCTTTCCCTATGCCTTCCTATCTGGATGGTCCACATAAGTCCATATGAACTAGTTGGAGTGGTTTCTCTATTGAAGTAAATCTCTTGGACTTAAACTGAGTCCTGTTTAGCTTCCCTACTTGGTAGGGTTTACATATCGAATCTTGGGGCTTTGATATTCTAGGACGATCTTTTACTACCTCGAGATTTTTGAGTTTGATTAAGTGATCGAAGTTTAGATGTCCAATTCTTCTATGCCATAACCAACTTTCATCACATTTTCTTAGATGACATTCTTATCTATTTTCTTTCAGCACATATACATTATTTCCAGTCCTTATTCCTTTGGCCACCACTTGACCTGAGTTTACAGACTTTATCTTGCAGTCCTTGGATGTGAACACTACTTCACATGCTCTGTCACACATCTGACTTACACTAAGTAAGTTATGTTTCATCTCTTCTACAAGTAGGACATCTTGGGCTTTTCCTTTTCCATTACTTAAGCTTACCATCCGTTTTCCCTTTATTTTTCTCGGAGCATCATTTCCAAAAGTTACGTTTCCAAATTTGCCTTCACTAAGTGACAAAAACTTACCTTTGTCTCTCATAATATATTTGGAGCATCCGTTGTCTATATACCAAGGGTTCGTTTTCCTTTGAGTGGAAAATACTAACCCACACTTGTCACTTTCCTTCTTCTTCCATAACTTAACATTTTCAACAGGGGATTTTGAGTCGGATTCATAGTTCTTTAACCGACAATCAATAGATTTATGTCCAAAGTTATGACAGGTGTAGCATTCAATCTCAATATTCAATAGGTCAAACTTATTGTTGCAGCGTTGTCTACTTATTGATTGTTTCTTATTTCTTGGCTTTCTTGGTTGTATGTCTCTAGACTTAATTTGGCAAGTTGCATTATGTGAAGGTTTGTTATTTGGCTGCATCAATCTTTGTTGTGGGAAGTAATTATTCCTTCGAAACCTTAATTGCTCATGTCTAAGTCTGTAGGAACAATTTACAACTTTGTGACCAAAATTAGAACAGTAGAAACAATAACCATAGAAAAATTCTTTGTACCTGGAAATTAGTTGTCTTCTTTGAGAAAATCAATTTCTTCCATGTTGATGACGTCTTTCAGCAGGGAGCGCGTTATTTCTTTGTTCTGCAGATTTAGTCCTGGCACTTTTTTCTTTGCTTGTCCTGGGAAGTTGATTGTCTTCCTTTGTTTCTGCAGGTTTGTTGCAGTTATTGGTTGTACACTTGACAAACTTGATTTGTTCCTCATTTCTCTTATTACTGCTACCTGATCCTTCTTCATAACCCAAACCAGTTTTCAGCTTTGGATTCCTTTGTTAGTTCAGAATGGTGGCTAGTCCTTCTGAGGCTTTGATACTTGATAAATTATGTTTATACAAGGCTTGAAACTTCTCCATATCTTTTCTCATTTTCACTACTTCTTATTCTAAAGCTTCACATCATGCCCTTTTTTCTGATAGCTGTTGTTTCAAAATATCTTCGATTTTCTTTGCCTCCTCTAAATCCACTTTTAATAGGACAAGGTCTTCATCAAGTCCTTTACTGTCTTTCTCGAACTGTATTAGCAATTGTCTTTGCTTTCTGTTCGTAATTCTTAGTTTGTCAATCTCTTCCAGTGCACTATTCAGTTCTCCTTCCATGTCAACCATAGCTTCTTCTTCATTAACTTCACTTCCCATGTTGTTATTATCATAATCCTCTTTGGCCATAAGTATGAAGTCATTTAATTTATATTCAATAGGGGAGTCATAGTATTCTTCATCTGAAGGATCATCCTCATTGTTTACGCAAAGACTTTTCTTCTTAAAGTTATTCTCTTTAAGGAAATTTCTGTGTTTATGCTTCTCCTCATCATCATACGTCTGATCCTTTCTTTTCTGGGGACATTTATTTGCAAAATGAGCTATTCTGCCACAGTTGAAACATTTGAAAGGTAGTTTACCTTTGTTTTTTCCTGATCCCTTATTCAATCTCTTCACAAATTTTGCTTCAATTTCATTGGGCTCAAAATCCTCATTCTTGTCTGCTTGGAATGATGTTTCTTTGGAGGTGGGTTTATCTTTAACTATTCTCATTTCGTAAGCAGACAATGTTCCTAGAAGTTGATCAAAATCCAAGGTTTTTAGATCATTAAGTTCTTCTATAGCAGAGACCTTTGGGTTGAACCTATCTGGGAGAGATCTCAAGATTTTATGAACTAAAGAAGGTTCCTCAATTTTTTCACCAAGTGCTTTCATTGCATTTACCATTTCTTCTACTCTTAGAAAGTACTTTCCAACTGTTTCATCTTCCTTCATCTTCAACTATTCAAACTGTATTCTATAGGTTTGAAGCTTGGCATCCTTTACCTTCTCATTACCTTCATAACTGCTAATGAGTTTGTCCCACATTTCTTTGGCAGTTCCTAGGTGCATAACTTTTACAAATTCTGCTTCTGCAATACCACTCAAGATAGCATTCATAGCCTTAGCATTGAAACTAAATTCTAGCTTGTCATCCTTATTAGCTAGCACAACTGGCTTTACATAACCAATATCTACCACATCCCAGACATCTGCACCTAAAGCCATTATGTAGGTTCTCATTCTAACTTTCCATAAGGCAAAGTTTGAACAAAGGGGCCTTATTGGTCGAATTTCCTTCATGGATTGACATGCTTAAGCTCTAGGATCTACCCTTAGATAGAAGGGGTTGGCTCTGATACCAATTGTTGGACAACTAAGAGGGGGGGTGAATCAGTTGTCACTGTGCTTAAACAATTATGATTCTTTTAAAATATTTACAAGACACTCAATGATGATCACAATAATGCAGGGAAATAAACAATGGCAAATACAACATCAGTCACATATATGAGAAACACAGAGACATATATTTCACGAGGAAACCCATATAGGGTAAAAACCTCTTTTTCTTTATATGATAAGTAATAGTTACATTCTTTACATTATCATACATATGAGCACCGACTCATAATGAGGCTACAACCTCAGTTTTTCAAGATGCTACTTGCTGAGAGCACCAACTCTCTGTTTTCTCTAACACCCACTAGAAGGAAGCACCAACTCCCTGGTTTTTCTAGCACCAACTAGAAGGAAGCACCATCTCCATGGTTTCTCTAGCACCAACTAGAAGGAAGAACCAACTCCCTGTGTTCAAGCACCCACTTGAACCTTTGAGGACAGCAGTCCTCCCCAGCACCTCCCTACCACCCTGTTTTATAAATCTTTGCTACTGAAACTTATTACAGTGATATAATGATCAACCATGGCTTACCAGACTCATCATTGTTCTGCTGCATTTCGTTGCTCTGTCTGCCTCACTGCTTTCCTACGCACATGACTTGTGTTGTTTGTTCTTCTGCATTTTATGCTCTGTTCGCCATGTCCATTCACTGGACAGTTTCTCTTCTGTTCAATTTAGCTCCTGCACTCTCCTCCTTCTTCACACATGAATGACCTTCAACAACAGCAACCACAGCAACTCCAATAGCAACAACCACTGCATCTCTTCTCTATATCATGTACTTATAGCTTATGTGCACCTTGTGCATGCAATGTGTGCAATACCTCTTCATACTCACACCGTGCCAAAATCCTCCACCTCTCGAGTGCTCTGCCTGATCATCGCAACTCTTTAACTTCTCTGGTGGCTCCCACCACGCGTCCAGCATCACTGGGTGTTATGCCGAGATTCCTTTTTCTCTCTGGCATTTGAGACTCTTCGTCTTCTCTGTTACAGTCGAGCTCACCCTCTCTGTTTCAGCTACAAGCTCCAACCCTCTTCCAGCTATCAATCGCCACTATGACCTATCTTCATCCCATTGGAATATTCCCAGAGACTCTTCAGCTCCTCTGGAAGAAACCATCAATGGTTTCTAGCAGTTACGCTGTGAGGAGCAAGATTAGCCCTCCGATTATGCTCAAATTCACCTGCACCGTTGGATTAACTCTGAAGGGTATTCTCGTTATTTACCTGTTTTACACTTTCGCAATTCATAGATTATGCGATGAGACATATTGACTCTTCATGTCACGAGCTCCGAAAAGGAGCTTGGCTTCTCTAGCTCCCTCCTCTACATGACCACAGGCGGTGACCACCGGTTACAGTGACAAATCACCTTTTCAGTATTTCATCATTCGTATGATCCAGTGTCTCGACACTTCTAGACGTGATCCCCAAAATTCTGAGGTGGAGCTCATGTGCACTAGGTCCTTCCTCCATGTGACCACACGCGGTGACCATAGGCTTCGCTAAAAGGCACTTCAAACTCATGATCTTCATCAACCTTGATCAACGTTCCACGATCTTGATGAATCAACGATCTAGATCTTTTCGCGATCTCGCATCTCATTGTTCCTTAGATGGAGGTTCTCGTCACTCCAAGTCACAATAGGTGAAGCTCTGATATGGAGCTCAGATCGATGGTCCACGTTCTTGGTGAATTGAAGGTCCAGATCTTATCATGAATTCGCACCTCACGATTCTTGTGATGGAGGTTCTCATCACTCCAAGTCGTGATAGGTGAAGCTCTGAGATGGAGCTTAGATCAACGATCTAGAATCCTTGGTGATATGACAGTCAATATATTTTCATGATCTCGCGTATCGCAAGTTTGAACCTCTTTCCTTTGGATTTCCCAATCTGCGAAACTCCGAAATGGAGTCTTTGTGGTGCTCTGATTTTTAGTCACGCATCCTCTTGATCCAACGGTCCATGACTATCCTTTCTGACGTGGTCTGCCATATTCACCTCCTGGATCTGACGACCTAGATCACACCTTGATCCAATGGCTAGGATCATTTCTCCATTTCGCATTTCTCGATTTCGGCACTTCGCGATTTCACCACTTCATGATTTTCCACTTCGCAATTTCTCCACTTCGCAATTTTTCCACTTTGCGATTTCTCCTTCTTATGATGAAGGGTCTCAAGCCTTCAAGTCTCGATCTATGAAACTCTGAAATGGATTCAAACCAAAATATTTAGGCATTTCGCATTTCACCTCTTCTTTCTCTTTAATGAACGTGTAGGTTCTCCCTGATCCAACGATGGTCAGATCTTACGCTCAGATCTAATGCCTAAGATCTATCCTCCTCTTATGCGCATTCTTCTTGTCTCAATTCATATCTGACAGTCATCGGGGATTCAAGATGGGGTCCAACTATCACTGATGCTCCTCCTCTTCCATTATCACTGCATTGTTGATCATGTTGATCTTTGCCATCGTTGTTCTTTCCATCAATGCACACTCTGATCATGCCATCAATGACAAGCTCACTTTGCCTGTTAAACGTACCAAAAATCCTCTGCACTATCTCTTATGAACTTATCGAGCTTGCTCTGTAGTGTCTTCCTAAAATACTTCTGATACTTCTTCTTGTACTCATGCTATCTTCGCTGCTATACTTTCCATCAATGACAAGCATATGTTGTCTGTTAAACATTTACCAACAATCTCCCCCTTTGGCATTGATGGCAACTAAGGCACCCGAATTCTTTTCTCCCCCTTTGACATCAATGTCAAAGAGAACATGCTCTCCCTGAGCTGTTGTAGTATTTTTATGAGGTATCATATATGAAATCAATACAAGACTCCCCCTAACAGGATGGACTTTCTTATATGTGAGACGGGATAACACCCAGGTTCTGTCTGAGATATTCAAATGGTGTCTTGGGTAGAGGTTTAGTAAAAGTGTCTGCAATTTGTTCTGTAGTTGGAATGTAATTCAACTGAACAACTCTGTTTGTGACTTGTTCTCTGAGAAAATGGTATTTTATTGGGATATTCTTAGTCTTGGAATGAAGAACAGGATTCTCATAGACACTAATGGCACTAGTGTTATCATAGTGAATTGTAATCGGATCAGTATAGCTTACCTTCAAATCTGCAAGAGTTTGAATCATCCACAAGATCTGACTACAGCAAGTAGCAGCAGCAATGTACGCTACTTTTGTAGTTGATAAGGAAATAGACCCATGTTTCTTACTAATCCATGCTACCAATGAGTCTCCCAGGAAGAAGGCACCTCCATTGGTGCTCTTTCTTTCATCTACACAATTTTCCCAATCTGCATCTGAGTAAGCAATTAACTGAAAATTCTAATTTATGGGATACCACATACCATAAGTCATTGTTCCCTTTAAGTATTTGAATATCCTTTTGACAGCTACTAAATGACTTTGTTTAGGAGAAGACTGATAACGACCTACCATTCAAACAGCTTGCATTATATCAGGACAAGATGTTGTGATGTACATAAGACTGCCAAGCATTGATCTATATGAGCTTTGATCAACATCAGGTGAGTCATCATCCTTTCTTAATTTACATCTAGTAACCATAGGTGTACCCACAGGTTTAGAATATTCCATTTGAAACCTTTTCAGTATTTCTCTTAGATATTTTTCTTAAGAGATGAACATCCCTTCAGTCCTCTGATTAATTTGTAGACCAAGAAAAAATGACAATTCTCCTATCATAGACATTTCAAATTTTGATTCCATGGAAGAAGCAAACCATTATACTAATGGATCCTTATTACATCTGAAGATGATGTCATCTACATAGACCAATACGATGAGCAATTTATTACCCTCTGATTTAATATATAGATTGTTGTCAATTGTTCCTCTCTTGAACCCTTTTTCTTTGAGATACGTATCCAGTCTTTGATACCAGGCTCGAGGGGCTTGTTTTAGCCCATATAAAGATTTCTTTAGCTTGCATACTAAGTCAGGGTTATCAGATAGTTCAAAACCCTCTGGTTGTTCCATATAGACTTCTTCGCTTAAATCTCCATTTAGAAAAGTGGACTTGACATCCATTTGATAGACTTTAAACCTTTTATGACAAGCATAGGAAAGAAACATTAGGATAGCTTCTAATATTTCTACGGGCGCAAATGTTTCATCATAATCTAGACCTTCTATCTGAGCATATCCTTTACAGACTAACCTTTCTTTGTTCCTGAAAACTTGTCCTTGCTCATTCAACTTATTCTTAAATATCCATTTAGAGCCAATGACGTTTTTTCCTTCAGGTCTATGAACCAACTCCCACGTACTGTTTTTCTCAATCTGATCAAGTTCATCATTCATTGCGTTAATCCAGTGGTCATATCTACTGGATTCATTAAAATTCTTGGGTTCTAGCATGGATATGAAGGTTGTATGAGATTGTTCGATGTTTTTGATTAACTTTCTCCTGATTTGTACACCTTTGTCTTTTCCCCCAATTATTCGACTTGCAGGATGATTCTTTTGAATGATTCTGGAGGAGGAATTTGTAGTTGACTGTTGATTTGAGCCTGACTGAGTATCTGAGTCTTCATTTGATTCAGAGTCTTCGTTTTCTGATTCTTGGACCTATTCATCTTCAGCTTTAGCTGTGTCTTCTGTTGAAGACTCATTCCTATACATCTCTCTCGTTGGGATTCCTTCATCAACTTTTACATAAATACAGTCAACCATTTTGTGTAGCCTCTTATTATAGCATCTATAGCCTTTACTATTTGTAGCATACCCTAAGAAGATACCTTCATCAGCCCTGTCATCATATTTGCCAAGGTTCTCATCATTATTCTTTATATAGCATTTACTCCCAAAGACTTTCAAGTGTTTAATTGTAGCAGGTCTTCCAAACCACAGTTCATAAGGTGTCTTGTCACTTTGTGGTGTGAGGTGAGATTTGTTAAGAACATGAATTGTTGTGTGTATTGCTTCTACCCAATAGTTTTGGCCAATGTTCTTCTCATTCATCATTGACCTCGCCATTTCCTACACTATTCTGTTTTGCCTCTCAACAACTCCATTTTGTTGTGGAGTTCTAAGGATTGTGTATTATCTCTTGATACCATGCTCATCACAAAATTCCTTGAAGTCTCTTGACATAAACTCTCCTCCTCGGTCTGATCTAACTTCCTTTAACCTCTTTCATGTTTGAGTCTCTGTTAAAGCCTTAAATATTTTAAACTTTTCAAACGCTTCAGCTTTTTCTTTGAGAAAGGAAACCCAAGTAAGTCTGGAGTAATCATCAATAATCAGCATGAAGTAGTTTTCTTTCCCTGTGCCTTCCTGTCTAGATGGTCCACATAAGTCCATATGAACTAGTTGTAGTGGTTTCTCTGTTGAAGTAAAGCTCTTGGGCTTAAACTGAGTCTTGTTTAGCTTCCCTACTTGGTAGGGTTTACATATCGAATCTTGGGGCTTTCATATTCTAGGAAGATCTTTTACGGCCTCGAGATTTTTGAGTTTGATTAAGTGATCGAAGTTTATATGTCCAAGTCTTCTATTCCATAACCAACTTTCATCATATTTTCTTAGATGACATTCTTCTCCATTTTCTTTCAGCACATATAAATTATTTTCAGTCCTTATGCCTTTGGCCACCACTTGACCTGAGTTTACAGACTTTATCTTGCAGTCCTTGGATGTGAACACTACTTCACATCCTCTGTCACACATTTGACTTACACTGAGCAAGCTATGTTTCATCCCTTCTACAAGTAGGACATCTTGGGCTTTTCCTTTTCCATTACTTAAGCGTACAATCCCTTTTCCCTTTATTTTTCCCGGAGCATCATTTCCAAAAGTTACAATTCCAGATTTGCCTTCACTAAGTGATAGAAACTTACCTTTGTCTCTCATCATATGTTTGGAGCATCCGTTGTCTATATACCAAGGGTTCGTTTTTCTTTGAGCAGACAATACTAACCCACACTTGTCACTTTCCCTCTTCTTCCATAACTTGGCATTTTCAACAAGGGATTTTGAGTCTGATTCATAGTTCTTTAACCGACAATCAATAGATTTATGTCCAAAGTTATGACAAGTGTAGCATTCAATCTCATTATTCAATAGGTCAAACTTATTGTTGCAGCATTGTCCACTTATTGATTGTTGCTTATTTATTGGCTTTCTTGGTTGTATGTATCTAGACTTAATTTGGCAAGTTGCATTCTATGAAGGTTTGTTATTTGGTTGCATCAATCTTTGTTGTGGGAAGTAATTGTTTCTTCAAAATCTTAATTTCTCATGTCTAAGTCTGTAGGAACAATTTACATCTTTGTGACCAAAATTAGAACAGTAGAAACAATAACCATAGAAAAATTTTGTGTACCTTGAAAGCAGTTGTCTTCTTTGAGAAAATCAATTTCTTCCATATTGATGATGTCTTTCAGCATGGAGCGCATTATTTCTTTGTTCTACAGATTCAGTCCTAGCACTTTTTTCTTTGCTCATCCTGGGAAGCTGATTGTCTTCCTTTGTTTCTGCAAGTTTGTTGCAGTTATTGATTGTACACTTAACAAACTTGATTTGTTCCTCATTTCTCATCTTACTGCTACCTGATCCTTCTTCATAACCCAAACCAGTTTTCAGCTTTGGATTCCTTTGCTGGTTCAGAATGGTGGCTAGTCCTTCTGAGGCTTTGATACTTGATAAATTATGTTTATATAAGACTTGAAACTTCTCCATTTATTTCCTCTTTTTCACTACTTCTTGTTCTAAAGCTTCACATCGTGCCCTTTTTTCTGATAGTTGTTGTTTCAGAATATCTTCGATTTTCTTTGCCTCCTCTGATTCCACTTTTAATAGGACAAGGTCTTCATGAGGTCCTTTACTGTCTTTCTCGAACTGTATCAGCAATTGTCTTTGCTTTTTGTTCTTAATTCTTAGTCTGTCAATCTCTTCCAGTGCACTGTTCAGTTCTCCTTCCATGTCAACCACAGCTTCTTCTTCATTAACTTCACTTCTTGTGATGTTATTATCATAATCCTCTTTGGCCATAAGTATGAATTCATTTAATTTATCTTTAATAGGGGAGTCATAGTATTCATCATCTGAAGGATCATCCTCATTGTTTACGCAAAGACTTTTCTTCTTAAAGTTATTCTCTTTAAGGAAATTTATGTGTTTATGCTTCTCCTCATCATCATACGTCTGATCCTTTCTTTTGTGTGGATATTTATTTGCAAAATGACCTATTCTACCACAGTTAAAACATTTGAAAGGTAGTTTACCTTTGTATTTGCCTGATCCCTTCTTCAGTCTCTTCACAAATTTTGCTTCAATTTCATCGGGCTTAGAATCCTCATTCTTGTCTGCCTTCAATGATGCTTCTTTGGAGGTGGGTTTATCTTTAAATACTCTTATTTTGTAAGCAGTCAATGTTCCTAGAAGTTGATCAAACTCGAAGGTTTTTAGATCATTAAGTTCCTCTATAGTAGAGACCTTTGGGTTGAACCTATTTGGGAGAGATCTCAAGATTTTCTGAACTAAAGAAGGTTCCTCAATTTTTTCACCAAGTGCTTTCATTGCATTTACCATTTCTTCTACTCTCAGAAAGTACTTTCCAATTGTTTCATCTTCCTTCATCTTCAGCTATTCAAACTGTATTATGTAGGTTTGAAGCTTGGCATCCTTTACCTTCTCATTACCTTCATGACTGCTAATGATTTTGTCCCACATTTCTTTGGAAATTCCTAGGTGCATAACTTTTACAAATTCTGCTTCTGCAAGCCCACTCAAGATAGAATTCATAGCCTTAGCATTGAAACTAAATTCCAGCTTGTCATCCTTATTAGCTAGCACAATTGGCTTTACATAACCAGTATCTACCACATCCCAGACATCTGCACCTAAAGCCATTATGTAGGTTCTCATTCTAACTTTCCAGAAGGCAAAGTTTGTTCCATTGAACAGAGGGGCCTTATTGGTCGAATTTCCTTCATGGATTGACATGCTTAATCTCTAGGATCTACCCTTAGATAGAAGGGGCCGGATCTGATACCAATTGTTGGACAACTGAGAGGGGGGATGAATCAGTTGTCCCTGTGCTTAAACAATTATGCTTATTTTAAAATCTTTACAAGGCACTCAATGATGATCACAATAATGTAGGGAAATAAACAATGTCACATTCAGTATCAGTCACATATATGAGAAACACAGAGACAGATATTTCCCGAGGAAACCCATACAGGGTAAAAACCTTTTTTTCTTTATATGATAAGTAGTAGTTATATTCTTTACATTATCATACATATGAGCTCCGACTCATAATGAGGCTACAACCTCAGTTTTGCAAGCTCCTACTTCTTGAGAGAACCAACTCTCTGTTTTCTCTAGCACCCACTAGAAGGAAGCACCAACTCCCTGGTTTCTCTAGCACCAACTAGAAGGAAGCACCATCTCCCTGGTTTCTCTAGCACCAACTAGAAGGAAGCACCAACTCCCTATGTTCAAGCACCCACTTGAACCTCTGAGGATAGAAATCCTCCCTAGCACCTCCCTACCACCCTGTTTTATAAATATTTGCTACTGAAACTCATTATAGTGATATAATGTTCAACAATGGCTTACCAGACTCATCACTGTTCTATTGCATTTTGTTGCTCTATCTGCCTCATTGCCTTCCTGTGCACATGACTTGTGATGTCTGTTCTTCTGCTTTTTATGCTCTGTGCACCATGTCCATTCACTGGATAGTTCCTCTTCTATTCAATTCAGCTACTGCACTCTCCTCCTTCTTCACACATGAATCACCTTCAACAACAGCAACAACCACTGCATCTCTTCTTTGTACCGTGTACTTCTATATTTTGTGCACCTTGTGCATGCAATGTGTGCAATACCTCTGCATACTCACATCGCACCGATATCCTCCACCTCTCGAGTGCTCTGCCTGATCATCGCAACTCTTTATCTCCTCTGGTGGCTCCCACCACGCGTCTAGCATCACTGGGTGTTATGTTGAGATTCCTTTTTCTCTCTAGCAGTTGAGACTCTTTGTCTTCTCTTTTACAGTCGAGCTCACCCTCTCTTATTCAAGTACAGGCTCCAACCCTCTTCCAGCTATCAATCACCCCTATGACCTATCTTCATCCCATTGGAAGATTCCCAGATACTCTTCAGCTCCTCTGACAGATACCGTCAATGGTTTCTAGCAGTTACACTGTGAGGAGCAAGATTAGCCCTTCGATTATGTTGAAATTCACCTGCACCGTTGGATTAACTCTGAAGGTTATTATCGTTATTTACTCGTTTCACACTTTCACAATTCAGAGATTCTGCGATGAGACATCTTGACTCTCCATGTCACGAGCTCCGAAAAGGAGCTTGGCTGCTCTAGCTCCCTCCTCTATGTGACCACAGGTGGTGACCACCGATTATAGCGACAAATCACCTTTTTGATATTTCTACATTCGTATGATCCAGTGTCTCGACACTCCCAGATGCGATCCTCAAAATTCCAAGGTGGAGATCATCTGCACTAGGTCCTTCCTCCATGTGACCACACGCGGTGACCACAGGCTATGCTAAAAGGTGCTTCGAACTCATGATCTTCATCGACCCTGATCGACATTCCACGATCTCGATGAATCAACGGTCGAGATATTTTTGTGATCTCGCATCTCACTATTCCTTAGATGGAGGTTCTCGTCACTCCAAGTCACGATAGGCAAAGCTCTGAGATGGAGCTCAGATCGACGGTCCACATTCTTGGTGAATTGATGGTCCAGATCTTATCGTGAATTCGCATCTCACGATTCCTGTGATGGAGGTTCTCGTCACTCCAAGTCACAATAGGCAAAGCTCTGAGATGGAGCTTAGATCAATGGTCTAGAATCCTTGGTGATCTGACGGTCAAGATATTTTCATGATCTCGCGTATCGCGAGTTTAAACCTCTTTCCTTTGGATTTCCCGATCTATGAAACTTCGAAATGGAGTCTTTGTGGTGCTATGATTTTTCACCACGTGTCCTCTTGATCCAACAGTCCATGACTATCCTTTATGACGTGGTCTACCATATTCATCTCCTGGATATGACGGCCTAGATCACACCCTGATCCATCGGCTAGGATCATTTTGCGATTTTGGCACTTTGCGATTTCGCCACTTCGCGATTTTTCCACTTCATGATTTCTCCACTTCGCGATTTCGCCACTTCACGATTTCACCACTTCACAATTTCTCCTTCTTATGATGAAGGGTCTCAAGACTTCAAGTCTCGATCTACGAAACTCGGAAATGGAGTCAAACCAACATATTTCGGCATTTTTCATTTCGCCTCTTCTTTCTCTTTAATGAACATGCAGGTTCTCCTTGATCCAATGATGGTCAGATCTTACGCTCGGATCTAATGCCTAAGATCTGTCCTCCTCTTCTGTGTGTTCTTCTTGTCTGAATTCATATATGACGATCATCGGGGATTCGAGATGGGGTCCAACGATCACTGATGCTCCTCCTCTTCCATTATCACTGTGCTGATGATCATGCTGATCTTTGCCATCGTTGTTCTTGCCATCAATGCACACTCTGATCCTGCCATCAATGACAAGCTCACTTTGCCTATTAAACCTGCCAACAATCCTCTGCACTATCTCTTTTGAACTTATCGAGCTTGCTCTGCAGTGTCTTTCTAAAATACTTCTGATACTTCTTCTTGTACTCATGCCATCTTCGTTGTTGTACTTGCCATCAATGACAAGCATATGTTGCCTATTAAACATTTACCAACACATATCTCCTCTTCCTCTCTATTATGTGTATTAAGTTTTTTGATCTATATAAATGAATTTACATGTGTGAAATTGGTTGAATATATTTGTGTATTGTACTTATATTGATTCATTGTATTTTGTTGTAATAGTTAATTACAATTCCATATAACATTAATTCATAGGAAAATGATAGGATGCTTCAAAGGTTATTTGTGTCACTGAATGCAAATGGTGATAGGAAATGTTATTTCCCTTGCACTCAATGTAGGGGATTCAATAGAAGAAGAATTTTAATAATGGAAACTCAAAGACATTGTAGATAGTTTGGGCATGCTGTAGGGGGGTATGAATATCAGCCCTTGGTAAGTTACTCATTATATGGTTTTGTATTGATTGCATTCGTAAAACTTTATATCCTTTTAATAATTGTTACATACACTAATATTTTTTTTATTGTTTGTAATTATAAAGAAAGGGCATCCTAAGTGCAAGCTAGGGAATGTGCCAAGTAGTAGTAGAAATTATGTTGTACACATTGAGGAATATGGAGCGAATATTGGAGATCAAGTTATTCCTATGGAGAAGATGACATTGATAATACAATTGAGAATGATGGTATAAATAGATTGATCTAGCACACCTTTGCTCCAATGATGATAATTTTGTTGATATTCACGATGTACCTCTAATTGAGAAGTCACAACAACCACTTTATGAAGGCTTGAGGATAAATATTCTCTTTTTAATATAGTTATTGGTGAACTTGAAGGTATTGAATGGCTTGTCAAACACTTGTATCTCCTAGATCCTAAGGTATGTAATATAATTCAGCACATATACATAAAAGGTTTACTTTTTTCTCTCTATTTTTAGTGTAAATTAAGGATGCAATATTTAAAATTAATATTCTTTACATTAACGAGTTATATTTTGTGTTGTAGATTGTTAGGTGAATTTCTCTTACCATCATCAAACAATTTACCTCACACATATCAAGAATTATCTTCCATTATGAAATATATTGGAATGGAGTATCAAGATATTGATGCATGTCCTAATGATCATACTGTATGTTATGGACAATATGCATCAGAAACGAAATGCCCACAATGTCAAATCATTAGATATTGAACCCATCAAGTAAAAAAACATGTGCCTCACAAGTTTCTTCATCATATTCCCATAATTCCATGTTTTCAACGACTGTTCAAGTGCCAAAACATAGCACATTTTATGGTTTACCATGCATGGAACAAAATTGAAGATGGTGTTCTTCGAATGCCTGCAAATGGTTCTACATTTAGGAACATCGAAGAAAGATGGTCAATTTTTAAACAAGAACCTTGTAATGTTAGGATTGCATTGTCATTTGACGGTGTCAATCCATTTTGAGAGGTCAAGTCTATTTACTCAGTGTGGCCTATTTTTGTTATAAACAATAACCTTCTTCCTTGGATGTCCATAAAAAGGGAGCACACAATGTTGGCAATGAATGTTCCAAGTATTTGTTTACAATATATATATATATATATATATATAAAGAGAGAGAGAGAGAGAGAGAGATGCATACACACACACACACACACAAAGTAGTAATTATGTGTATTTTCAATCAATTAGGTAATTACCAAGTTAAATATTTGAATGTACATATTGAGCCTCTTATCGACAAGCTACTAAAGTTATAGGATGGCATCACTATGTAAAACATTTGTATACCAACAAGTAAAAAACAATTTGAATTCCATGGAATACTTACATGGACAATTCATGATGTGCTAGGGATAACACATTTTTGTGGTATGTAATGGACTACTACACTTTACTAGTATATAATTTTACAAAAACATATGAATGTTTTTCAAATAATTCCTTGGTATATAATTGATACTGGCATTAATCTGTATGGTTCAATCATTCAAACAAAGGGTAAATTTGCATGTCTAGTTTGTGGTCCTAGGATGAAATCTCTCCATTCAATAAGTTTAGGGAAGGAGGTGTTTTATGAGTATAGGCACTTCCTCCCTAAGAACCATAGGTATCAAACTACCAAAAAACATCTTTTCAATTTGAAAAAAGAGATTAAAATAAAACCATGAAGAATGACCCCTCATGGTAAGCAATTAGTCTATATATCATATATAATGTTTTACAATTCTGGTTTGTATTGAATTATGTTTACTGTATGTAACAATTATTGTTGTAATTTCATTTATTTTTTCATAAATGTCTTCAAGGAATTAATGGGCTTCCACGAGGAATGGAAAGTTACCTATACAATTCAATAGGTTTCCCTAATATGAGCACCTACAAATAGATCATTTTTTTGATACAATGCATATTGGGAAGAATGTAATAGAAACATTTTGAAGAATCTTAGATGGAAGGAATGACAAAGAAAAATTGTCAAAATTTGTAGTAACATTCAAGAAGCCATCCATGTAATGCAAAATGCAATTCATTCAAATAGTGATGGACATCGACATAGTTTTCCATGGTTATTTATAGAGCAACAAAGCAATGTTGTAAAATAGGTCATTAGGAAAATTAAATTTTCCACAAGATTTTCTTCAAACATAAATAATATATTAATGAAGAAAGGTGGATTTGGTGGGGTAAAAACTCATGACTGGCATACCTTTATTAAGGTAATTTTATTTTTATATTTCTATATTGGTATACATATTTTTGGTATTCTTTTGTTTAATTTTTTGTTACAGTATGTTCCACCTCTAATGTCTATAATGATTCTTTTTTTGTTATAGTATGTTCTACCTCTATCTCTTCCAGACAACTTTGACAACAACATAAAACAAGTCATATATGATCTTGGCAAATACATGAGGTAAGTAACAATTTCTATGAAAAATGTTAGCTACAGAACTTGTTGACATGTGTTTTACTTACAATGTGTATCCTTAAAATTATGATTTTATTGCATCATGTGTAGGTGGTTGTCATCTAAAGAAATCCATAAAGAAGATATAAAGTATTGGAGGAGAGAAATTCCTCAGCTAATGTATGAAATGCAAAAGTAACTACCTTGGCATTTTTCAATGTCCAAGAACACTACCTCATACACCAAGTTGAGGAGATTGAAATGTGAGGACCGGTACACACAGGGTCAATGTGGATGGTGGAGAGGCATTTGAAATCATTTAAGGCTTTTGTTAGATAAAGAACACATCTTGAGGGTTCAATGTTGGAGGGATATATTTTATATCAATCCTTGGTGTATAATAGTCAGTATATTCCTAAATTAGCAGTATATATGAATGTGCCTCGCATTTGGGATGTCAACTCCACAAACAAATTTGAAGGGGAGGCCATGTTGGGGAAAGGTACAATGAGGAAAGTGAAAGGTGATTAGAAGGTAGAGATATATAATACTTTTGATTATTTATTTTTATCTATATTGTACCTATTTAATTTCATTCTTCCATCAATTATTAAGCTTTGTCATGGTACCTAATTATCGATGAATTGTTTTTTTTTTATATAGTTAGTTGAGAGTGGGATTCACTACATTTATACATCACAAACAATATTGATTGGATGAAGATATGGATAGAATGATGTATGCAATGTCATGGTAGGTTATCATGGGAATGGGTGGCTACATTAGTTAAAGAGGCTCATCGTAATCAAGATACCAATCTTACACAGAGGGAAATTGATTTATCATATGGTTTAAATGATAAATAGGAAATCATATTCACCCACATTTTTTAAGTTATTTTCCATTATATCAATGTATGTGGTCTAATTTTTTCTTAAAATTTTTACCAAGTATAAATATGTTTATTAATTGGCAATGCATTTTTTACGTGTTGGGAATATTGTAGTTGAAACACCATAAGGCTATGTGTTGCAATGGTCATAAATTTGCATCAAAAAGTTGGATGAAAAGAAGAAAACCTTTGATTGTGGGATAACTAAATTCTTTCAGGTCACTATTATTTCCTCTAGAAGTGACAGGAATCCGGAGGTATCTAAAAATAGATACTATGGGTATTTGGATTATATACTTGATTGTGACTTTTAATCCTTTAAATTAGTCTTATTCGAGGTTAAATGGTACAGGTTACAGATGAATGAACATGATCATGAAAGAAATATTATTGAGCATGCTAATAGATTTTCCATGGTTAATACAAGGGTGGTTGAGTCGGTTATTGAGACTTATGTTCTTCCAAGCCAATGTGAACAAGTCTTTTACTCAAAGGTTCCAGGAAAAGCGGGTTGTTCATACAATGTTAGATATTATCGAAGAGGAGGGCCTGTAAAGTATAATGTAGAGGAAGATGACAATATCGAAGAATAATATGATGCAGAGGAGAAAGTAGTTGTGTTAGATGAAGAAGATGAATAATTTGAGTTAGATGTAGATGGAAATGTTCTCGATGATCATGGTGATGATGAAATTATAAAAAATGACATTAATGATGATGTTTCTATGGTCAATCATTTCAAGGTCGATTATGAACCGAATGATACAGATGTGGATTTGGATGAAGAAGAAGATCAATGATATTGAATTGTTGAAATGTAGGTCAAGGTATGTGATTGTATATTTTCTATGATTTATTCTCTTTAAATTGTTTTATTATATGGGTTAATTATGTGTTTTTAAGTTTCATGTCATTTTTGATGTATCATTGGTTGGTTAGAAGTCACTAACCTTGATTTATTTCATAACCCACCAACCTATAGCATCCTAACCCATTTTGAGCATGTGTTGATTGATTTTAACTATCAGTCAATATTGATAATCTACCACATTTTTTTAACCCTCCACCCAATAACCTTAGTAATTTTCTAAACCTCAACACTCATCCACCATAGGAACCATGTGCATGCTCCAAAACCACTACACATGCCCTAAATGTAATATTTGAGTTGCAAGTGTAATATGATATCAATTACAAGGTTTAACACAAAATATTTTTGGGGGGCTCTGAACATGGTTTAGGGTTAGGGGTTAGGAGTTAGGGATTGATGGATTAGGGAGTTTAAGGGTTAATGGATTTAGTGGTTAGGGGGTTAAGGGGGTTATATATAACTATATAACACATATTTTATACAAATTTAAATATAAATTATATTACAAACAAATGAAAAACAAAAAAATAAATAAACAAAATAAAAAACAAAATTCAAACATATAAAAAACTATGGCACCAAACCCTTTGAACAGTGCATTAATTGACCCCATCTACTAGTAAGGAGAGTGCACAAAGGAGAAACCCACTGAAATTTTCATTGGATCGACCCCACCTGACAATACAATTAGTGCACAAATAAGCAACATGTTGACATTTGCATTGGATCGATCCCATCTTCCAACAAGGAGAGTGCATAAAGGAGCAAGCCCATACAAGGATAGACTGGCCCCACCTGTGTGTCCAAGGAGGGATCAACCCCATAATGTCTTCATTATGTAGCCTTGTTATTGATGTAGATAGAGAATGTAGTTATTGTAGTCATTTGTTCAATATTAAATGGTTTGTAATGGATTTGTTTGAGTTTCATTCACTTCAAGTTTTCCCTATCATTCACTCCTTATTTTAGGTTCAATACCATGTATACTAAATATCTTTGCTGTATTTTTTTACGCACAACATAAAACAAACAAGAGTTTAAAATCATTTTTGGGGAATGAGTATCTAGTCAAAGAAGATGGTTTTCTATTATGTGTGTGACCCACCAATGGTATACACTATTTTTTTTCTCCATATAAAGAAAAATTTGATCCCTATCTTGGTCCGCTATTCCCTATTCCATGGATAAAATTGATGAATAAGAAATGGAAAATTTATATAATTCCCTGCAAATGGAACAAAAGAAATCATTTTTTACAGGGTTATTACCAGAAAATAATGATATACCAAACCTAAAGTTTCCATTATGTTGTAACGTTATATTTCTGAGCTAAAAAAAATTGAAATTTGTTTATAAGAATATCTTGCAAAAGGTTTTGGTATACATCAAAAGGCAGGAGGTAATTATCTTAAACTATTGGCTAGGAATTTCAACTTCAAAATTTTGAGCGAGATGATCTATGGGTAGAATTTGGCGATCCTTTAAATTGATGGTTGTGATTATTATGGTTTGAAATGAAAATTCAATGGACAAGATCAGACCATTCATATAGATCCAAGATTGACGATCTTAGTTTATTTTGATCGATGAAAGGGCACTCTGGATAACAAAGGGTTGGGGGCCTAACTTCTAAACCATGTTATTAATGGGTGATAACGTGTCACAACCTCATTCATTTTGATACCCAAGGGTGGTATTATGAAACCACTTTAGCTCTCCCCCAAAATGCACAAATGGATGACAAATGGCATGGTGATGTAAGAACAATACAGTCAATTCAGCATGTCATCTCAACAAAGGAGCACGGATTGATAATTGAAAAGTGTGATTGTTGTTGACATGGATCACACACCCATTCTATTGAGTTAGAGTTCTGCATCATAGTAAATCATTAAAAGGCCATTGTATCTGCTTCACCCGATTTCATACCTAAATTTATGAAAGAAAGGGATAACCCTCTGCAAACCTGAGAGATTCTCACAAGCAATCTTGGCATATAAAATTTTAACTCCAAATCACATTAAAGCTTTGATAATTGGTTAATCCCCAATACATGAATGTATTTGGAAATAAATCCCTCTTTGTAGTTCATTTTAAATGATTGTGACTTATTGTGTAACTGTGGTATTTGCAGGTGGCATGGCTAATAAATTTAAGGGAAGGCAACCCAAGATAGAGGATCCAGAAGAAAAAGAATATGATGAGGATAAAAACCCCAATTCATCTTTCTTCTCAGATACCACTTACAATACAATAGAGGGTTGAAGGGATGAAATAGAGGATTAACATAAGATATAAATTGATAAATTGCTATAAGAATATTTTCCATTTTTAGATTAATGTGAAATTTCAATTATTTCCCAGTAGATAGATTGAGTATGGGGAATTGAGAGTGATGTGGGGGAGGGCCAAATGAGATTCCACCTTCATGTGGTTGGCCCCATTCAGTAGAGAATATTTTTTTATCGAAACCAAGAGACACTTATTCATGTATTCCACTTTAGTCCTTTTAGAGTCTTGTACATGTTGATATGTCTATTTATTTATTTAATTATTATTCAATCATATAACCTTTTAGTCTCTTATGATTTATGCAGGTATTTGCAATGGAAATGAAACTAACAACTAGCCTATGTATGATGTGTTTATACAAGTTCATGTCTCATCGAGCTCGTGGATGCAGGTAGTTAGTACTCATTTTTCCATTTTAGTTAGTGTGTGTGCACAATTGCCAAAGATTCATATTGATATTGTTGATGTCATTTCCTGGTAGTTGTCTTTGATAATAAATTATGTATATTCAATGTCAGAACATAAATTTCTTTTTAACATCTTTTGACTGTGTTCATGTTCATTTCTAATGCCTACTGATTTTTAAGATTTTCTAGTGATCCAGGAGGATCCAGGAACGCTCATAGAGGTCCAGGAGGATATGGAATGCTCACAGATGTCCAGGAGGATCCATAAAAAGCTCAAAATTTGACCATCTCAAAATCTCTATAAAATTCCATCAATGCGTAGTGCTCGGTGATATCTTTCCAACGATGCAAGAATCGCCTCAAACAGAGTTTGTATGCAAATTTTATGGTCGGTCAAAGTTCAAGTCAAACCAGGGGAAAAAAGGCAAAAGTCAATGGGGTCAAAGGTGACACGTGTCACCACTACAAGGGTGACACATGGCATGATCGTACGGGTCATACAGTACTGACGTGGAAACCTCATATCGAGACACGTGACAGGCAGGTGACGTGGCATGTTCAGTTGGCAAAGTGACTTGGAAATTTGTACAATCCAAGCAGACCAGTTGTGTGTTGACACGTGGCAAGGATAGACCAATGAGGGTCCACAACATGGAAGCCTCCAATTGGCCAATGATGGTTTATGTATATCAAAATTTTATGGGAGTCGACGGGAGTTGAACCCGTGACCTCCCAAAACCTTACCCAAGCACCTTTACCAATAGACCACACGATGAGACTTAACATATGTTTCTCATATATATTTAAAGGTTTCATCCCCCAACCAACTGTATAAAAAACCAATGATTTAACCATTGTGCTCTTGGCACCATATGTTATGAAGATTCCACCGAATTTAGCATTAAGTTGCCCAAACTTTCGCGTGGAGGTTTGAACCTATGACTATTTACGGGAGTGTGGTCCAATACTGACACAACCCCAATGCAGGGACGAAGTCTGAGGTCAACACAGATCACAAGGACATAGAAGAGAAGCCAAGTATGGTATTGTTTTGATATGAATGCCATGAGGTATATTCACTGCACATAGGCAACTTTATACTCATTTTTCTCGTTTTTCCGAGAGGCGTTCAATGGTGATGTTAGTTTTGTACTAAGGTCATTTGTAAAATTCTTAGTCCATATCATCATTAATGAGCACCATAGTGCATCATTTGGCATGTAAAGAGGGTAAAATTGAGCTAGTTTAGAATATGGTCGACTTTATACTCAAATTTCTCATAATTTCACAAGGAATTCAATGGTAAACTCATTTTCTGTGTTTGAGCGGCAGAATTAAAGAGAGCTCATAAAATTGGATTTTTGTAAGTCCATGTTGTAATGTAATTTGGCATTTTGAGATGATGAAGAACAGTCTTATTATCTAAAGAGTACTTGAAGATGAAGTAATATATGTAATTTGAGTTCTTTTATTTTATGTTGTGTTATCTCATAATTCTTCAAATTAATTATTTGTTTATGATTTTGTGGATAAGGAGCACAACATCATTTTTCTGCAAAATCACCTCAATATGATCAAGAATTAATTCTAAATCGGTTAGATGTTAATATGTATATTTTAAAGGAATAAGTGGTATCTAAGGATTTTTGGATCATTCAAAATCTTGGAGACAACAAGATTGATCAAGCATAGTAAGTTGAACAAATTTCTAATTCATTATCACAATCTACATTTGCTTATAGATGTAGATATATAGTATCTATGATGTCGTATCTTTTTAGCTATGCTTTGAAAATAACTTCAACTAAATTTTAAAGCAATTCAGAGTTATAAATGTAACAATACATATTTATTGATGGATGCAATCCCAAACCGATGTATATTTCAACCCTTTACTAAATTTTGGGCAAAAATCACCCTAGTATACAGTCTTTAAGGTTTACAACATATCCACAATCCTGTAGATTGTAACTTGTAAATTACCAAGACCATACATGGATTTTTCTTCCTAGGGCATGCATTTTTCATCATGCCCTGTTTTCATGCATTTTTTTGCATTTAAAAGGGGAATTTTATCCTTTAGGCACAACAAAGGGTTTTTGGTTTCAAAATGCACAACTAAAGGTATGAATAGATGTAAAATGATGCAATACAAAATCCACAACTTGAACCACTCAATTTGGAGGTCACATAAGTATTAGGTGTGCATCTTACAGTAAGACAATTTTACACTTCATTTTACAAAGTCTTGAATATTGGTTCAAGGTAGAAGTCATTATTCATTTGAAAATCCACTCCAGATGATATATATAGATTTGGAATGTTATTAAATTCACCCCAAAACTTAAATCACTAAATTGGGAGCTATATAGAATCATGGGCATGCATTTCCATTAGGTTACTTTCTATTGTTTTGGTATCTCAATTTACAATGCAATTTTTGCCTCTTTTGCACAACAACCATTTTTATGTTTGCAAATGAAAATCTAAATATGTAGAAAGGTGTAAAATTATACACCCTCAGAAACTTGAATCACTCAAATTGCATGTGTATTAAGACCTAGGCATGCATTTTCATGAAGCATGGTGTGCATTTTTCACAAGGGCAGAAATTACAATTTAAAAGAAAAACATGTATCCTTAAGTGTGAGTGTGCATTTTTAGATGGAGGCTTGAACAAGCTTGAATCAGAGTTTTATGCAACAATAGAAACCCAAATCCTATTGTTTTATGAAACCATAGAAACCCTAATCCTAATCATCGATATCATCATATATCGAGAACATTTCCAAAATCAAACGTTTTGCACCATGTCAAAATCCAATATTGTTGTAATTAGGGAAAGAGAAAAACCTTGAGATATCACCCTTGTACACAATATTTGGGGTTTATAACATATCCACGGTCCTATAACTTGTAACTTTTAAATTACCAAAACCATGGATGGATTTTTCTTCCTAGGGCGTGCATTTTTCATCATGCCTTGTTTTCATGCATTTTTTTTCATTTTTTCCTTTATAATTTTTTTTGCATTTACAAGGAATTTTTTAGCCTCTATGCATAGCAGAGGGTTTTTTGTTTCAAAATTCACAACTAAAGGTATTAAAATATGTAAAATGATAAAATACAAACTCCACAATTTGAACCACTCAATTTGGAGGCCATATGAGTCTTAGGCATGCATCTTACAATAAGATGGTTTTACCCTCCATTTTACATAAAGTCTTGAATCTTGGTAAACACATATAAACTTGAGGAAATGTAAGAAGTAGGGTGATTCTACCACCCAGGTTAGACTGCCATCAAAAAAATAGTAGAAATGAAATTTTTCTAAGTTTAAGAAATAAAATAATGTATATGCAACTACTATAATGAAAATAATTTAAAAGAAATTTATTCAAAGTAAAGAAAATGCATGAAGGAAATTTATTTTAAGGTAATGAGAAAAAAGGAAACACACAAGTAGATAAACTAATGTTACAAAAATCTTATTTTTTACCTATTCCTACAAACTAACTAAACAGGAGTGGTTGTTAGGTAAAGTCAAACATGCAATGCAACCACTTGAGGTCATCCACAATTTGAGGTATTCCCTTGTGTTTGGTTAAAAACCAAAATAGGGATATATTAAAGACTAGATGGATGTAAGGTGGGAATTTGGTCACTCCTAAGTTTGGAACCAGAGAAATATTATATTCATGAAGTGTAAGGTCCAAACTATACCAAGCTAGGTCAATACCTCCACAAGCTTCCTACATCCAAAGATTAATGGGATTAATGTAATCAAAAGAATGGGTCACTTTATTGTTTTTACTTGAAAAATAAAGGAGGAAAGGTTGTGAAAGGAAACTCCAACTAGGATCTAGATGGGATTTGTTGTATTTCCATGTCACTCTTGGTAAAAGGAGGAGAACAAGTCAAAGATAGGTTGGGAGTATGAATGCACTCATAGGTTAAGGGTAAATAAGGAGAATAAGGATACTCAAGAGTCAAGGTTTTTTTTTTTAAGGCATATGATAAGGAATGGTAAACCCTTATGACAACCTTTTCATATTCAACCCTTTCATGGAAAGGGGGAAAAATCACTCCATAGTCTTCAAGACTTGGATGATTTTTCTTCAAAAACTTCTTAGTTAAATTACTTATCACATCCAATTTCATCAATCACAACTTTACCCTCAAAATCAATGTCATAAATGGGATCACCTTCAAAATGAAAGCAACTTATATACCATTTAGAACTTCCAATATCGAAAATTACAACAAGGTTTTTATCACCAAGGCCATTATCTTCTTCATGGGATGAGGGAAATTCAACCAATCTTCTTCAACTTTCGTCCTTTCAAAATCATCAAAATATGGATAAAAATGCTCAATATTTTGACAAGGTGTATCATTTGTCATGTCCTCAACTTCATGGGGATAAGAAAAAATAAATTGGTTACTTTCACATTCTAATTTCTTATTAAAATATTCTTCACAAGGTTGTTCTAAGTATTCTTCGACAAACTCTCCTTTATCCATGTATTCCTCATAGACTTGATCATCATTAAAGTTGTATCCTTCATGAAGTGACTCTTCCTTAAAGTCTTCATTGAATGATTGACTCTTCCTTAAAGTCTTCATTGAATGATTGGTTTTCATTTTCATGTCCTTGATATTCAATGGGACCAATGTCTCCTTCATATTGTTGATCCTCATTATTATTTGTATCCTTAGATTCTTGTTTTTAAATCAAGTTCAAAAGGGCATTGTTTTCTTCTATCATGTTGCTTATTTCAACACCCAACTAATATGAAGGATTCTTATTAAACTCAAGGAACAAAGCATCAATGTCCCTTTTCCTCTCATGAAAAATTCCAATCCAATCATCTAGGTGTTATTCTTTAAGATCCTCTTCATAAGTATGATCTCCAATGTGTTCATGAGGTGATGTCTTCTCTTCAATGGGACCATAAGAAGACTCTTCATCTATATCCATAAGAGGTGGCTCTTTATTTTCAGCGTTATGTGTCATGGATGCCTCCTTTTGTTTTCTATCTTCATCCATCCAATGAGCTTCTTGGTATAACGCTCATAATTTAATGTGGTTTGGGGATGAATTTATGAGCATTTCATTTTGACATTTTATGGTCATTTTCTAAATTCTGGAACACTTGTATCTTGTTGTCCCAAACATTCAATAATGTTGGGGAATAGGGTGGAACCTGTTACAAAATAGACAAACAATTATGTAGATAATCGAAGAGGGGAAAATCATATTGCCCACAGTAATATGAAGCATGTTGATCTCCATGCTCACTATTTGAGACATTTATTTCATGAGAACGTTGTCTCTCTTGAATATTGCAGAATAGGTAATCAAGTTGATGATATCTTTACTAAAACTTTAGTTGAAGCTAGATTTATCAAGCTCTGCACAATGCTTGGGCTTTAGGAAGCTGCAATTATGGGGGGGTGTCATGATGACATAATTTCACCTCATGAATATCCAGAGACATATGTTGATGGGGGGGTGATGGAATATCAAGAATTGATGGTTCATCACACTTCTCCTGGATTCAGTCTATCAGGTGGTCGGCCTACATATGGATACAGTAGGTTGAGAAATCGACCAAATCTCTACATTAGTCGGTTGAGTAGTCGGCATGCATGTCGATCAGATAGTCGACCAATCAAATATACACATTTAACAATCAAATATTAAGAATAGAGTAAGCATTTAAGTGATTAGTCTGTCTGAGCAGTCGGCCAGGAGTCGAATCTACTGTCTTTCACTCTGGTGTTAAAGATTTAGATTCAAATGCCTTATTTGTGCATAGATAATCTCTTATTAAAATTGGTTACGACTTGGCCACGGGGGCCAACCCTGTATGCCCATGGCTTGGCCACATGGTTGGCCCCTCGCGACCAAGTCACAGTCATTTCAAACATTTTGTATTTCATAAAAATTTCAAACTGTATAAGTTTTAATTTCAAATTTTTTTTATTTTATAAAAATTTCAAATCTTTAGGAATTCAATTTATAAATCCATTTTTACATATGTAATATTAGATTATCATAAGTTATAAATATTATTTTACAGATTGTTGATTCTGGAATTTCTTGCTTGATGTACATTATTGTCTATCTTATAATTTGTAAAGGAATATTTGTGAAATATACATACAATGGAAAATATTTAAAACATATATATGTAAAAAAAAATTAATAAATTTAAAAATAAAATAGGAAGACAACTTAAAAATTACTTGTTTTCAAATTATACACACAAACAATAAATTTATAAACAATATGGATTTACTTAAAAATGGGAATTTGATATATAGACATTAATAAATAATCTATAACAATATGAATTTAGTTAATTTGATATATACATTTAACAATCAAATATTAAGTTTTTAAATTTGATATAAACATTTAACAATCAAAAGAATAGAGTAAGAATTTAAGTGATTAGTCTATGCTTGAGCAGTCGGCCAATAGTCGAATCTATTGTCTTTCACTTCGGTGTTAAAGACTTAGATTCAAATGCCCTTCTTTTCTGTGCATAGATAATATCTTATTAAAATTGGTTGTGGGGGGGCAGCCCTGTGGCCACAACCAACTCATAGCCAATTTCATAAAAATTTTAAACTATGGACAACTTTTTATTTCAAATGTTTTGTATTTTATAAAAAATTCAAATCTTTAGGAATTCAATTTATAAATCCATTTTTACATATGTAATATTAGAGTATCATAAGTTTCTTACAAAGTTTAGCTTACAATGTTTCTTACAATGACTTGTTTACTGTTAAATTATATTAACTCTTTCGTAAGTTATGTTGTTTTCAATCTTTTAAGTTATGTTGTTTTCAATCTTTTAAGTTATGTTGTTTTCAATATTTTTGCACTTGATGCTACAAAACATTGGTTGTAGGTTTTAATAATGTGAATCTAGATTATAAAATGCATTCAAAATATTTTTATGATATAAAATATCAAGGTTGTATGGTTTTAATAAAGTAAGTAGATTATAAAGTTTATTCAAAATATTGAGGATATTGAAGGAGTCCTACACATGAAATGATGTCCTTATTAGATGAGATTCTCATATTATAAATAAAATCCATGGGATCCCTTGATCTATAACACCTTGAATACAATTGCACCACTTCTCAACAAGTGAATGCATATGGTATGTTTGTTGCATGTACAAGGATAAAATTCCCTCAATCCCTTAGACACCTTGCATCTACAAATGTCAATTTTCCCAAGGAGACAATTCCTTTGATTGTTGATGCAAGGAAAATAACATGGAATGTATTTCATCCAACCACACTACTTTGGGCATGGATGGCCTTATATTGGATTTGATTCCCAGATATATGCTCCCTTAATTAAGGCCTCAAACAAAAATTTCATTCAAAAACTCAATGATTAACATGATTATGTAATTCACGCCAAGTTTTGCATTTTTCTGTGTTCTTCATTTCATAACAAGAGAAAGAAATATTCATTGCTAAGAGTCATTTATATTTGGACTAGATTGACAAAACACATCTTGAAACCATCTAGTGAGACCTAATGATAATGGGTACGTAAATCTCCCCCTATGCTTCACATGTCCTACATATTGTCATGAGTCTTGTTCACATCTCTATGTAAGACATGAGTAACTACTTGTGTAGATTTGGTTTTTCCCTGAAATTCATCTGATCAACATTTAATTTAATATGCTTGGCTTTTTAGTCAGTAACTGACTGAATTTCACTTTTTTTGGTCTCTAGTACAACCAAATTCAACACTCACTTTTGATATGGATTCTCTTCCAAACCATAGACTCTTATCATAGTAAACTGCTCAAAAAGGAACCGGTCTCCCACTTTGGTGGTCTTTTCCAAAGTCTCCCACTTTGGTGGTCTTTTCCAATTGTAGTGACCCTTTGACTAAAGGAATAATTATAACAAATACTTCATTTTTGATAACAAAGTATAATTTATAGAAATAAAAGAGTCTTAGATGGGAACTAATTATTATACTCATTTATTAATTCACACATATTGACCAAAGTTATTGAATGCTTATCTTATTGATGATATTTATATTCATATAATATAACTTCAAATTGACAACTTATTAATTAATTCATTAATAACCTAGACATTAGTAGCTAATGTGTTTATTGAACCATAATATTGTATGTGTGTTGGATATGTAGGCATAGCTAGCACACACATACCCCACACGTAGATGATAATAACAAGCGATGTTCCTTATGCATATTTTTAAAATGTTCACAACTAATCATGCATACAAATAAATAAATTAAATCAAACTTCAAATAATCATCATTAAAGAAAGAATAATAATTCAACATTCATCCATCTTTAAAAATGAATTATTATAACTTAAACATGGTAGGAACTATGTGACGAAACAAGGAATCACATATTGAATCCCAAGTTCTTCATTTCATAACAAGAGAAAGAAATATTCATTGCTAAGAGTCATTTATATTTGGACTAGATTGACAAAACACATCTTGAAACCATCTAGTGAGACCTAATAAGAATGGGTAAGTAAATCTCCCCCTATTCTTCACATGTCCTACATATTGTCATGAGTCTTGGTCACATCTCTGTGTAAGACATGAGTGACCTACTTGTGTAGATTTGGTTTTTCCTTGAAATTCATCCGATCAACATTTAATTTAATATGCTTGGCTTTTTAATTAGTAACTGGTTGAATTTCACTGTGTTCAGTCTCTAGAACAACTAAATTCAACACTCACTTTTGATATGGTTTCTTTTCCAAACCATAGACTCTTATCATAGTAAACTTCTCAAAAAGGAACCAGTCTCCCACTTTGGTGGTCTTTTCCAAAGTCTCCCACTTTGGTGGTATTTTCCAATTGTAGTGACCCTTTGACTAAAGGAATAATTATAATGAATACTTCATTTTGGATAATAAAGTCTAATTTATAGAAATAAAAGAGTCGTAGATGGGAACTAATTATTATACTCATTGATTACTTCACACATATTGACCAAAGTTATTGAATGCTTATCTTATTGATGATATTTATATTCATATAATATAACTTCAAATTGAAAACTTATTAATTCATTCATTAATAACCTAGACATTAGTAACTAATGTGCTTATTGAACCATAATATTGTATGTGTGTTGGATGTGTAGGAATAGCTAGCACACACATATCCCACACATAGACGATAATAACAAGTGATGTTCCTAATGCATATTTTTTAAATGTTCACAACTAATAATGCATACAAATAAATAAAGTAAATCAAACTTCAAATAATCCTCATTAAAGAAAGAATAATAATTCAACATTCATCCATCTTTAAAATTGAATTATT
>JZKD02S2392705.1:48794-60882 GCA_000966675.3 Picea glauca | reverse complement strand
TTGTGGAGCCTGATTATCTTCCTGATTTAGAGGTCTTTTACTTTCAGCCGTGTTTATACCCCATGAAGTATTTACACCCCAGAAGTATGTACACTCTTCCACGCTGGGGAGTGCAAAGGGGGGGTACCCCCTCTACGGGGTCTGGGGGGGCTATCCCCCCGGCTGGGGGGTCTGGGGACAAGTCGGCCCCCAGTGGGGGTTCGGGGGTGAAACCCCTAAAGAAAAAATTGCCTTGTAAAAGTACATTGTAATTTCATTGTAAATCTAGACCGTTCATTATAAGGTCGCAGATCTAACGATAGAGATTATGTTAGGGTTTTTTTCCCTAGAAGGCAACCTTGTTTTATGAGGGAAATGTATTGTGGCTATGTATGTTGGTGAGTATTGTATTCTGAGAGAGGATACTGTGAGAGAAAGAAGAGTAAGTTACAGTGGGTTTTGTTGTAGGTTGTATCCCTTCATTTTGTTGGATAATAATAAAGAAAGGACCTGGCAATTTCTCTGGTGGATGTAGCCCACACTGGGTGAACCACGTAAATCTGTGTCTCTCTTGTATTGTGTATCTTATGTGTTTTGTTTCCACATTTGTTTTATTTTATTGCTCCGCGGTCCTGTTTTTCTAACACGGAGTCCCCTCACAACCTTTCTCACCCACTCAAGGAATTCGGCAAGGAGATCCCCTCTCCCCTTTTATTTTTTTCATCATGGAAAAAGGCCTAGGTCGTTACATCAAAGTTTCCATTCTAGATGGTTCTCTCCAAGGCCTTTGTTTGCATGGGCTACAACCGGTTGCTTCCCACATCCAATTTGTGAATGATACCATGCTCTTGAAATATCCCTTTGCTTAGGAAGCCAGCAAACTTAGGACCATTCTTAATAACTTTAGTGAAGCCTCTGGCACCTCCTTCAATTTGGATAAATCTCATATTTTCTTCTTCAACACTTCCCCAGCAATTCAGCTTCATATCTCACGTCTGCTAGGCATACCAAAATTCTCCCTCCCTTCCCATTACTTGGGACTCACCATTTCAGACTCAACGCTCAAAATATCTATTGGGACTCCATTCTCCTCTCAATATCCAATCACCTTAGCAACTGGACCTTCATATCCCTCAACCTTCTAGCTAAACTAATCCTCCTTAAATCGGTACTTCAAGACATCCCTACCTGTATGTTTTCAACCCTAGTAGCTCCGCAAAATGTTATCAAAAGTAAAAGGAACCTATAGCGGAATTTCCTTTGTCATGGTCATGACCCCAATATAAAATGGGATCTAGTCAGCTGGGACAAACTATGTAAACTGAAATCCCTGTGGGGTCTAGGTCTCTGGGATCCGGGTAAGCTCAACAACACCATGGGGGAAAATATTTGGTGGTGTTGGATCAAAACCCTAGCAGAACTATGGGCCAAAATCTGGAAGCACAAATATACTCTGAACACCCCTCAAGCCCAACTCATTCAACTAACAAGTCAGATCCAAGGTTCTAACATATGGAATGCATCTTGGAAACATCGACTTCTCATACAAGCTCACGCCTTCTGGGAAATTAGAAACGATAAAAGTGCCCTATTTTAGATAGCCTCTTGGAAACAACTTCCACCACTACAATCAAAGGAAAACCTTCGCCCCTACCAGTGTTATCGAAAAAATCGGTAAGTGCGAACACAAACGGATCTCCCTAGTTTCACCCTGAAACTAGAACAAAACAAACAGTACACTAAAATTTCCTTAGATTTTAGATAGAAAATAAGAAGAGGATCCAAAACATACCTTTTAAATGTTGTAGACCTAACCTCGCTAATGTGATCCCAACTCCGTCGTAAATCTTATGGAGAAGTATCTGCAAAGAAACACAAGCCAATGAAGACAAGACTAACAGAGTCTATTCAATATGAAACTATGTATGTGATCAAGGAATCATACAATATGGACAAGTAAAGTTTATATAGAAAATAAAATTATATATGTATTAAAGAATGTGGAAGAAAGATACAACCAGATGCCTTGATGTTGTTAGGTTCCTTCCAACAATTCCTTGCTTCCCACACACTTCTGCTCCAAGGATTCTGAGACTATATATCTGACAATTACTTATGATCAAAGCTTGACAAAGTGAACCTCAAATCCAACATAGGCCCAAAAACTAATCAAGCTCCAAGCTAACTCCAAAAACCCAATCAAGCTAACTTTCCCAATGAGAACTCCTCTCTTTTTATAAGATGAAAAGGATAGGGTTAAGAGGTTAGCATGATCCCATGAGATTAGGGATGTGACTCAGATCCAAATCGATCAAAGACCACCTCACCCTTGAAGATTCTATTTTAGAAAAGTCAAGAAGCTTCTCTTTTTCCTTCGTACGGATAATCGTCGCACCCTTAACACTGAGAAAATTGTGACAACGTCACAGGCCATTGTGGTAAAACCTGAGATGATCCTAGATCATTGCACCCTTAACACTGATTAATGTGAAATGATCCTTATTTATAAGGTTTTTGACAAAGGAAAAGTATAATTTTCATCTTTCTCGGGAAATGTGTCTTCATTCTTCTTCAAGGATTCAGGTCATTGATCCTTCTAAAGACAAAGGATAGGTGTACATAATTAACTATCATATGGGTAACAAAAATAATGTGTAATAGTAAGCCCCCCAAAGTATGAAGTTAGAACAGAGTGATAGTTGAAATACTTTGTTGAGTGTGTGTAGGGAACAAGGAACACGTCGGTCGGAAACCTGCCAACAAACAAGGAAATATAGTACAATAATATATCATCACTGAGGTAGGCATTCCCATACTCATAATACAATTGACTCAAATCATAAATGTCAACATGCAAATATCCATGTCAAGTATGACAGGTCATGGCCACCAAACATACACTGTGGATCCATGCCATTATGACTCAAATCTGAACATAGCCACCAAAAATACAATGTGGATCTATGTGTTAAAGACTCAAATTCAAACATAACCACGAGACATACACTATGGATATATGCAATACTACAATATGAATATACTCCAATGCAACCTGAATCTGTCATAAAAGATTCAGGGTCTTCATCTCCACCACTCTATAGTATGAATCTAACCATGCGAATACATTTTTTGAAGTCAAATATGGTAGAAACCACTTGATTATCAATCATTAGTGTATATTGTTAACACATGAGAGGGAAATCACCATTAATGTTAATGAATCCCAAGGTACTCTAGTACAATAAAATGGGTGTGAATTTATGAGATGAAGTCGAACACTCGACGAAATCTCCCAATCAGGGGTCAATAATGAAAACCCATTGTCGAAAGCAAGAAAACCTGCCATTGAGGCATGCAAGTTCCAATGTACCAATTGGTTTCTAAGTCTAATTCCTAGATAATGAGTTGAAGTCGACCGGAAAATACTCATCGCATGAGGGCCTTAATGTATCCCCCATCAATGACATGAAACGGGTAAGAGGATTCGAAGTAGATCAAAGTAACAAGTGATTCAGGACTGACTCGGGGATGGTCAATGTAATAGAAGGCTTAAGGACTGCAGAAATGATCAATGCAATAGAACGATTTCCGGGTTGAACTTCTCTTTGAACATATTGATGACACAACAAATGTCTTGGAAACACTGACTCAACAACATGGATCACAGACCAAATTGTAATCTTATAAAGGAGTATGATAAAAATACAAGCATATTTTCCAATCTAGACACAAAGCGATTGAAAGGGTGTCATGCTCAAAAGCAACTCTTCCATAGAATACAGGTTTAGATACATTTATTTCCCAATTATTCCCCCACCATTTTTGGCGAGTACCTCTTTATTTTTACATAAGCTTGAGGAGGATAACATATGCTTGAACTGTAATCTCATCCTTCGGATGAGTCCCTCGGAGTATATTTAATGAACCCTAGGAAGGAGTGGTTCGGTCCCATATGGGTCTTTCGATGTTTTTTTTATGAGTCTAAAGAAAGAAAACTCAGGGGTTTTTCATGTTTAGAGAGTCTAAAAAACACTTAAAGAAAACTCCAAAATGTCATTTTTTGTAAAGTAGTCTAATGAGACCGAAAAAGAGATAAACTACCACTCAATAGACATTTTCTTCAAATACTTTAACGAGCGTGAAAAGAACAAGATTGCCCAAAAATCTTTTCATGTTTAGAAAGTCTGAAAAGAGCTTAAAGCAAACTCCAGGGGGTTCCTTTTTCATATAACCTTTACGAGTCCGAAAAAGTGATAAAATTTTACTCAGTTACATTCTCAGGTATTTACGAGCATGAGAAAGAACAAAGACCAAGTTTGGGATTATTTTCATTTTTACACAAGCTTAAAAAAAAAAAAACTATGCTTGGGATAGATTTTATTTTTACACAAGCTTAAAACTAAACAAAACTATACTTGGACCTGGTTTCATTTTTACACAATATTGAACCAAAGGAAACTATGCTTGAGGTAGGTGGCTTCATTTTTACACAAGCTTGAACCAGAGAAAAACGCATTATTCAAGGATGGTTGGTACTTTCCCCCAACTTAAGAAGGTAGTGGCTTAACTTTAGCATGAAGTCCAGAGGCTGGAAGCATTTCCCCCTAAGCTTCGTTTCATCCAACAGTATAGGCAGATGAAATGAAGCTTCAAATACTATACGTAATGAAGTACTTGACTCAATCGAAGAAGGGAGAAATCTATTTCATTTGTTAATGAGCTTGACATAGGAAAAGAAATTGCTCGTAACCTTTGTTTCATTTTTGAATGAGATTTCCACAGGCGTAAAAAAATATTTTCGTAGATGGTTTCATTTTTTAATGAGCTTGAAATCATAAAACCATGCTCAAAGCTCTCTTCTTAATCATGGATTCCAAGAGGATGATGCTCCGGAAGGAAACCATGTCAAGGGACAAAACTTGGCCATGGTTTCCAAGAGATATTCACTTGACGGAAGAAACACACTATGGAAGGAACACATGTTGAGGGCCGTGATAGGGGTAAGGATTCCAAGCTCTAATATCCCTATCAGAGAGATCAACGTGTCAACTACCAGATCTAAGTCATAAGAGACTGAGATTACAGTGAGAGGCTCATCTTCATCGGCAACTGAAGGCATGGGAGACAATGCCACATAATTGACCTATGGCAAGGGTGATATCATTTGCATATAAAAATTGTTTAGGGAGGCCATTGAGTTCATGGTCAAGTCAGGGCCAACAAATGAAAGTTGATCAATAGTCACAATTATTCCATTGTGAGGGAAATATATCACACAAAAAAGAGTGGACACGATAGCTTTCATGGCATAGGCATAATCTCGCCCAAGGAGTAGATCAAAATCTAAGGGATCATGGACTACCATGACATCAATAACGACAGTTTTCCCTCCCAAAGATACTGAAAACTGAGGAAGGACTCCTAAAGGGTGACTGGTTCTTATGTTAAAAGCTAACATATTCTGCATAACTGGCACAAGTTGAGGACAACCCACAACTTTCCAAGCAATGGAGGAAAAAATACTAACGGAGGCACCTTCATCTATTAGCATATGAGGAACATACCGACCACAAACGTGTATTGTAATCTTGAAAGGAATGTGAGAGGGAATACGAGGTCTGCTTAGGGCACCCCAATCAAAAAGGAAGGTTTCATTACTTGGAGGGAGTTCCACGGGAGAAGGAGGAATTCCCCCTAGCACGGTATCAATGAGAAAAACATCGGAAATATCAGGTTTACTCTCTAGCGGGAGATTAGGATCGACTGATGATGGGATTAGATCAATCACTTGGGTTTCATTCTCTAGGGGGAGAATGGGGTCGACAGATGGAAACAAATCAACCGCTTGGGTTTCACTCTCTAACGGGAGAGTGGGATCGACCAAGGATGGGATCAGATCGACCACTTTGTCAATGGGTTCATCTAAGGACGTGACCATAATGACTACCTGATCAATCAAATCGACCAATGAAGGGACTGGATTGATCATGCCATCAACGACAGGTGGGTTGAGAGTAAGTTTGTAGTAAGCAGATGAAATTTGAGGCTGGGAAACAGTCATGTCTTCCATTAATTTTGAGGCTTCATCCATACAATGGAAAAGGTGATCTTGATGACTCCCTTTGCATAACATACATGAGAACTTGACTCTAATTTTCTTCTTCCCAACGGTATCTTGACTAGTTGATGGGAGGTCATCAGCATGTTGTTCAGAGGTTGATGACGTGGGTTGGCAAGGGCGTGTAGACCATGCTTATATAACCTTGGATAGACCAGGGCAATCCTTAAGAAGATGGCAACCCTTACAAAGCCTGCAAGGGTACTTGGGCTTACGGGTTGTTTGGGTGATCATGGAATCATCAACACTCCTAGCATGCTTATCAATAATTGGTTTTTTTCCACCATGTTTGGCAGTGGTTGGAGGTTTGGACCCTTGTTTATTTTTCTTCTTCTTAATATTCCTTTTCTTCTTCTTCTTATCCACTGCATTACTAGCTTCAGAGATTTTGCTCGGCAAAGAAGATGAAACGGAAGAACACCTTGCAAGTGAAGAAGGAAAAGAATATCTTACTAGTGAAGAAGGTGAAGTATCAACATGAGGTTGATGTTCTTGGGGGGAAGTGATTACAACCAAAGCACTGGATGCATTTGGGATTACCTGAGTGGAAAACAACCATATCGGTAATCCAATTGTGAGAATTGGAAGGCTCAAAGTATCGATGTAAGGAGGACCAATGTTTATGTAAGAAGCAAAAAAAAAAGGTTCCCCCGGAGCATGGGTTGCTTCATTGGTCATTCTAAGAATTGATGCCATTAAACACATATCCAACCTAGAGTCTTATAGGGGAAATAAACAACAGACGCTAAAAATCTAGGAAGCAAACAAACAAACAAAACCTTCTCACAATGAACGCACTAGTTGGTGATGAAATCCAACGTCACGAGAACAAGGTAAGAAGGTGTTGAGATAGAGTGGGTGGAAAAGTTACGTTGACAACCTACTTAAAGGAATTACACCTTGGTGCAAGATTCCACACAATAAATGTGGATTTACCCTCCAAGGATCCCGAGTGATTTTGGCCAACGTTGATTCCAGGTACAGTGAAGACTTCCCCTTCACCGTCACCTTGTGTATTACCCTAAAGAGAAAGGCCACTAAGGTTACCAAATACAACAATCATTTCTAGGGAAACAGTCGGTAGTCTGGTACACGCGCAAGGGCGGGGTAATTGAGCCTGAAATCGACTTGAGAAGACCCACACAAGGTTGTTTTCTCAAGTGACCCCTAATAATAGGTGCAACCACTACACCAATACCAACAAAGTAGGGTTAGTCACTCTGCTAGTCTCAATGAGACCTCGTGATTGACCCTTGTGTGAGAAGGGCTTCCTAGGACATAATGTAATAAGTGGATTTACCACTCACTAGCACAATATTCTATGTTTTTTTATAGCTTTGGAAAGTTATCTTTCACACCTATTCCAAATCCCTACACCCTAAGCTAATGTAGGTTTGCTACCAGGAAATATAAAAATGTCTAATGAATGTTTATAAGCGCTTTATTTTAAGGTTGTTGTTTACTCAAGAGGAAAATGGCATGGACTAAATGATGTTTTGACTGACTCTAAACAATGTAAAGAAATGAGAATGCAAATATTTCACTTTGATGAAAGCTATATTACGAGGAGAAAAAATTTATCATTGCACAATGTCCCAAGATTTTATTAAACTCATCAATATCAAGATCTTCAAGAAATTATCCAAATAGACTGTACAGCAATACACAATTCTTGGGCCCCCAAAAAATGCCAAAAACCATGCAATTTCTCTACTTCAAATGCAAAGATGACCCCAATCTAAAAATATATATCTTTTAAAATGAACTATTCAAAAAAAGAAATGTTCTTTCACTAAACAATTCTAAAGAATAACAATGCTTTGTAAAAAAAAAGACACTCAAAGTAATAGATCAAATCTTTACAAAGAAAACACACTAAAACAAAGCAAAGAATGGCCAAAAGAAAATTCAAAGTTGTCAAGCATATTGTAAACAGACCATAATCAAACCCAAAAATTCATCCTAAAACTATATCTAAGATCTGGGCAAGTGAAAACCATCAAAAATTAAATTTTCACACAATCGTCACAAGCTATAAGACTAACACAGTGCGACGATCCATGATCGTTGCAGGTAATAGAAGGCCACAGTGCAACGATGTCGCATTGTCTCTCAAGGAAGAGTGCACCGATCATAAATCGTCGCAGGCTATCAAACTAACACAGTGCGACGATCCATGATCATCGCAGGCTATCAGACTAAAACAGTGTGACGATCCATGATCGTCGCAGGTAACAGAAGGCCACAGTGCGACGATCCCTAATCGTTGCAGGTAACAGAAGGCCACAGTGCGACAATCTCGCACTATCTCTCAAGGAAGAGTGCATCGATCCGATGTCCCCAGTATGGTCGTCAATTTTTTTATCAGACAAATCAGTAAGTGTAGACACAAATGGATCTCCCTAGTTTCACCCTGAAACTAGAACAAAAGAAACAGTACATAATGTGTGACAACCAGGAACACATTCATGATTGGAAGAAACTCAAAGTGGTAGACCTATTGTTGGATGTCCCTCTTCACTCTCCTTGGCATAGTTGGAAAGTATCCCCACAGGACCTACATGTGACAACAAACTGTAATCTATAGCTTTGGAGAGAAACGATAAACCAAAAGAAGATATGCATAAGTGAGGATCATGAAATTCTCTGATGGGGGCATAACCCCAATGGAACATTTACATTCAAAGAGGGATATCATCTACAGGAAACTTCCATAATCAAGCGAAAGAGAACCTTCGGAACATAATATGGAAATACAATCTTTGGTCGAAAGTTTCCACCTTTCTTTGGCTTTTAGTTCAAAACAAAATATTGACCTAGGATAATTTAAAGCGAAGAGGGTTCATAGGACCCTCAATTTTCCATCTCTATCAGCAGCAAGAAGAAACAATGAAGCACATCTTCAATCAATGTCCTTTCAGTGGGATAATTTTGTATCAGGCATATCAACAAATGAGAAGAACCAGAAGAGAAAGAAATAGCATCGTAATTACCATCAGAAATTGGGGAAATGAACCCTTCCAAAGCCCCATACTGAACAGAATCTGGAAAATCCTTCCAGGTTTCATTGTTTGGCTACTTTGGAAAGAAAGGAACGAATTCATTTTCCACTCCCAAGCTTCCCCCCTAAATCTCCTTTGGTCCACTAACCTCAAGAATGTTTAGGATATCGTTCACGCCCAATCCTGGACCCAGGATGACCTTCCCTCGAAACCTTTAGAGACCTCCATTCTAGAAACTTGGTATCTATCCATACTCTTTAATCCTTCTATCACTCAACTTCGCAAAAATTATTCCTTGTCAAGCTCCCATACTTAATCTCCCCCCCCCCCCAACGATTCTACAAAGTCAACTTTGATGGGCCCTCCAAGGGAAATCCTGGTTTAGCAAGATATGGAGCAGTCATTAGGGACAGCTCGGGACAAATTCAATACCTCTTGGCCGAGAATCTGGGATATGACACCAACAATTTAGCAGAATTGTGGGGCCTTGTTAGAGGAATCCAAATGGCAGTGAATCTCAGACTCACTCGCCTCATAATTGAAGGAGGCTCCAAAGTTATCATTAATCTTGCAGCCAAAATTATCAATGGTATTGACCCAGAACAAATTACTCCCAGTTGGCGTCTTTTGGGCCCCCTAAATAGTTTCAAATATCTTCTTCGACCCTCTCTCACTCTAATCACATCTCACATTAGTCGGGAATCGAACAAGGTTGCGGACAGTTTAGAAAATGAAGGAGTCGCCTCTCCCTTGAGTGACATCTTCATCAACACAGAGAAATATCAGGACTCGCAGTTGTTGCTTCATTGTAAGGAGTTGGATTTCCAATACTACCCTTCCCCGGATGGGGTGACAGATGGAAACTTAGAGACCATTGGCACGCATGCATCCAAGGGAGTTATTACCCTCGGTCATCATCCAAACCTCCAAACCATTTGAATGGAAGGATCTTGTGCAGCATTTATGGTAGTGTGTTGCTCCACCATTGGGAAGTTAATGGCTCCTCATGCGAACCAAAGCTGGTGTACTGAAGTAGGTACTCGACCTCGGGTTGGTGTCACTTTTCTTTCATGGTGTCCCCCACAGCCATTTTGTCATCCTCTATGAAGGTAAGATCCCTTGGGCATTCCGTCATTCTCCATATTCAATTGGCTCTCTATTTTTTGTTTTTTTCCACATCTTCCTGCTGTGAACACTCTCACATAGCTTCCTTACCTCTGTTGGTCACCTTACTCAGTTTCTACTTCACTAGTGTTGCTCTTCTTGCCTATTTTTCGCCTCCTTGTCCCATTTTTTGTTGCAATCCCTCCACCATGCCCAGAGAGTGGGGAAAACCCAAAAGAGGACCAATGTACTATAGCTTCATTGTGCGGTGCAACCGCCCTAATCCCTCGCGGCCATCTTCTCCAACCGCCAACTCCCCCGGAAGGGGATAGAATTGGACTGAGTCTCCTCCTCCCTCCCCTCATGCCTATCACTTGCCTCCACCCCTCTCTGATATTATGCATGATTCTGTAAGTTTCCATGTGGATGAATAAATTCCTTCTCTTGAGGTGCAACCTTTGGAAGCCCCACGTGAGCCTTGCATCATCACCAAGCCTCGGGCCCGACCTCTGGAGCAAGAAAGTTGCATGGTGGAGGAATAAATTCCCCCCAGTTTTTTGGTAGAGTGGATACCCAGGAACACAACCCCTCGGCTAGACATGGAAGAAAATCCACCGACGGATTTTGATATGGACACAACTCCTCACGTGGACATGGATGGGAAAATTGAGCAACCTCTTCCCAATCCTCATCGTTTTTCGGACAACCACCTTCATTTGATCTTTGAGATGCGGCGAAGCCTGGAGGACCAAAATCATAATCAAATCATTCTCATTCGATGCATGGACCTCCTATTCGACTCCCTATCAGATGTGTCAGAGAAAACTCGTTGTCTGACCTGCGGACAAAGGTTTGTCTTCACCTACAGCATTGATGGACGCCCGGGTTTTCCAAATTTCTAGCTTCTCTCTCTTTTTTCATATCAGGAACCACCTTCAGCTTTTTTCAGTTTTGTTAAATTTTCTGATGTATGGAAACAGCCATGGTAGATACATTCTCTGGTGCATGACACCAGACACGTCTTATGTATGAAACATGAAATTTGTCACGTTGAACTCTAAAATTACAGTTATGGTTTCCAAGTGTTTTTGAAACCCACCTATTCTAGTTTCCTCGATGTAGCGAAACAAATGGCAAGCAAAGAACATTGTACTGTTTTGATGTTTTTAAGGTAATATATATATTTTCCTCTTTCATTTACAAAAAAAAATAATAATAATTTTGTTATTATGATTGTTAGGGTTTTCGAGGTTGGTCGGATTTGGGCCTCATTGAATCTTATCTTTATTTTTTTTGCGGACTTTGAGGTGTCCTACAAATCAAGAGCATGAATATAAAGGTAATTGTATGCTCGATACCATCAAGTTTTGTATTGTGGTTATTAAATTAGTCAAGTTTTAAGTGTGTTTCTGAGAAATTTATATTTATTTATATATTTATATATATATATATTCAATCCACCATTTCAGAGATACACTTATATATAAAAGAAGAACACAAAAGTAGAGTGGATGGCATGCCCCTCCTGTAGATCTACCTGGACTATATAATACTTGGATTAAACTTTTGTACTGCCTGTCTCATGTAACTTCTTAACATTATTTAATGACTATTTTGTGTGCTCATTACTAATTGGGTTTGATGCAAGGATTATTTAAGTAATATTTCAATGTGGGTTTGATGTAGTGATTATTAAATTAATTTTCCAATGTGTAATTGAAATTTTTGAAAGTACACACTTTTTTTCTTTTTTTCATTTTTATTTTGGAAATCCAAGCCTTCTAATATATAGAATTTAAAAAAAAAATTGAACATATAGTGATGGGAAAAAAATTGTGTGGGAATATAAAATCAATAGTTATAGACATTATTTATATATATTTAA
>JZKD02S2392683.1:0-18754 GCA_000966675.3 Picea glauca | reverse complement strand
TACAGGTTGGTGCATGGTTGATGCACTTGTTTATGGTACATGTTGATTACAGGTTGAGGTATAGGTTGATGCATGGTTCATATTTATTGGTACAGGTTTACAGTGGTATATCTCACAGTGATAGTGTGATAGTGGTTCCATCATTCTACTTCTACTTCAGGGTGTCAGGATGGGGTGAGGAAAGGTGGCTGTAGCCGGAGAACATAGGGGGTTGTAGCCTCCTTTTGGTTGTATCCAGAGAATTGGAGAGTTGGAGCTTCCCTCGGGTTGTAGCCTGAGAAACTAGGGGGTTGGAGCCTCCTTCTAGTTGTAGCTGGAAAGCAAAGGAAGTTGGTGCTTCCAATGAATGTAATTCTTCAAGACATATAAGAAAACACATGCTGTGGTTTTCTCCCAATTTGGGTTTCCATCTAAAACACTGGTGTACTGTGTATGTGTATGATTGTTCATTTGTTCATTGCTTATTTACTTTGCAGTTATTGGATGATAATGATACATTGATATAACACTTGGATTATATGGTTAAAAAGGATTAAATTTCTCTATTACTGATTCACCCCCCCTATCAGTAATCCAACACTTGCGCCATTGTTGTTTACTGATTGCCTCCATTCTGTTTGTAGTGCATTTCGTCTCTTGAATGAAACAAAGATCCGGTTGTTACTGCTTTAGTTTGTTACTAAGGATTCTTTTCTTTCTTGGGATGTTTAGGCCTCTTATATTCCAAGTTATAACCTTCATTTAAACATGTGGGGGGGAGTTGGGAAAGAGTTTCTTGATCTTACCTGAATTTATCAATAGCGCTCCAAGGTCCTGTAGGGATACGTTGTTTGATTTCCTGCCTTTTTTCCTCCTCGTTTGCTTGAGTGATAGCTATGGTTGTCCCTCGCCTAATTTGACTCCTAAGTGTCCTATCTCACCATGTGTGCGTTTTAGTCCTCTGACTTTGGCTTCCTCTCGTAGGAGAAACAGGTACCGGATGCGGTCAAGTTGCTCTGTTGGTACGTTGTCTACTCTCTGCTTTTTCCATTGCTCCAATATGTTCGGAAGGTCTATCCATTCCCTTTCCATGAGGTCCTTGAGATCAGGGTATTCTGTCCCTACTTCACCAAGGGTCATCTCTGCATCTCCCTCTGCGTCTTGCATGGAGGTGTTGTCATATTTTGTTTCTCCATCCATTGGGGTTGCGCAACTCCCCTTTGTCATCTTGTTACTTATTCGATCGGTAGGCTCGTTTATTGCTTGTTCTCTGACCTCTTGATATTTTGTTGACTCCCTTTCATATTCTTCCCCTTTATTGGTTTTGTCCCTTCCTTCCATTTTATTCTGGGTCTCCAAGTTATTTCCTGTTGGGGTTTTATTCTGCTTTTTGTTTTCTCTATTTCTGGGGTTCGGTGTTATAAACCCTTCCTCATCCTACTATATTTTGGGGTTTGTCACTTCCTATTTTTTTATTAAGAGGGAATTCTCTGATCAGGTGACAGGTGGGCGTTTTCATGGAATCTTTTGCATCTAAAGGGGATCCGTTCGTAATCTATGTTTTGGATCCATTCCTCATCCTTGAATTCTAGACTTATGGCTTCTGGGAGTGCTCCGAAAATGTCCATCTCTATACAAATTCTTATGTAAGATGTGTATCTCCCCTTTAGGGTGTCTTATGAGGTCTTCACATATTTCTCTAGTTTGTTTCCTATTGCTTCAAAGTTAGAGAGAAACTAGTAGTCTAAGGGTAAGGAATAGAATCTCAGCTAGACCGATACCTTTTTGAACGTCTCCTTTCCCGGGGAGAAATTTTCCTTCCAAGGTTGCATGTAGAGTCCTATTGAGGCATGGAATTATGGACCTCCCTCAAAGACCCTATCCCTGTCCTCCAAGTTCATGAAGATTGTTGTGAAGAAACCTCTCGAGCCTAGGTGGAGCTCCACTTCTCTGTTTGGCTTCCAGTGATATTTAATCCAGTTGCACAGAGTTCTTTATGTGGGCCACAACCCCATGAAATTGCAGATTAGCAAATGCGTCTTCATCTAGTTCCTGTAGAGTTGCGTTTGTGGGTTCTCCAGTATCACCTTGGGTATCATTGTTGTTTTGGGTTTGCATGGGTTGTTCTCTTCTGTAACGTTGGGCTTCGCTAGCTTTTGCACCTCACTCTGAGTTTCCTTAGCTTCTTCTCCCATGCACTCGTTTTTGTCCTGGTTCCTTTCCTGACTTTTTCCTGGGTCTGATCTTGAGGTTCCTGTCACTGGTGCCTTGAAAACTACGCCTTTGGGCCCTTTCCCTCTATCCACCACTATCTGTTTGTATGATGGGGTACCCTTGACCCCCCTTTAGTGCTCATGCTTCTCTCTGCTATGGCCTCAACTGTCAAACCATATCTTGCGGTTGCTCCAACCCTAGCCTCCAAATCACACCAACTTTGGAGAGAAAGTGATCGTTGAGGGAAAGAGAGAAAATAAATTAAATAATGGGAAATATCCATTGAGATCGAGAGATGAAGAATACTAATAAATTGCAATGAGAAAGAATATGAAATTAGGTGGTCAAATTAGTGGAATAAAAATAAAAATAATAATAATAATGACAATAATAAGGATGGAATAAAAATTTAGAGATAGTTGTTGATGTAAGTAAATGCAAGGAGGGGCAAGTAGTTAGAATGATAATTACATTAGATAAGGATATTAGAAAGATTTAAAATTAATTAAATAAGGATTTGTATAAATTGAATTAAATAAGTATTTGCATAAATTAAAGTGGGAAAATAAGATAGGTAAAAAACATTAAAATGTAAAATCTTAGGAGAAATCCATCGAGATAAATAAATGCAAAGAGGGGAAAACGAGAAATATATTAGAAAAATTTAAGAAAATAAAATTAAATAATATAAAGGCATTGTGTAAATTAAAGTGTGAATCAAAATAGTGGAGAGATAATAATATTGAGGGGAATGGATAGAATGATAATTAGAATAGGGAAGGACATTAGAAAGATAATCAAATTAAATAAAATGAAGGAGAAGATAGGTAAAAATCATTAAAATGAAAAATCGTAGAAGAAAGTCATTGAGTTAAATAAAAGCAAAGAGGGAAAACCGTTAGAATGATACTTGTGTTAGAATGATAATTAGGATAAGGGAGGATATTATAAAGAATGAGAAGAATATAGTTAAGAAAATAAAAATAGAAATAATATAAAGACATTGCATAAATTGAAGTGAGAGAATAAATTGGGTTAAAAATAAAAAGAGAAGTGTAGAGCCATGAAGTCGGGTTTGGGGGAGTAATGGAGAAGAAGAAGAAGAGAGGTGGAAGGAGGAGAAGGACCTAGATCTAAAAGAAAGAGGATGCCTAATGGTCAAGGTTATGTAAGGTGGGCTTCCAAGATTGGCTCAACTTGTAGCCATCTTCCCGGTTAAATTTATTAGGATGTTTTTTTGTTTCAAGCGTTTCCTGAATGAGACGGGAGGAATAATGAGGGGCAGAGGCTAGAATTTTATTTTGGTCAAAGAAGATAAGGTTTTTAGAGTTATGCGACTATTCAAAAATAGTTGATTTAGAGATTTAGTTATGGGTGGTATCATCTATATGCTCTTTAAGATAGGATTTAAAGCTTCTAACAGTATGGACGATGTAATATTTCCCACAGGAGTAGGGAATTTGGTAAACTCTTGAGCCAAGCATCGGGTCATATTTATATTTAGTAGTTACGAAAAGTTATTTTAGGGTTTTGTAGGGCATGGATATGATTTTAATATTCTTCTTGGCTAAGATCTTCAAAATATGGTCGGTGGTGCCCTAAATGTAAGGTAGAGAGATGAGAGCATAAGGAGGGGTTGAGAGTGAGGTAATTTTAGGTTTAGGGTTGTTGGATAAGAGGAAAGTTTGGATGATTTGAGAGAAAGAGAGAGTAGCCATTTGAAAAAATAGTTTCATTTAGGTGGGCATTTTCCTTGGCGAATAATTGAGGGGAAGAGTTATGGATAGCCCGAGTAAACAAGGTTTTTAGGAAAACATATTTTTTGTGTTGGATGATGGTGGGAGCTGACATTGAGGTATCTACCACCAAGTCTATAGGAAGAAAACTCACACTAATATATACCTCAATTCCATCTCCCATAACCTAAGGTACCTCATCAAGTATATCTCAGAGGATCCATACCTTAAGGATATTGACCTCTTTGAATTGCAAGATGAAGAAGAGAAGAAACCAAAGTGATAACGCCTCAAGGGATGCACACCTTAAAGATATTGACCTATTTGAATTGTAAGATGGAGAAGAGAAGAAAACAAAGTGATAATCCCTTGAAAAGAATAAAATCTACTAGCCACTCACTAAGGGTCATCACGATAATATAGATTCTTGTAAGCATATACGATGAAGTGATTAAACTAGCAATCACTTCATTATATATATCAAGTAACATTGTAAATGTTGAAACTCAACATATGTAATGTAATAAACATGGATTCATCTAAATGTAGGAATATTGAGGAACTGTTATGCACCTGGTTATGTGATATTAAGCAGAAACATGAATATAACGGAAATGACCAACAAAACAATAAAATGTATAGAATAACACACCAAAATGATACTTTTATTGAAATGGGAGCAATGTTCACTTGCCTCTTCGTGGGGGAAACCTCTAGTAGAGAAATGTTCTATGACAATAATTCACAAGTCAAATCTTTCTCATTCCTCCTATTCTTATTTATACTAATTCTATGTTCTAAAGAACATTTTGGATGAAGATCTTTCTAGAAGCGAAAGCTTCTATTAGGTATTCTTACATTGACTTGTTCATATTGATTAAATAGGCCTTATTAACTAATGTTTTCCTTTATTACATGGAAAGTATATTATTCTATCTATGTGAGGGGCTAGGGGGGTTAGATCCCTAACATTCCCCCCCCCTTAAAAATATCCTTGTCCTCAAGGCTTAAGATGAGGCAATTTTTGTAGAATAGTAGCAAGATCCCATGTGGCATCTTCTGGTGGAGTATCATTCCATTGAACTAACATTTCCTGGATGGTGCGTTGATGGAGACGATGCTCTCGTTGGTCCAATATGGCTTGTGGCTGCAACCAAATGGAACCTTCTTCATCCAACTCTCGTAGACTAGTCTGAGCACAACACTTGGTGCTAATCACTTTCTTCAGGAAGGAGACATGAAAAACATGATGTAACTTGGAGTTGTTGGGAAAATCTAAATAATAGGCCATTGGTCCCACATGTTTGAGAATAGTATAAGGACCATAAAATTTGGGGGCTAGTTTCTAACACTACTGATATTTTAGAGAATTCTTCTTGTATGGTTGTAGATGAAGAAACACTTGGTCCCCTTCAACAAATTGACGTTTAAAATGACCCTGATCTACTTGACTCTTCATGCGGTTTTGAGCCATGACCAAATTTTCTTTGAGAGTATGGAGAATGGTCATGCAGGCTATAAGATTGCGATCAACCTCCTGAAACTTGGATATGCCTGGCATGTATGGGGGAATTGATGATGGATTTTGTTCGTAGAATGTTTTAAAGGGCATCATGTGAGTGGTCATATGGTAAGAGGTGTCGTACCACCATGCAGCTAAGGGTAACCAATGAACCCACTGATGTTTTTGGTCGGATGAAAAAAACCTCAAATATGTTTCTAGACACTTGTTGACCACTTTTGTTTGGCCATTCGTCTAGGGATGATAGGTTGTACTAAGCTACAATTGGGTTCCTTGGAGACTAAAAACTTCTTCCAGAATTTGATGGTAAAAGTTGGATCATGATAAAAAACAATATAATGAGGCATTCCATGGAGTTTGAAGATATTATCCATAAAAAATTGAGCCACTGTAGATGTTGTGAAAGGGTTTTGAGGAGCACATAAATGAGCATATTTTGAGAGACGATCCACTATCACCATGATGACTGAATTTTTTCCTTATTTGGGTAATCCCACAATGAAATCTACATAAATATATGTCCAAATAGTAGGTGAAATCGGAAGTGGTTGGAGTGTTCCAGGAGTTTTAATAGTCTCTCCCTTATTGTGTTGACATATATCACATTCTTCCACAAAAGTAAAAACATCTTGTTTCATACCGTCCCAGAAGAAATAGTGTTTGACCCATTCATAAGTTTTGGTAAAACCCGAATTCCCTATAGTAGGAGAAGCATGACACTCAAAGAGCACCTTGGATTTAAGGGTCGACTGTTTTCTTAAATATAGACGACCTTCATAGAAAAACTCTTCATTGTACCAAGAGTACCCTCGAGAAGTGTGGGGATCATGTTGCAGTTTTTGGATGAGGGTAGAGATTTTGGGGTCGTGCAACCATTCTTGGTGAAAACAATGAAGCCACTTGATGACAATGAATGAGAGGGAGAAGAGGGACCCTTCTTCTTCATATTTCTTGGAAAGAGCATCGACCACCACATTTTCTTTACCCTTTTTGTAAATCATCTCATAATCATATCCAAACAGCTTGGTCACCCATTTATTTTTCTCTAGGGATGAAATGCATTGTTCCAGGAAGTACTTGAGGCTTTGATGGTCTGTTTTAATTTAGAAGCGTTGTGATCCAGGGGATCAAAATATGCTCAAAAATCAAAGTGATCAAAATTTNTTGATTTGAATCATAGAATATTTTTCAATTATATAAAATAAGTAAGGAATTTAGAGTATATATAAGAGTTGGTTTATAAGGTATTTTATAAAGAGAAAAAGATAGGTAAATAGTTTGGGTTGGAAATTTTATTCTATATGAATGTTGATGGTTTTCTCTCCATAACCATACAAAAAAATGTTTAAAATAAATTTCAACATTAATTTTCAAAAACTCACAACTCACAATCTAAACTAGTTAAAGATGATTTGACTAGTTTTATTTCAAAACTCCTATATAAGTACAATCATTGCATTGCCAATGTATCACGAGTACAAAGTCTAAATAGATATAAGACCCTAGGCTTGAGGATCCACACAAAGTATTTTTGCAGCAATAGGCAATAGTGTAACATTTGAAGCAAGTTCATCTTGATTATGTTGGTATTCAACATGTATGAAATGGCTCATTACTCATAACAATGGGGTCGTACTTGTCATTTTCAAATTGAGGGAGCTTGTTCATCTTTGGCTATGACCCTCGTTAGTGATTTATCATTTTATTGTACAAGGTTAGAGGCAAACTATGTATGCACTCTTACTTCTTACCAATCTACCGCACAATGTTGTCACCTACCTTCACCTCTCTGTCATTGCATGGACCATGCTATGTTGGGGACATTCCAAATAACACCCTACTAATGTTATAGGGGCCTTGATTCAGTTCAAATAAGAGAATCCGAGGACAACTTAAATTATGATTAATTAACTTATGGTAGTGGAAGCATTAACATAAATGAAACAAGACAATGAATGAATATGCACAAAATAAATTAGATTAAAATAGTGTTGTATTACGATGTAAAATATTTCTAGATTGTTTTGTGTGAGAGATAACGTGAAAAGGGAAATATGTTATATCATTATGTGTCAATCATACATTATATATATAGAGTAACATATTAGGTTCATATTGTCCATTATGTTTCCAAAAGAAATTCGGTTATGTAACCACCAATGACTTGATGTCTCCTAATCTGACATGTGTTGTTGGTGGTGTGTAGGTTCAATGGTCTCAATAAATGTTGACATTCATGGAGTGTGGAGGTTAGCAAGTTGTGTGTGTGTGGGAAGCTAAAGGGCAGGTGCACATGGAGTTAAGGTGTGCACACGTAGGATGTCGAAGTGTGCATATATAGTCTCGAACTCAACAAGTACAATGGAAAACTAATGTGCCAAATGTTGGAGAGCCTCAATCAGTGCCAAAGGAATTTATGCTCGAACGCACTCGTGTAACACATCGAACCCCCTAATTATGTTTAGGGTGGTGGGGCATACATAAGTTTTACAATTTCCCTCTAATTACCTTTCTTAAACATCCTTTGGATGTCAAAATTAAGCTTATAGGATTACTCTACTCCTCAAAATCTTTCCAACGACTGTACTCTTGCTCAATTCCAAGCTTGGAGCAAGAATTTATGGCCTTTAAAATATTTCAACATTCTTCTTATGGCTTACATCATCATCTGTACTCCTCATTGTACACTCCACATCATCGGTTTGTACATACATATCGTGGTTTTCTCCATTTTGGTGAAGTTTTCTTTGTCTTTGTGATATAGGGTGTATTGCACCCTTTTTAATTTCATGTGAAACTATTTATCGCACCGCCAACATCATTCCTTTGCCACAATGTATCTCACCTAAAAATTTTGTGGGGTGATACAACGCACCACCAAAACTTTTCCCTAGCATGATAAGCATTTTTCACTTCAAATCTTTCTTCATGGAGTATCACAACCCATCATTTTTCTTTCCTTGTGATAAAAGAATTTCTTCTTCCTTTATTGCATTGCAACAAACTTTACTTTCTTGCAATAAGGGAAGCTCTTCTTCCTTTATCACATCGCAACAAACTTAATCTTCTCATGGTAAAGGAAGCTCTTCTTCCTTTATCACATGAAAAAAAACTTTACTTTCTTGTAATAAGGTAATCTCTTCTTCCTTCATCGCATCGCAACAAACTTCACTTTCTTGCGATAAGGGAAGTTATTTTTCCTTTATCACATCACAACAAACTTAATATTCTCTTGATAAAGGAATCTTTTCTTCCTTTATTACATCAAAACAAACTTTAAATCTTTGCGATGTATCGCACCAAAAATATCTTGGTGTGATACATTGCATCGCAACAAATATCTCCTTCATGTGATACATGAAAATTCTCCCTTTCTCAATAAATTTTCTACGTCTCAAGGCTTCTTTCTTGAGTAAAAATGTCATATCGCACGATTTGTTTTTGCAAGTGATACACTCTATATCACATGAAAATAACTTTCATGCAATACACATTGTATCGCATGAAAATAACTTTCATGTGATATATGTCGTATCAAATGAAAACATTTTTCATGTGATACACAAATATTGACCAAGTCTTAGAACTCAAAAATTGTCTAAGTTCAAAGGCTCAAAACTTAGGAGAATTCTAATTCTTCTCCACTAATATTTTCCCAGGTTACACAACTGGTTTAACTCTTCCTCAATAACACATTCTAGGAAGATAAAACAAGGTTTTGGCCTTATGCATTCACCAAAGATTATTTTCTCAATTGCACATGTATTTTCTTTCAAGACATCAATCAAGTTGAGGGTTCCAAGACCCTAAGATCAACTATCTTATTTAATCACTCTTGAGGGAAAACACATAAATTCCTACACACACACACAACTCCCTTTCTCAAGAGTACATAGGTATGATTAAATCAAACAATAGCAAGTAAATTTCCCATGCAAGTAGGAATTGTACATAGGAAAGTAAAATTTCGCATGCAACTTAGACATAAGGCCACTCCCCAAAATTTTAAATCCAGTATTCAATAAAATTCTCAAGATAACCTGCAAAAAACNAGAGAGAGAGAGTAGCCATTGGAAAAAATGGTTTTAGTTAGATGGGCCTTTTCCTTGGCGAATAATTGAGGGGAAGAGTTACGGATGGCCCGAGTAACCAAGGTTTTTAGGACAACATATTTTTGAGTTGGATGATGGTGGGAGATGACGTTGAGGTATCTGCCATCAAGTCTATAGGAGGAAAACTCACACTAATATATACCTCAATGCAGTCTCCCAAAACCTAAGGTACCTCATCAAGTATATCTCAGAGGATCCATACCTTAAGGATATTGACCTCTTTGAATTGCAAGATGAAGAAGAGAAGAAAACAAAGTGATAAGGCCTCAAGGGATGCATACCTTAAGGATATTGACCTCTTTGAATTGTAAGATGAAGAAGAGAAGAAAACAAAGTAATAAGGCCTTGAAAAGAATAAAATCTACTAGCCACTTACTAAGGGTCATCACCATAAGATAGATTCTTGTAAGCATATACGATGAAGTGATTAAACTAGCAGTCACTTCATTATATATATCAAGTAACATTGTAAATGTTGAAACTCAACATATGTAATGTAATAAACATGGATTCATCTAAGTGTAGGAATATTGAGGAACTGTTATGCACCTGGTTATGTGATATTAAGCAGAAACATGAATATAACGGAAATGACCAACAAAACAATAAAATGTATAGAATAACACACCAAAAAGATACTTTTATTGAAATGGGAGCAATGTTCACTTGCCTCTTCGAGGGGGAAACCTCTAGTATAGAAACGTTCTATTACAATAATTTACAAGTGAAAGATTTCTCATTTCTCCTACTCTTATTTATACTAATTCTATCTTCTAAAGAGCATTTTGGATGAAGAACTTTCTAGAAGCGGAAGCTTCTATTAGGTATTCTTACATTTACTTGTTCATATTGATTAAATAGGCCTTATTAACTAATTTTTTCCTTTATTACATGGAAAATATATTATTCTATCTATGTGAGGGGTTAGGGAGGTTATATCCCTAACATGCTCTCCTCCTTAAAAAGAGCCTTGTCCTCAAGGCTTAAGATGAGAATTCTTTTGTAGAATAGTAGCGAGCTCCCATGTGGCATCTTCTGGTGCAGTATCATTCCATTGAACTAACATTTCCTGGATGGTGTGTTGATGGAGACGATGCTCTCGTTAGTCCAATACGGCTTGTGGTTGCAACTAAATGGAACCTTCTTCATCCAAATCTCGTAGACTAGTCTAAGCACAACACTTGGTGCTAATCACTTTCTTTAGGCAGGAGACATGAAAAACATGATGTAACTTGGAGTTGTTGGGAAAATCTAACTAATACGCCATTGGTCCCACATGTTTGAGAATAGTACAAGGACCATAAAATTTGGCGGCCAGTTTCTAACACTACTGATATTTTAGAGAAGTCTACTTGTATGGTTGTAGTTGAAGAAACATTTGGTCCCCTTCAACAAATTGACGGTCAAAATGACCCTGATCTACTTGTTTCTTCATGCGGTTTTGAGCCATGACCAAATTTTCTTTGAGAGTATGGAGAATGGTCATGCGGGCTGTAAGATTGCAGTCAACCTCCTGAAACTTGGATATGCCTGGCATGTATGGGAGAATTGATGGTGGATTTTGTTCGTAGAATGTTTCAAAGGGAGTCATGTGAGTGGTCATATGGTAAGAGGTGTCATACCACCATACAACTAAGGGTAACCACTGAACTCACTGATGTTTTTGGTCAGATGCAAAAAACCTCAAATATGTTTTTAGACACTTGTTGACCACTTTCGTTTGGCCATTTGTCTAGGGATGATAGGTTGTACTAAGCTAAAATTGCGTTCCTTGGAGACTAAAAACGTCTGCTAGAATTTGATGGTAAAAGTTGGATCATGATAAAAAACAATAGAATGAGGCATTCCATGGAGTTTGAAGATATTATCCATAACAAATTGAGCCAATGTAGATGTTGTGAAAGGGTTTTGAGGAGCACATAAATGAGCATATTTTGAGAGACGATCCACTCCCACCATGATGACTGACTTATTTCCTTACTTGGGTAATCCGACAATGAAATCCACATAAATATCTGTCCAAATAGTAGGTGAAATCGGAAGTGGTTGGAGTGTTCTAGGAGTTTTAACAGTCTCTCCCTTATTGTGTTGACATATATCACATTCTTCCACAAAAGTGCAAACATATTGTTTCATACCGTCCCTAAATAAATAGTGTTTGACCCGTTCATAAGTTTGGGTAAAACCTGAATTCCCTATAGTAGGAGAAGCATGACACTCAAAGAGCACCTTGGATTTATGGGTCAACTATTTACTTAAATATAGACGACCTTCATAGCAAAACTCTTCATTGTGCCAAGAGTACCCTGGAGCAGTGTGGGGATCATGTTGCAGTTTTTGGATGAGGGTAGATATTTTGGGGTCATGCAACCATTCTTGGTGAAAAGAATGAATCCACTTGACGACAATGAATGAGAGGGAGAAGAGGGACCCTTCTTCTTCATATTTCTTGGAGAGAGCATCGACCACCACATTTTCTTTACCCTTTTTGTAAATCATCTCATAATCATATCCAAATAGCTTGGTCACCCATTTGTTTTTCTCTAGGGATGAAATGCATTGTTCTAGGAAGTACTTGAGGCTTTGATGGTCTGTTTTAATTTAGAAGCATTGTGATCCAGGGGATCAAAATATGCTCAAAAATCAAAGTGATAAAAATTTCTTGAAAATAGACTCTTGCATAGGCCTCATCATCACAATCCCAACGCAACTTGAATGGGCTCAAACAGACATTGTATGTGAGATATATCGCATTCTGTCCACTTTGCCAAACAAGAAAAAAAAGTGTCGATTGTACAGTCCGTACAGTCTGACTGTGCAGACTGTACTACTGATGTGGAATGGTACCATACTGGTGATGTGGCAAGGTGTTGGTTTGGAAGCTGACTTGGCAAGTGTTTACGTAGATCAATTGCTGGTCGATACTTGGCATATTGGAGGTCGAATGGGAAGGTGCCACATGGCACCTTGTCATTGGTTAAAAATTTGTTGGAGTCTGCGAGGGTCAAACCCAAGAACTTTGGCAATGGAAATGAGTTGGAAGGGGTCGAGTGTTGACGCTTAAAAGCGGAACGATTAATACTATGCTCGCAAATGATTTCCAAGCTTTATTATATATCTATATTAATAATAAACTAGTAGGTGGGACCCCCTTGTTAGAATTATGGCGCTATGGTGGATATGATGCGCTTATATTTTGTTTTCCTATGTGATGGTACAAACACAGTCTTCTACCATTCATCTTCTACAATTCATTTGTTTCATACCATGGTTTAAAATGTTATGGTGATATGTGTTGGTTGGATGATTGAAACATAGCGCTAAATGGTTTGGATGATCTTTGATAGAAGTTGATAATGCTACCCTTTTGGATAAAAGAACTACATTCAAGTTCTAATGTTGTGTATTAATATGACAAAGGATGGGTTCTCTTGATCCTTGCTACTATGGTTATGCACCTTGTTTGAGTTTCATAAATGGTTGGACATTGGGTTATGGTCTTATCACATTGTTATTTTGAAGAAGTTTGGCATTATCAAGGGGTGGAACACTTTGAAAAAATGATATGGAAATGGATATTTGGTTGATTAATGGTTTAGTGCTATGGTGAATTGGCTTGGTTCATACTTTGAATGGAATGAAGTTGGAAGGGAGAAGCGACATGCATCTACTTCACGTCACTCAAACTTGCTCAAGCCTGTCACCCTAGTCATTCTTGCATTTTGTTTTGGCTCTAGTAGTTGTTGCTGCTCCGCCTTGTTCAGTCGTGAAGGAGATATATAGTCTTGTTTTTCCTCGTGCAAGATTTTCCAGGTATGGGTTTTCTTATGCTTCCATCCATGATAGTTACTCTGCCATTTGAATCAGTTTTTGGCTTTGGTTTCTCGCGATATGTGTGATTATTAAGTTGTTATGATATTTTTGAACTATGTATTGGTGTTTGCGTCCTTGGTTTCCCATGGTGGTGGTTCTGGACTATTGGGATTCTTACAATAAATGGTCATGGTTCTCTTGCTATGTGTATTCCTTTGCATAGAATTGTTGAATAAAGATTGCATTTGAGCTTGCTTTGTCATAGTTCTGTATTTAGGTTGGCCTCTCTGTTGAAATTGGTTATCATGGTTTTCCAAAGCTCGGAGCTTTGTGAGTACCCTACCTATGGACTGTTAATACATGCCTCTATGATTAAGTTTTCCCATGCCATGCTCGTCTCTACGGCTAATGTACACACTTTTTTTTGACCCTGTGGGTTTTAATGTGAACTGATGAAAGGCTAGAATAACCCATGCCTTGTCTTGGAAAAACTCTGAGTTGTTAGCTACCTTGCTATGCCATCACTGACACAATTGTCTAGAAAACATTGCACAGTCTGAACTTAACGCCACCCAGAAGTTGATGGAAGCATTATGCATGTTTTCTGGTCAGGCACGGGTTTGTGCTTGGTCGCTCATATTACAGTTTTGATTAAAGGGATCAGCTTCATTTTGTTTCTTGTTGGAATTGGTTGTCTATTGTTTTGGAAACCCTTACAACCGAGAGCATTATTACATATTATTGTTATGTGGTAAATGATGAGAGGGTATGAGTTGTCTGCACTATTCGAATACCAAACCCTTTGGTCGAACCACCTGTTCATACCTTCCACTTGTTGTCTTAAACCCTAAATATTATATTGATATCATTTTACTCCAGTCGATGATTGATGGGATCATTATGCATGCTTGGTTACTTGGGCACGATTTTGTTGCATTCCTCATTTGGAAATTCTGGAAGAAGTCTGTACACACTTATTTATTTGAAGCTTGGGCTCGAAGTATTGAATATTATTTGGTTCAGTCGTTATGTTGTTTATATAAAAAGAAACCTATGTGTGAAATGTTTGAGGCCCGAATAAGAGTTATAACATCCAATTTGACTGTGTTGAACAGTTTTGAAATAAATGATGGATATAAATAGTTGTAAACATTGTGCGTGTTTCTCTTGGTTTTAAAAGATTTAACATTGAAGTTAATGCATGGTTGTGGCTCAAAGGCTATTGTGGTTTCTTATAGCGATTACAATCTTGTACATTAAAGTGTGAATCAAAATACTAAAATAAATGACAAATTATAGAGTGATACATTTCCGATCAAGGTAAATAGGGTTCAAATGAAAACTTAAGTCAAAGTGCCATGTAGATTTTTCTATACGTAGAAAGTACAATAATATAATACGAGACATGGTTAATAATCACCAACTAATCATTCTCAAAGGTTGGACACGTTACTAGTAAATTTAATGAAAATAAATTTATATTAATTTAAAAATATATATTTAATTTTTTTATTTAATACATAAAAAAAATAACGACCATCATGTATATTATCATAGTTTTATTGAGTTGTATGTTACTTTCTCGTACATGTTATTTATTGATTTGTCAGATGGCAGTCTCCTTACATAATCAAAGTTACAAACACTTCACACTTAAAGTTCCACTTGAAGTCAAACCTTTACACAAAAATCTATACTACTCCGCACACATCATTTAACCCTTCCGAGTACAAAATTTACCCCTCGACACAATGATTGTCATAATGAGATAAATATGAGGTAACTCTTGAATGTACTTAGTGCATATTTGTATCTTAACGGGTATGTGTCTCTCATTTGATTTGAATCATAGAATATTTTTCAATTATATAAAATAAATAAAGAATTTAGAGTATATATAAGAATTGGTTTATAAGGTATTTTATAAAGAGAAAAGGATAGGTAAATAGTTTGGGTTGGAAATCTTATTCTATATGAATGTTGATGGTTTCCTCTCCATAACCATAAAAAAAAAAGGTTTAAAATAAATTTCAACATTAATTTTCACAACTCACAATCTAAACTAGTTAAGAATGATTTGACTAGTTTTATTTCAAAACTTCTATATAAGTACAATCATTGCACTGCTATTGTATCATGAGTACAAAGTCCAAATAGATATAAGACCCCAGGCTTGAGGATCCACACAAAGTATTTTTGTAGCAATAGGCAATAGTGTAACATTTGAAGCAAGTTCGTCTTGATTATGTTGGTATTTAACATGTATGAAATGGCTCATTACTCATAACAATGGGGTCATACTTGTTGTTTTTAAATTGAGGGAGCTTGTTCATCTTTGGTTATGACCCTGGTTAGTGATTTAACATTTTATTGTACAAGGTTAGAGGCCAACTATGTATGCACTCTTACTTCTTACCAATCTACCGCACAATGTTGTCACCTACCTTCACCTCTCTGTCATTGCGTGGACCATGCTATGTTGGGGACATTCCAAATAACACCCTACTAATGTTATAGGGGCCTTGATTCAATTCAAATAAGAGAATCAGAGGACAACTTAAATATATGATTAATTAACTTATGGTAGTGGAAGCATTAACATAAATGAAACAAGACAATGAATGAATATGCACAAAATAAATTGGATTAAAATAGTGTTGTATTACGATATAAAATATTTCTAGATTGTTTTGTGTGAGAGATACTGTGAAAAGGGAAATATGTTATATCATTATGTGTCAATCATACATTCTATATATAGAGTAACATATTAGTTTCATATTGTCCATTATGTTTCCAAAAGAAATTTGGTTATGTAACCACCAACGACTTGATGTCTCCTAATCTAACATGTGTTGTTGGTGGTGTGTAGGTTCAATGGTCTTAATAAATGTTGACATTATTGGAGTGTGGAGGTTAGTAAGTTGTGTGTGTGTGGGAAGCTAAAGGGCAGGTGCACATGGAGCTAAGGTGTGCACATGTAGGATGCCGAAGTGTGCATATATAGTCTCGAACTCAACAAGTACAATGGAAAACTAATGTGCCAAATGTTGGAGAGCCTCAATCAGTGCCAATGCAATTTCCCCTTGAACGCACTCGTGTAACACATCGAACCCCCTAATTATGATTAGGGCGATGGTGCATACATAATTTTTTCAATTTCCCTCTAATTACCTTTCTTAAACATCCTTTAGATGTCAAAATTAAGCATATAGGATTACTCTACTCCTCAAAATATTTCCAACGACTGTACTCTTGCTCAATTCCAAGCTTGGAGCAAGAAGTTATGGCCTTTAAAATATTTCAACATTCTTCTTATGGATTACGTCATCATCTGTACTCCTCATTGTACACTCCACATCATCAGTTTGTACATACATATCCTGGTTTTCTCAATTTTGGTGATTTTTTCTTTGTCTTTGTGATATAGGGTGTATTGCACCCTTTTTTATTTCATGTGAAACTATTTATTGCACCTCCAACATCTTTCTTTTGTCACAATCTATCTCACCCAAAAATTTTGCGGGGTGATACAACGCACCACCAAAACTTTTCCCGAGCACGATAAGCATTTTGCACTTCAAATCTTTCTTCATGGAGTACCACAACCCATCATTTTTCTTTCCTTGTGATAAAATAATTTCTTCTTCCTTTATTTCATTGCAACAAACTTTACTTTCTTGCAATAAGGGAATCTCTTCTTCCTTTATCACGTCGTAACAAATTTAATTTTCTCATGGTAAAGGAAGCTCTTCTTCCTTTATCACATGAAAACAAACTTTACTTTATTGTAATAAGGTAATCTCTTCTTCCTTCATCGCATCGCAACAAACTTCACTTTCTTGCGATAAGGGAATTTTTTTTTCCTTTATCACATCACAACAAACTTAATATTCTCGAGATAAAGGAAGCTCTTCTTTCTTTATTACATCAAAACAAACTTTAAATCTTTGCGATGTATCGCACCAAAAATATCTTGGTGTGATACATTGCATCGCAACAAATATCTCCTTCATGCGATACATGAAAATTCTCCCTTTTTCAATAAATTTTCTACGTCTCAAAGCTTCTTTCCTGAGAAAAAATGTCATATTGCATGATTTGTTCTTGCAAGTGATACACTCTATATCACATGGAAATAAATTTCATGCAATACACATTATATCAAATGAAAATAACTTTCATGTGATATATGTTGTATCAAATGAAAACATTTTTCATGTGATACACAAAGATTGACCAAGTCTTAGAACTCAAAAATTGTCTAAGTCTGAAGGCTCAAAACTTAGGAGAATTCTAAGTCTTCTCCACTAATATTTTCCCAGGTTACACAACTGGTTTAAGTCTTCCTTAGTAACACATTCTAGGAAGATAAAACAAGGTTTTGGCCTTATGCAATCACCAAAGATTCTTTTCTCAATTGCACATGTATTTTCTTTCAAGACATCATTCAAGTTGAGGGTTCCAAGACCCTAAGATCAACTATCTTATTTAATCACTCTTGAGGGAAAACATATAAATTCCTACACACACACACAACTCCCTTTCTCAAGAGTACATAGGTATGATTAAATCAAACAATAGCAAGTAAATTTCCGATGCAAGTAGGAATTGTACATAGGAAAGTAAAATTTCCCATGCAACTTAGACGTAATGCCACTCCCCACAATTTTAAATCTAGTATTCAATAAAATTCTCAAGATAACCTGCAAAAAAAACATTACACATATATACATTTATACAATAACTATACTAAAATTGTCTTGTATACCTTCATGATTCAATTTAGAGTTGGTTGTAGCATCAAATCATCACTTGCGGGACTGAAGTCATAAACTTCAAATTCATGACTATTACCAAAATCAAACCTATAACATTCAAATGAGTAAGCCATGTCGTTTATATACCTTGTAATAATTTAGGACTCATATCACATCACTCAGATTTACCAATGTAACAACAAACACAGTTACATCAATTAGAACTTATTTCAATTTAGTGTTGTAGTGTGATCATAAGGATAACTCAATAACAAAAAACATTCATGAATGTAGTAACAGCTCCACATACACAATTTTTATGTTCTTTCATGAAATTTCCCATAACTATTAAAAACATCTCACTCAATCCATACATATATATTTCATTAATCAAACATGAATGTACAAAAACTAATTTCGTAGATTTCCACAATTAGTCATGTTGTATGAGGTTTCAAAACGTCCAACATTTTGAGTGGACACTCCACCCATCATTAGGCACATAAAAGATCATAAGGTGGAAAAGAGTGTTGAGTTTCATATTTATAAACTAGGAGAGAAAGTGATCATTTTTTTTTTTTGCGAGTGTGAAAACCTGTATTACTGAAAGAAGTTATG
>JZKD02S2392672.1:8402-29320 GCA_000966675.3 Picea glauca | reverse complement strand
TTTGAAAGATCTTAATGTTTATCTTTCTGATATTATAGTGAAGAAATTCTTAAATGCTTCTTTGCTTTAATTGATAATTCTCGTCTGTTCTGCTATGCATCATTTTACTGCTAAATAAATCAATGAATGCATTATCTTGCCCTGTGAAAAGAATCTTTTAATTTATGTTTAGATTTCCACCTTTATAGTACAGACCACATAGCCCAATGGAAGCGTAAACTCTTTTCATCCAACTTAACAAAAACAACAACAAACCTTTTCAATCTTATTTTATTTAACTAGCCTAATATCTCAAAGTTAAAACATAGCTAAATCATATAGAGAGATCCCTCTGAAGCTAGTAGGGCTAGATTCCAGTTTCGAAGTGGTTGGATAAAGTTACCTCTAGTAAATTTCTTCTTCTCTGACAACCTCTGGGAATTTACAGAGTGATAACATAGTGGCGACCGTACTGGTGAACTGAACAAACATTCAACCCCACGATTTCTTTTTCCCTAAAAGAAAATTTTGTTTCTGAAAAAATTATAAATCTGAAAAATAAATAATGTTCGGAGGTTGTTAAATGCTTGTACATAGTAATCTCAGATTCATAAAAAATAAAAATATATAAAATAAAAAAAAATCTGGCTCCTAATAGAGCTTATACTCGATCCTACCCAGACCCAAAACTTGTGATAGCAACTGATAATCCAGAACAATTACTCAGAAATAAAAACATTGCAGAAGGTTCAAGGAGTCATAGTCCCCTTCACAGGTTCTTTTATCTTCCAGAGGAACTTGTTTCCCTTCAAGATCCTGTCTTCGATACAATCTTTGAACAAATCTTGTTTAGAACAAAATATGATAGCTTTGTGACTAGAACCGTTTTAGATGCAACCTTCCTACAACCCCGGACCCCTAAAGTACTATCTCCCACTACAAAACCTCAAACCACTCACTCTGTGCCAGCTAGCCACTCATCCTCCTCATTTTCTGCCACTGCCCCACCCATCATTCAGTTGTTGTCCCACCCCCTCCACCTATCATGGTGGCCAAATATGCTCCCTTGGTGTTGGTTTCACCTTTACACGACATGCCCGAGGATTATCAAATGAAACTCCCACAGTTCGATGGTACAGGGCCCTTGAACACACAACAACACATTGATAAAATGAATGACTATTTTGACTTACAGGAAGTGGATGAAATTGATGTTAAAATGAGACTTTTTGCGCAGAGTCTGACTGGGGATGTTAAGAAATGGTATAAGGGGTTACGTGATGCTTCAGTGGTCGACCTTACAGTGTTTCAAAGAAGTTTTCTAGATAGATGGGAGTTAAAGAAAAACCCTCTCCAGATCTTGTCAGAATACAAAAACATCAAAAGGAATCAAGGAGAGACAGTACAAGACTACTCCACATGTTTCAAAAACCTGTACAATGTGATTCCAGCCCATATTAAACCCCCACAAGGTTTGGCACTGATAAAATTCCCTTACAGTTTCGACGTTGATATGTCATATCAATTAAGGGAAATAAACTCTACCACCCTGGAGGACATGTAGAAAATCGGGATAAGTGTAGAGGCCAACCTGTTGGCTAAAAGAGAACGATAGAGGATGGAGAGGAGAGTCTGATTAAAGAGGAACCTTCCACATATTCTTCTGATGCCAAACTATATTCCTTAGCTAGAGAAGTGGAGAGGATAGTTAGGGTTTTGTTGGTGCGATTTTGAAGTGTTGAACCCTTGATCATCCCCTGTGTTAATGGTCCTTCATTACTTATTTTAGTTGATATCATCTACACATTTTGATTTGGATTTATGTTATGGGTTCCTCTAGCCTACCACTTCGCAATTAGTTGGGGACAGTCCTCTGTCGAATGATCCAGTGCTCTGCAATATATTCATTCCGTACAAGGATTCTAGTAGTCACAGGCCAAGTGTTTAGGTTGATTACAGTTGTAATATATAATCGGTCATCTTCCTCCTCTTCCAAAAATCCCTCTACCTCGGCCTCGGCCAAAAATCTATGTTTCCCCGATTGAAGCCTCTTTGATTGTTGTATTGTGGACCACATGATTACACTACAAAATTTTATTCTTGGATCCTATACATATCGAATGTGTGCTCCCTCATCAAGTTGAACTTCCGACAATCCTTCTCCTTGTGTCCTCCTTATTTACAAAAATTGCAAAACAAGTTCTTTGGCGTACCCTGGTACTTATGTAGTAGTGGACAGTCCATTGGGTGATGGCCCCATTTGTATTTGTTACTCCCATCACCAAATATTGTGCGAATGTTGGGCATTCTTCCTTGTGATGGACTTTAGTCCTAAATTTTGTACACTAGACTTTCTCACGTTTCTCCTTTCCCTTTTTTAGTTCTACCAATTGAATTGTCAATGCAGCCAATTACACCTGAACTTGTGTCATTCCTCCACCATCTCTCACCAAATATGACTCTAGTTTCATTGCAATCTCTAGTGCCTCAGGTTGTGATGAAACTTTCTACTAGATCAATGGCCTACAAATGTTTGGTATCAACCCCACAATAAACCATTCTTGGTGTTGTTTATTTGGTATATGGAAAATCAATCTACCCATCACATCTTTAAATCTATGGTCGAAATCCCATACTGACTCTATTTGTACTTGTTTGATCTCCTTCAATTATGTGATGTAATACAAATCTGAATTTGGCTTCTTGAAATCCTTCAATAGTGCTTTATTAATATATTCTAATTTCCTATCCTTTCATGTAGGTGTGTTTCTCTGTAACTTCATATACCATACTAGCGCACGACCTCTAAATTTTGTCACTAACTACAAAATATCCACAACTTCATTGTGTACATTCTTTGTATCCCAAATCGTCTCACACACGAACAAGTCTTGTTCTGGGTCCTCTGACCCTAGACAACCTAAGAGTATTATCCACCCTGACCATGTTGTTTGATGTAGTCCCTCCTATTGGTGATGTTGGTTGACTCTAATTCTGAATTTGCGCACTACTCCCACTATTCTTATTGCTAATACTTGGTCCTCCTTGGCTAACTACAATTTCTTTTGAAAAATATACAAACATTACTTATGATTGTGGTGACGCACATGGGGTCATGGACACAATGCAATATTATTTATGGGTAGGACTTGTTGGCTCTTCTACTATTGGAATGGATTGTAAATCCTCTCTTCTCCCCATAGGTATGGTACTTCCACAATTAAGACTAGTGTGCAAGGTTCTCTCCCTATGGCTCACTGCATGGATCTCTTCTCACAATCTCAGTATTTTTCCTCTTGTACCTCCTCCCTTTGTGCAACTCTCCAAACCCATATCTTTCCTCTCGTATATCTTCATCTTGGATCCTTAGTCCTTCCTTGCCTCTTTAATTGCTTCCTTCCTTCACTCGGGAAATCTTGTTGTCATNTTTGAAAGATCTTAATGTTTATCTTTCTGATATTATAGTGAAGAAATTCTTAAATGCTTCTTTGCTTTAATTGATAATTCTCGTCTGTTCTGCTATGCATCATTTTACTGCTAAAGAAATCAATGAATGCATTATCTTGCCCTATGAAAAGAATCTTTTAATTTATGTTTAGATTTCCACCTTTATAGTACAGATCACATAGCCCAATGGAAGCGTAAACTCTTTTCATCCAACTTAACAAAAACAACAACCCTTTTCAATCTTATTTTATTTAACTAGCCTAATATCTCAAAGTTAAAACATAGCTAAATCATACAGAGAGATCCCTCTGAAGCTAGTAGGGCTAGATTCCAGTTTCGAAGTGGTTGGATAAAGTTACCTCTAGTAAATTTCTTCTTCTCTGACAACCTCTGGGAATTTACAGAGTGATAACATAGTGGTGACCGTACTAGTGAACTGAACAAACATTCAACCCCACGATTTCTTTTTCCCTAAAAGAAAATTTTGTTTCTGAAAAAATTATAAATCTGAAAAAGAAATAATGTTCGGAGGTTGTTAAATGCTTGTACATAGTAATCTCAGATTCATAAAAAATAAAAATATATAAAATAATAAAAAAATTGGCTCCTAATAGAGCTTATACTCGATCCCACCCAGACCCGAAACCTGTGATAGCAACTGATAATCCATAACAGTTACTCAGAAATAAAAACATTGCAGAAGGTTCAGGGAGTCATAGTCCCCTTCACAGGTTCTTTTATCTTCCAGAGGAACTTGTTTCCCTTCAAGATCCTGTCTTCGATACAATATTTGAACAAATCTTGTTTAGAACAAAATATGATAGCTTTGTGACTGGAACCGTTTTAGATCCAACCTTCCTACAACCCTGGACCCCTGAAGTACTATCTCCCACTACAAAACCTCAAACCACTCACTCTGTGCCAGCTAGCCACTCATCCTCCTCATTTTCTGCCACTGCCCCACTCATCATTCAGGTTGTTGTCCCACCCCCTCCACCTATCATGGTGGCCAAATATGCTCCCTTGGTGTTGGTTGCACCTTTACACGGAATGCCCGAGGATTATCAAATGAAACTCCCACAGTTCGATGGTACAGGGCCCTTGAACACACAACAACACATTGATAAAATGAATGACTATTTTGACTTACAGGAAGTGGATGAAATTGATGTTAAAATGAGACTTTTTGCGCAGAGTCTGACTGGGGATGTTAAGAAATGGTATAAGGGGTTACGTGATGCTTCAGTGGTCGACCTTACAGTGTTTCAAAGAAGTTTTCTAGATAGATGGGAGTTAAAGAAAAACCCTCTCCAGATCTTGTCAGAATACAAAAACATCAAAAGGAATCAAGGAGAGACAGTACAAGACTACTCCACATGTTTCAAAAACCTGTACAATGTGATTCCAGCCCATATTAAACCCCCACAAGGTTTGGCACTGATAAAATTCCCTTACAGTTTCGACGTTGATATGTCATATCAATTAAGGGAAATAAACTCTACCACCCTGGAGGACATGTAGAAAATCGGGATAAGTGTAGAGGCCAACCTGTTGGCTAAAAGAGAACGATAGAGGATGGAGAGGAGAGTCTGATTAAAGAGGAACCTTCCACATATTCTTCTGATGCCAAACTATATTCCTTAGCTAGAGAAGTGGAGAGGATAGTTAGGGTTTTGTTGGTGCGATTTTGAAGTGTTGAACCCTTGATCATCCCCTGTGTTAATGGTCCTTCATTACTTATTTTAGTTGATATCATCTACACATTTTGATTTGGATTTATGTTATGGGTTCCTCTAGCCTACCACTTCGCAATTAGTTGGGGACAGTCCTCTGTCGAATGATCCAGTGCTCTGCAATATATTCATTCCGTACAAGGATTCTAGTAGTCACAGGCCAAGTGTTTAGGTTGATTACAGTTGTAATATATAATCGGTCATCTTCCTCCTCTTCCAAAAATCCCTCTACCTCGGCCTCGGCCAAAAATCTATGTTTCCCCGATTGAAGCCTCTTTGATTGTTGTATTGTGGACCACATGATTACACTACAAAATTTTATTCTTGGATCCTATACATATCGAATGTGTGCTCCCTCATCAAGTTGAACTTCCGACAATCCTTCTCCTTGTGTCCTCCTTATTTACAAAAATTGCAAAACAAGTTCTTTGGCGTACCCTGGTACTTATGTAGTAGTGGACAGTCCATTGGGTGATGGCCCCATTTGTATTTGTTACTCCCATCACCAAATATTGTGCGAATGTTGGGCATTCTTCCTTGTGATGGACTTTAGTCCTAAATTTTGTACACTAGACTTTCTCACGTTTCTCCTTTCCCTTTTTTAGTTCTACCAATTGAATTGTCAATGCAGCCAATTACACCTGAACTTGTGTCATTCCTCCACCATCTCTCACCAAATATGACTCTAGTTTCATTGCAATCTCTAGTGCCTCAGGTTGTGATGAAACTTTCTACTAGATCAATGGCCTACAAATGTTTGGTATCAACCCCACAATAAACCATTCTTGGTGTTGTTTATTTGGTATATGGAAAATCAATCTACCCATCACATCTTTAAATCTATGGTCGAAATCCCATACTGACTCTATTTGTACTTGTTTGATCTCCTTCAATTATGTGATGTAATACAAATCTGAATTTGGCTTCTTGAAATCCTTCAATAGTGCTTTATTAATATATTCTAATTTCCTATCCTTTCATGTAGGTGTGTTTCTCTGTAACTTCATATACCATACTAGCGCACGACCTCTAAATTTTGTCACTAACTACAAAATATCCACAACTTCATTGTGTACATTCTTTGTATCCCAAATCGTCTCACACACGAACAAGTCTTGTTCTGGGTCCTCTGACCCTAGACAACCTAAGAGTATTATCCACCCTGACCATGTTGTTTGATGTAGTCCCTCCTATTGGTGATGTTGGTTGACTCTAATTCTGAATTTGCGCACTACTCCCACTATTCTTATTGCTAATACTTGGTCCTCCTTGGCTAACTACAATTTCTTTTGAAAAATATACAAACATTACTTATGATTGTGGTGACGCACATGGGGTCATGGACACAATGCAATATTATTTATGGGTAGGACTTGTTGGCTCTTCTACTATTGGAATGGATTGTAAATCCTCTCTTCTCCCCATAGGTATGGTACTTCCACAATTAAGACTAGTGTGCAAGGTTCTCTCCCTATGGCTCACTGCATGGATCTCTTCTCACAATCTCAGTATTTTTCCTCTTGTACCTCCTCCCTTTGTGCAACTCTCCAAACCCATATCTTTCCTCTCGTATATCTTCATCTTGGATCCTTAGTCCTTCCTTGCCTCTTTAATTGCTTCCTTCCTTCACTCGGGAAATCTTGTTGTCATACCCTAGTTCCACTATGTGTGTGAACCCCTTAGTAGTTGGATTTCATCACCATCACATTATTTTCATCCAATAGCATATTTATCCACGTATTTAATGATTTCAAGAACCTCCCATGCGGACCTTTGAAAAATTCCCTTTCTGTGACATTGTATGATTGAATACAATATAAGAAAACTCTGTAACATAGCCACCTAACATGCTATCCAACCAAAAATCAATTGCTTGAGCAGCTGGGTTACTTACACAATTCATTTGTCTTACCAATTTGGGAGTCCAGTTTCTTGGCATTGCGGCATTGAACCTTCTCATTTTCTCCACTAATCTTTCTATCCACTCTGTCAGAATAATCGGAAATTCTCCAAAGAAAATTTCGTGAAAATATGTGAACACATACTTTTGCAACCATTTCTTATCACTCATGTGAGAGTTTATGTTCTCTTGTCATGTGAATTCTCGTTCCTTCCTTTCCAACCATTTTGAGATATCCTTTTTAGTCAACCTTCAAAACATGTCCTTAATCACAAAGTCCTGGTCCCAACAATGAAACCATTTTTTGGAGCTATATTTTTCGCGGGTTGTAAGACCCAAGGTTCGGTTTATCTAAGACCAAAAAAACCCACTAGACACTGGTCCTTTCAGAACCACCTTATTGTGTAGATGAAGTCTCACCCTAGGTATCTATGGGGACTGTAAGAACTAGGCTTCTATGGTGGTAAGGGAATGGGAGGAAAACGTTTCGCTCATTCTTCCTTAGTGTGTTATGCGCATAATTCAGTTATGTCATGTTGTTAACTTACCCATGACTAGTATTCTTATACTTATCATATTTTGGTTTACTGTATATATTTGTCACTGCCATAATAATGAATCAATGCACCATTCTTAACTATCAAATGAAGTTATTCTATGATGCATGCAAATAGTATTCATAATCAAACCCAAAAACATAGACAACACAATATTCTATAACATATCTCTATCATTCCTTTATCCATCCTTATCAACCTTCAACGGTTACAATCTCTAGCTCTAGACTCAGTATCCATCAGACTATAACATAAACTAATATATCATAATAAAACTTCCTCATAATAATACCTAGTTGAACCAACTAACTCAACCCCTAATATCCCAACCCGTTACATATTTATATTAAAAGATGGGTCTGAAAACCCTAATCTATCCATCCCAAAATATTCCATTACAATGCATGTCTAGCTCGGTTAATTGGTTGTTCGATGCCTTTATTCTTATTTTCATCCTTCATTCTGCTTTTATGTTTCTCTTCTATTTTTGGGATGCCAAGTTGTCATTTTCCTGTTTTGTTTTATTTCCTTCCATTATTCTTCGAGTTGTGCATTGTTTTCCTTTTGCACATTTTCCTCCTTCTACGCACTTCCTACTGGATGCACCTCAATTGCACATTCTCTAGCTTTCCTTTTTTCTCCATGCACTTTTCATATACTTAGGATTTTTCCTCAAAACTTTATCAAGACTGCAAAAACTACTTTCAAGACTCCATGTCCAATATTTCAAAAGGGGCCCGAATTACACTCAATACATGTTGGAGCCTTTTATTTCTTTTATATTTTTGAAATAAAAATATAAAATAGACTCATCTCCATCACTAGGGTTTATGTATTATCTTTTGATACTACTTCATTGACATGATGTATGATCTCTAAAGAACCTCTCATTTAGCTCTGAAAAATACTCAATTGTGCCATTATCTCTATGTGTGGGACAAAAGTGTCATATGTTTTGAATGTTGGGATTTGGCATTTTTGTGCCACTTTTGTTGCTTCCTCTAAGTAATGATTGAAATATTTTGCTAGGTATTTGATGTCTTCATTTAATATCTTAGTTTTCTCTACATCAATTTATTCTCATGTTGATTAAATCAATCTTTCATGGAGATGAGGAAAATGGGGAGGGACTTCTATAAATACTTGTTACCATTGGGTTAAGGAATTTAAACATATTTTCCACGCATCTACATGATCCATTCAATCCTCCAAACAAGGGATAAGGTTGAAAATTCTCTATGTACCCCCAACATATCTAACACCACTTTATAGAAATCCTTCTCGACTAGTGATAAGTCCTCATGGATTTCAAGAGTGTACTCGATGAAGTCACTAGTATCATACTTTGTAGCCTTGTAGCACTCCACTTGATGTTTTTTATGGTATATTTCCTTCTTATGTTCCTATATTTATTTAGCCATCCTAAGTGTGTTAATAATTAGATTGACCTATGGTGACCAAAATCATGGAAATTGAAACCAGATCCATATCATCCATGTCCATTATATTTTCATGGTTTCCATTACAAATTTCTTTGCATATTTTTCATGTGCATTAAACCACCTATTTCTTTTCTTATCGAACAAAAAAAATTCAAGAAATTCCACTTCATCCCATGTTGGTTTTGCTCCTTCAACAAAGCCTTGGAATATTAGGTTATGTTGACATGGAGCTAAACTCCTTCCATTGCTCCCAGTCCTCAGTGAATATTTGTTTATTGTCCTTAATTAGGTTGTAAAGGCTCAGTTGTGGCTTGATCCAAATTTTATGAGCAGAACCAAATGAATAAAAATTATTAATAGGTTATTAACACAAAATAATAGAGATATAGTAAAACTTGTTTTCTATTCAATAACAAAATATGTTGAAACTGTAAAATGCAGCGGAAACAAGCTTGTTGGAATGCTGGCGACTTATCTCTGAGAAGAGATGTGACAGCAGTGTGAATTTTCAAGAAGAAGGTTACAATGAGGCTTTGAAGGAATTTTTACAATAATAAATAATTCCAAAACCCTAGACATCCAAAAACCTAACCCTAGGAGATGAAACGCCAAAAGTCATGTGAGCCCCGTTAGGGTAAGTTAGTACATCAACTTCCCGGGGTCGTAACTTTTGAATATGATCTCTATTTTAGGCATGTGATAGCCCGTTGGAAAGGTATCGTCGAGGAGATTCATTTTTGGGTCTCAATAATTCCTTCAAATATCATTAAGGATCTCAATCCCAAAAAAACCTTCATTTAGGCCCTCAAAATGGCCCCGAAAGTTAAAACTGCTAAAAATAGTAAATTGCCAAAATTGTAAGAAAATTGTTTTGAGCCAATTGGAAAAGGTGGATGGCCAAAAAAATACATCTGAATCAATACTCCCTCCTTAGGAAGCAATAGTCTCCATTGCATTGATTTCCCCCATGATATGAGGAAATTTCTTCTCAATTTGGCCCTGGGTGAGCCACTTGCCTTGGTGTAGAAGCTTCCCTGCTTTGACGACTCGATAAATTTGGATCCTTTGTTGTTGAGTGCCCTTGATCTATCTGTCCAAAATCTTATCATTGGATGCATGTTGTAGGAAGTTGGGGTTGAGCTCTGTTGGTGTTAGTTTTTCTTCTACTTCTGAGGTGTCCAATAATGGTGGGAAATAAGGGCGAAGGAGATCCACATTGAACATTGGGTGCAGACCAAGGAAAGGAGGAATGTTGAGCTTAAAAGAATTATCCCCCATGTCCTTGGTGATAGTGTATGGCCCATAACAGAGTGGGTGAAGGTTCTTATGGGGTCTTGTAAGGCGTTCTTTCTGCAACTGCAACCAAACTTTGTCACCTACCTGAAACTTATGTGACACCCGATGTTGATAATGGCGTTGTTTGTACTTGTCATTGGACTTCCGTAGGATATCCTAAACCTATTGGCGAATGTGTTGGATCCACTCAATGAACCAGGTGGCTTTTTCAGCTTTGGTTGGAGTAGGAGATGAGTCATTCTAAGTGACCGCAAGGGGAAGTGCAACATATATGGGTCCCAATGGTTGGAATCCCAACACCACTTGAAAGGGGTTGTGGCCGATTGAGCTATGCATGGCTCAGTTGTAGCTATGTTGGACATAGGGAAGGCTCTCATCCCATCTGCAAGGCTGCTTTGAATTATAGATGTGAAGGATATGCACAATCATTCAATTTACAAGCTCGATTTGGCCATCTGTATAGGGGTGGAAGGTTGTGGATTTGGTGAGCTTGGTGTCCAGTAGTGACCAAAGGCTCGACCAAAATGTGTTGAGAAATTGACTATCCCAATCTTTGACAAGGGTTTGTGGGATTCCAAAATGTACTCAGACGTGTTCAAAGAAGAGATTGGCAGTGGCCTCTGCTGTGATGCTCTTCTTGCAGGCAACCATAATCGCCATCTTAGAAAAGGGATCAACAACCACAAAAACATAGTCATTTCCCCACTTGGTGGACGAGAGGTTTGACATGTAGTCCATTGAGATGGATTCCCATGGCTGTAAGCATCTAGCACCGTGGTGAGTGCCATGACTGGTGGTCTACTAAGGTAATCAGTGACATGATTGGTGCTTTCTATTTTATACTAGATGTTGAGGTGGAATTGTTGCAAGTATGTGGACCACTTTTGATGGCGGACATTCTGAAATTTTCCCTGTGTCTACATGAACTGCAGTGGCTTATGATCAATGTGGATGACTGTATCCTTCCCAAGAATGTAATGTCTCCACTGGTGGCATGCTTGCACAATGGAGTACATTTCTTTGTTGTAAGTAGGGTACTTACGGACAGTATCTGATAGTGTCTCACTATGATATACCACGAGGTGGCCATGCTAAGTGAGAACGGTGCCCACAACATAGTATGAAGCATCTGTCTCGATCTCAAAAGGATGTTGTAGGTCTGGTAGTGAAATTACTAGGGTTGAGCACAATCGTTTCTTCAAATCATCGAATGCTTGTTGTTGGGATCCGCCCCACGCAAAGTTTTCCTTACCACTACCCCTGTTTATGTAGCTAAGGGCCCATGCAATATTGGAGAAACCCAACACGAACCTGTGGTAGAAATTGGCAAGGCCCAAGAAGCTCTGAAGCTCAGTGAGTTTTGTTGGGGATGGACAGTCACNATGCCCGAGGATTATCAAATGAAACTCCCACAGTTCGATGGTACAGGGCCCTTGAACACACAACAACACATTGATAAAATGAATGACTATTTTGACTTACAGGAAGTGGATGAAATTGATGTTAAAATGAGACTTTTTGCGCAGAGTCTGACTGGGGATGTTAAGAAATGGTATAAGGGGTTACGTGATGCTTCAGTGGTCGACCTTACAGTGTTTCAAAGAAGTTTTCTAGATAGATGGGAGTTAAAGAAAAACCCTCTCCAGATCTTGTCAGAATACAAAAACATCAAAAGGAATCAAGGAGAGACAGTACAAGACTACTCCACATGTTTCAAAAACCTGTACAATGTGATTCCAGCCCATATTAAACCCCCACAAGGTTTGGCACTGATAAAATTCCCTTACAGTTTCGACGTTGATATGTCATATCAATTAAGGGAAATAAACTCTACCACCCTGGAGGACATGTAGAAAATCGGGATAAGTGTAGAGGCCAACCTGTTGGCTAAAAGAGAACGATAGAGGATGGAGAGGAGAGTCTGATTAAAGAGGAACCTTCCACATATTCTTCTGATGCCAAACTATATTCCTTAGCTAGAGAAGTGGAGAGGATAGTTAGGGTTTTGTTGGTGCGATTTTGAAGTGTTGAACCCTTGATCATCCCCTGTGTTAATGGTCCTTCATTACTTATTTTAGTTGATATCATCTACACATTTTGATTTGGATTTATGTTATGGGTTCCTCTAGCCTACCACTTCGCAATTAGTTGGGGACAGTCCTCTGTCGAATGATCCAGTGCTCTGCAATATATTCATTCCGTACAAGGATTCTAGTAGTCACAGGCCAAGTGTTTAGGTTGATTACAGTTGTAATATATAATCGGTCATCTTCCTCCTCTTCCAAAAATCCCTCTACCTCGGCCTCGGCCAAAAATCTATGTTTCCCCGATTGAAGCCTCTTTGATTGTTGTATTGTGGACCACATGATTACACTACAAAATTTTATTCTTGGATCCTATACATATCGAATGTGTGCTCCCTCATCAAGTTGAACTTCCGACAATCCTTCTCCTTGTGTCCTCCTTATTTACAAAAATTGCAAAACAAGTTCTTTGGCGTACCCTGGTACTTATGTAGTAGTGGACAGTCCATTGGGTGATGGCCCCATTTGTATTTGTTACTCCCATCACCAAATATTGTGCGAATGTTGGGCATTCTTCCTTGTGATGGACTTTAGTCCTAAATTTTGTACACTAGACTTTCTCACGTTTCTCCTTTCCCTTTTTTAGTTCTACCAATTGAATTGTCAATGCAGCCAATTACACCTGAACTTGTGTCATTCCTCCACCATCTCTCACCAAATATGACTCTAGTTTCATTGCAATCTCTAGTGCCTCAGGTTGTGATGAAACTTTCTACTAGATCAATGGCCTACAAATGTTTGGTATCAACCCCACAATAAACCATTCTTGGTGTTGTTTATTTGGTATATGGAAAATCAATCTACCCATCACATCTTTAAATCTATGGTCGAAATCCCATACTGACTCTATTTGTACTTGTTTGATCTCCTTCAATTATGTGATGTAATACAAATCTGAATTTGGCTTCTTGAAATCCTTCAATAGTGCTTTATTAATATATTCTAATTTCCTATCCTTTCATGTAGGTGTGTTTCTCTGTAACTTCATATACCATACTAGCGCACGACCTCTAAATTTTGTCACTAACTACAAAATATCCACAACTTCATTGTGTACATTCTTTGTATCCCAAATCGTCTCACACACGAACAAGTCTTGTTCTGGGTCCTCTGACCCTAGACAACCTAAGAGTATTATCCACCCTGACCATGTTGTTTGATGTAGTCCCTCCTATTGGTGATGTTGGTTGACTCTAATTCTGAATTTGCGCACTACTCCCACTATTCTTATTGCTAATACTTGGTCCTCCTTGGCTAACTACAATTTCTTTTGAAAAATATACAAACATTACTTATGATTGTGGTGACGCACATGGGGTCATGGACACAATGCAATATTATTTATGGGTAGGACTTGTTGGCTCTTCTACTATTGGAATGGATTGTAAATCCTCTCTTCTCCCCATAGGTATGGTACTTCCACAATTAAGACTAGTGTGCAAGGTTCTCTCCCTATGGCTCACTGCATGGATCTCTTCTCACAATCTCAGTATTTTTCCTCTTGTACCTCCTCCCTTTGTGCAACTCTCCAAACCCATATCTTTCCTCTCGTATATCTTCATCTTGGATCCTTAGTCCTTCCTTGCCTCTTTAATTGCTTCCTTCCTTCACTCGGGAAATCTTGTTGTCATCCCCTAGTTCCACTATGTGTGTGAACCCCTTAGTAGTTGTATTTCATCACCATCACATTATTTTCATCCAATAGCATATTTATCCACGTATTTAATGATTTCAAGAACCTCCCATGCGGACCTTTGAAAAGTTCCCTTTCTGTGACATTGTATGATTGAATACAATATAAGCAAACTCTGTAACATAGCCACCTAACATGCTATCCAACCAAAAATCAATTGCTTGAGCAGTTGGGTTACTTACACAATTCATTTGTCTTACCAATTTGGGAGTCCAGTTTCTTGGCATTGCGGCATTGAACCTTCTCGTTTTCTCCACTAATCTTTCTAGCCACTCTGTCAGAATAATCGGAAATTCTCCAAAGAAAATTTCGTGAAAATATGTGAACACATACTTTTGCAACCATTTCTTATCACTCATGTGAGGGTTTATGTTCTCTTGTCATGTGAATTCTCGTTCCTTCCTTTCCAACCATTTTGAGATCTCCTTTTTAGTCAGCCTTCAAAACATGTCCTTAATCACAAAGTCCTGGTCCCGACAACGAAACCATTTTTTGGAGCTATATTTTTCGCGGGTTGTAAGACCCAAGGTTCGGTTTATCTAAGACCAAAAAAACCCACTAGACACTGGTCCTTTCAGAACCACCTTATTGTGTAGATGAAGTCTCACCCTAGGTATCTATGGGGACTGTAAGAACTAGGCTTCTATGGTGGTAAGGGAATGGGAGGAAAACGTTTCGCTCATTCTTCCTTAGTGTGTTATGCGCATAATTCAGTTATGTCATGTTGTTAACTTACCCATGACTAGTATTCTTATACTTATCATATTTTGGTTTACTGTATATATTTGTCACTGCCATAATAATGAATCAATGCACCATTCTTAACTATCAAATGAAGTTATTCTATGATGCATGCAAATAGTATTCATAATCAAACCCAAAAACATAGACAACACAATATTCTATAACATATCTCTATCATTCCTTTATCCATCCTTATCAACCTTCAACGGTTACAATCTCTAGCTCTAGACTCAGTATCCATCAGACTATAACATAAACTAATATATCATAATAAAACTTCCTCATAATAATACCTAGTTGAACCAACTAACTCAACCCCTAATATCCCAACCCGTTACATATTTATATTAAAAGATGGGTCTGAAAACCCTAATCTATCCATCCCAAAATATTCCATTACAATGCATGTCTAGCTCGGTTAATTGGTTGTTCGATGCCTTTATTCTTATTTTCATCCTTCATTCTGCTTTTATGTTTCTCTTCTATTTTTGGGATGCCAAGTTGTCATTTTCCTGTTTTGTTTTATTTCCTTCCATTATTCTTCGAGTTGTGCATTGTTTTCCTTTTGCACATTTTCCTCCTTCTACGCACTTCCTACTGGATGCACCTCAATTGCACATTCTCTAGCTTTCCTTTTTTCTCCATGCACTTTTCATATACTTAGGATTTTTCCTCAAAACTTTATCAAGACTGCAAAAACTACTTTCAAGACTCCATGTCCAATATTTCAAAAGGGGCCCGAATTACACTCAATACATGTTGGAGCCTTTTATTTCTTTTATATTTTTGAAATAAAAATATAAAATAGACTCATCTCCATCACTAGGGTTTATGTATTATCTTTTGATACTACTTCATTGACATGATGTATGATCTCTAAAGAACCTCTCATTTAGCTCTGAAAAATACTCAATTGTGCCATTATCTCTATGTGTGGGACAAAAGTGTCATATGTTTTGAATGTTGGGATTTGGCATTTTTGTGCCACTTTTGTTGCTTCCTCTAAGTAATGATTGAAATATTTTGCTAGGTATTTGATGTCTTCATTTAATATCTTAGTTTTCTCTACATCAATTTATTCTCATGTTGATTAAATCAATCTTTCATGGAGATGAGGAAAATGGGGAGGGACTTCTATAAATACTTGTTACCATTGGGTTAAGGAATTTAAACATATTTTCCACGCATCTACATGATCCATTCAATCCTCCAAACAAGGGATAAGGTTGAAAATTCTCTATGTACCCCCAACATATCTAACACCACTTTATAGAAATCCTTCTCGACTAGTGATAAGTCCTCATGGATTTCAAGAGTGTACTCGATGAAGTCACTAGTATCATACTTTGTAGCCTTGTAGCACTCCACTTGATGTTTTTTATGGTATATTTCCTTCTTATGTTCCTATATTTATTTAGCCATCCTAAGTGTGTTAATAATTAGATTGACCTATGGTGACCAAAATCATGGAAATTGAAACCAGATCCATATCATCCATGTCCATTATATTTTCATGGTTTCCATTACAAATTTCTTTGCATATTTTTCATGTGCATTAAACCACCTATTTCTTTTCTTATCGAACAAAAAAAATTCAAGAAATTCCACTTCATCCCATGTTGGTTTTGCTCCTTCAACAAAGCCTTGGAATATTAGGTTATGTTGACATGGAGCTAAACTCCTTCCATTGCTCCCAGTCCTCAGTGAATATTTGTTTATTGTCCTTAATTAGGTTGTAAAGGCTCAGTTGTGGCTTGATCCAAATTTTATGAGCAGAACCAAATGAATAAAAATTATTAATAGGTTATTAACACAAAATAATAGAGATATAGTAAAACTTGTTTTCTATTCAATAACAAAATATGTTGAAACTGTAAAATGCAGCGGAAACAAGCTTGTTGGAATGCTGGCGACTTATCTCTGAGAAGAGATGTGACAGCAGTGTGAATTTTCAAGAAGAAGGTTACAATGAGGCTTTGAAGGAATTTTTACAATAATAAATAATTCCAAAACCCTAGACATCCAAAAACCTAACCCTAGGAGATGAAACGCCAAAAGTCATGTGAGCCCCGTTAGGGTAAGTTAGTACATCAACTTCCCGGGGTCGTAACTTTTGAATATGATCTCTATTTTAGGCATGTGATAGCCCGTTGGAAAGGTATCGTCGAGGAGATTCATTTTTGGGTCTCAATAATTCCTTCAAATATCATTAAGGATCTCAATCCCAAAAAAACCTTCATTTAGGCCCTCAAAATGGCCCCGAAAGTTAAAACTGCTAAAAATAGTAAATTGCCAAAATTGTAAGAAAATTGTTTTGAGCCAATTGGAAAAGGTGGATGGCCAAAAAAATACATCTGAATCAATACTCCCTCCTTAGGAAGCAATAGTCTCCATTGCATTGATTTCCCCCATGATATGAGGAAATTTCTTCTCAATTTGGCCCTGGGTGAGCCACTTGCCTTGGTGTAGAAGCTTCCCTGCTTTGACGACTCGATAAATTTGGATCCTTTGTTGTTGAGTGCCCTTGATCTATCTGTCCAAAATCTTATCATTGGATGCATGTTGTAGGAAGTTGGGGTTGAGCTCTGTTGGTGTTAGTTTTTCTTCTACTTCTGAGGTGTCCAATAATGGTGGGAAATAAGGGCGAAGGAGATCCACATTGAACATTGGGTGCAGACCAAGGAAAGGAGGAATGTTGAGCTTAAAAGAATTATCCCCCATGTCCTTGGTGATAGTGTATGGCCCATAACAGAGTGGGTGAAGGTTCTTATGGGGTCTTGTAAGGCGTTCTTTCTGCAACTGCAACCAAACTTTGTCACCTACCTGAAACTTATGTGACACCCGATGTTGATAATGGCGTTGTTTGTACTTGTCATTGGACTTCCGTAGGATATCCTAAACCTATTGGCGAATGTGTTGGATCCACTCAATGAACCAGGTGGCTTTTTCAGCTTTGGTTGGAGTAGGAGATGAGTCATTCTAAGTGACCGCAAGGGGAAGTGCAACATATATGGGTCCCAATGGTTGGAATCCCAACACCACTTGAAAGGGGTTGTGGCCGATTGAGCTATGCATGGCTCAGTTGTAGCTATGTTGGACATAGGGAAGGCTCTCATCCCATCTGCAAGGCTGCTTTGAATTATAGATGTGAAGGATATGCACAATCATTCAATTTACAAGCTCGATTTGGCCATCTGTATAGGGGTGGAAGGTTGTGGATTTGGTGAGCTTGGTGTCCAGTAGTGACCAAAGGCTCGACCAAAATGTGTTGAGAAATTGACTATCCCAATCTTTGACAAGGGTTTGTGGGATTCCAAAATGTACTCAGACGTGTTCAAAGAAGAGATTGGCAGTGGCCTCTGCTGTGATGCTCTTCTTGCAGGCAACCATAATCGCCATCTTAGAAAAGGGATCAACAACCACAAAAACATAGTCATTTCCCCACTTGGTGGACGAGAGGTTTGACATGTAGTCCATTGAGATGGATTCCCATGGCTGTAAGCATCTAGCACCGTGGTGAGTGCCATGACTGGTGGTCTACTAAGGTAATCAGTGACATGATTGGTGCTTTCTATTTTATACTAGATGTTGAGGTGGAATTGTTGCAAGTATGTGGACCACTTTTGATGGCGGACATTCTGAAATTTTCCCTGTGTCTACATGAACTGCAGTGGCTTATGATCAATGTGGATGACTGTATCCTTCCCAAGAATGTAATGTCTCCACTGGTGGCATGCTTGCACAATGGAGTACATTTCTTTGTTGTAAGTAGGGTACTTACGGACAGTATCTGATAGTGTCTCACTATGATATACCACGAGGTGGCCATGCTAAGTGAGAACGGTGCCCACAACATAGTATGAAGCATCTGTCTCGATCTCAAAAGGATGTTGTAGGTCTGGTAGTGAAATTACTAGGGTTGAGCACAATCGTTTCTTCAAATCATCGAATGCTTGTTGTTGGGATCCGCCCCACGCAAAGTTTTCCTTACCACTACCCCTGTTTATGTAGCTAAGGGCCCATGCAATATTGGAGAAACCCAACACGAACCTGTGGTAGAAATTGGCAAGGCCCAAGAAGCTCTGAAGCTCAGTGAGTTTTGTTGGGGATGGACAGTCACAGATGACTTGGATCTTGGATGGATCCACATGGTACTCCATGTTGATCAATGATGTAGCCTAGGTAATGGACCATGCCCATGTCGAAGGAGCATTTTTCCAAGTTGGTGTATAGCTTGTGATGCCGCAAGGTGTGCAAAACCTACTGAATATGTTGCAAGTGTTCATCCCAAGTCTTGCTGTAAATTAGAATGTCATCCAGATACACCACTACAAAAGTATTGGTGAATGGTCACAGGATATCTTCCATCATCCTCATGAAAGTGGCTGGAGAATTTTCCAAACCAAAGGGCATGGCCAACCATTCAAAAAGGCCTTCCTTTGACTTGAAGGTGGTCTTCCATACATCTATTTGTTCTATCGAGACCTGGTGGTAGCCAGACTTTAGATCAATCTTACTGAAGTATTTATCCCCCGTGAGTTGATCAAGGAGGTCATCAATTTAGGGAATTGGGTATCGGTTTCTGACTGTGATTTTATTCAGAGCCCAGTAATCAATACAGAGTCGTCGGGTTCCATTTTTCTTTTGTACCAGCATGATTGGGCTCCCGCAAGGTGATGAGTTGGGGCAGATGTGCCCCTTGTCGAGCAACTCTTGGATCTGTTGCTTTATCTCCTCATTCTCTAACAAAGAGCAATGATAGACTGGCCCATTGGGTAGCAGTGCGCCAGGGTTCAGGTCGATGGGGTGCTTGACCTGGTAGTGCAGAGGTACCCCTGTAGGTGAGGAGAAGATATCCGAGTATTCTTCCATGACCTTATCTACTTGCTTCTGCTGTGTGGAGAGGTCGGCCACAGAGACCCTAGATGTGGCTGTGATCTTTTGCTTATTCTGAGAGTGAATCACGAAGAATACAAACTTCCCCGTCTGAGAGATGACCTTCCTGCATTGCTTAGCAGAGATCAAGGAAATAGCACTAGGTGGGACTTCCTCGGGTATCCTATAAAATTTCTTGTTCAAAGTAATAATAACACTATGAGGCCTAGACTCATATACAACATGGCATTTCCATAAATAAGGTTGGCCCAAAAGAACATCACAAAATTCGAGAGGAGCAACACCACACAATACCTCATCTTTGAAGGACTTGATGCCATACGATAGTCGACACTGTTGGCTGACGTGAACATCGCTTCCTTGGTGGAGCCATCCAATGGTGTACGGTTGTGGGTGCAGCATTGTTGGCAGGGCCAACCGCTTGACGACCTCTAATAAGATGAGGTTCTTCTGGCTACCTCTATCAACGATGAAGTGCAGCGAGGTGCCTTTTACCCACATATGTGAATGGAAGAGGCACTCTCCTTCTTCTGGTTTGTCTAGTTCACCAGGCTGGAGCTTGGTGGTAGCAACGGTAGCACTGGGTTCCGCGTCAATGATCTATCTTCCCCTTTCTTGTTCTAGCTCAGAGTCATAATATGCATCTAATTAAGAGGTTTTCACTTTGGCCACCAGTGACTGCTTTGAGCGATAGTCAATAGTGTTATGCCAAGGGATCTTATGAAAGTCGCACCACTTCCCGGTATATTTCTTTGTCTTTCCAATGTCCTTATTTGCTTACAGCTTAAACTGGTTGTCCTGATACTGCCCATCTTTGTTCTGTCCTTTTTTCGGTGGGTTGGGGCCACCCTTTCCTAGATTTTTTTGTGAGGGGTTCCCAGGCCCAAATTGCCACATCTTTTGTTTGAGCTTCTGCTCGATTGTGACGACATATTGGTAGTCCGCGCCCAAGGATGAGATGTCCAGAAATTCCATTTTGGTATGGATGTATCTATGTAGAGAACAATGATACTTGAGCACCAGATGTCACTGTGAATATTTGATACCCAACTTGGTGCGCAAGGTATGGAAGATATTTGTGAAATCTGGCACTGCTTGGTCTCTTTCTTGCCACAGTGTGGTCCATTTGGTATACAGGTCGTCATAA
>JZKD02S2392661.1:0-29322 GCA_000966675.3 Picea glauca | reverse complement strand
GAATTTGAAATGTCATTACTTGGAGAACTATCCTTCTTTCTGGGACTTTAGATATGTCAAAGAAACCAAGGAATTTTTATTTCTCAAACCAAGTATATCAGAGAAATGCTAAAGAAGTTTGTAATGGAAGATTGCAAACCAATTATCACTCCCATGCAAACCAGTTGCAAGTTGAGCAAATATGATGATTCGAAGTCTACAAATCAGAGGAAATATAGGTCAATGATTGATAGCCTACTATATGTGACAACATCCAGACCAGATGTAATGCAGACAGTTGGACAGGTGGCACAATTTCAAGCAACACCAAAAGAATCACATGTATTAGCAGTAAAAAGGATTTTCAGATATCTCAAAGGAACATAAGAGTTTGGATTATGGTATCCAAAAGGAAAGGATCTATCACTTATTGCCTACACAGATGTAGATTAGGCAGGTTGTATTCATGACTGACGAAGGACCAATGGAGCAACATTCTACTTGGGTAAGTGTTTAGTATCATGGCTAATAAAGAAACAATCATCAACATCTTTATCTACAACCGAGGGATAATATATTGCAACAGCATCATGTTGTACACAGGTTCTTTGGATGAAACAAACTCTGACAGATATACAGGTTGAGTATGATGAGCCCATTCCTACATATTTTGATAATACAAGCGCCATCATTATCTCGAAAAACCCGATGATGCACTCAAAGATGAAGCACACTCCAATCAAGTATCATTTTCTACGGGAGCAGGTTGCAGAAAATAATATCAAAGTTGAGTATGTGGGCACAAAAGAACAAGTGATAGATATCTTTACAAAACCACTTCCATGGGAAGCCTTTGAATATCTTCACCAAAGACTTGGATTTATTTCTACTCCAAAATGAATTCTTTTTGAATGCTTATCTTATATGTATTAGATTTACACGAGGAAGCACCTTAAGAGGACAGTTCAGTCGGGGGGAGCATCCCCAAATGGAAAAATACATTTTCCATTGATGACAAAGGGGGAGAGCTTTTATTAGATGCAGAGGACAGTGACATGGTTCCAGGGGGAGCATATTTATCAGATGCAGAGGACAAAGGCATGGTTGCAAGGGGAGCATGAGTGATATGATTTCAGTATTGCATCAGAGTGTTCCCATAAATGCCAAAGGGGGAGATTGTTGATTAAGGTTGGTTGTCATTGATGTCAACCCTTGAATAAAGCTCCACAATGAAAAGTTTTGGGTAATGGACCCAAGATTTCTTGATGTAAAGATGACTCATTATTGTCTCTTCATGGTTGATAAGAAGTAAATATGGATGAACTCCAAAGTGGTCCCCTTATGGTGAAAGCCCTCACAAAAAGACGCTTTGTGGAGTAAGAAAACCCATGCTTAGTTTTGGAATAATGAGTTGAAGGACAATGAATTTGTTAGGGAAACTATCCTAGATAGATAGTTCTTGTCATGCCGTTTCCAATGGTGTGTGGAACGTGACATAACTCCTCACGGTTAGAGAGTTATGACCATACAAAGTTGGAGAACCCCTCATAAGTATTATAGAAGCCCCCAAGGGTCAAACTGCTTTGCAAAATAAATTATTTTAAATAAAGAAACCCTAAAACAAGGAAAGTGTAAGGCTGCATGAAGATATAATTAAGAGGCAAAGCTCACTCATTAAACACACACTTGTACATTTTGTATATCTATTTTCTTGTGTAAATCTTCTTGTAAATACTTGTGGATACATCTGAAGTAGTGAACGTCTGAGGTAGCATGAAGGGTTGACGACGAAATTCTCGGATTTACAGAAAACCCCATTTTTTTATGCATACGCGAGCTATCTGTGTATAGTGTGTGTATACATTGGAGGTATACGCAGACTAATTGTGTATAGGGTGAGTATGTACGTGGGTTGACTGTGTATAGGGTGAGTATATGTTGATAAATCCATGAAACTTGAGAATATGAAGGTACATAATTTCTAGATTATGAGATCAAGCTCCTAGGAAGGTCTAGAGTGCTTAGATACATCAGATCCATCCATTGGTTCAAAAGGTATGTCTTCTTTCTATGAATAGTTGGATTTTGATGTATGCATGAGGAATGACAATGGAGATTTGAGGATTCTCCCTAGATAGACTAGTGGCTACATGTGATCTTCTGTATAAGTCAGATCTATAGAAATACAATGCTGGTATATTTATCATTGATACTTCTTGTTGAGGCACATCTTGTATTTCTTGGCATATGACTAAGAGTTTTAATGGTACATGGTTGAGATCTTATATTTATTGATGCATTGAGAAATTGAATATCAGAAAGGGGTTGATGACTAAGATCATGTGAGGTATATTATACTTGTTCATGATTACACATACCTATATGTCACATGACTAGAGAGAGACATACTTTCCTTGAGTAGAGGTTATGTATGAGGATGCATGCACAGGGTACAGTTACAGTCTGGATACAGTGACAGGTTACAAATCTATGTGAAATAAGTTACATAGGGTCAAAAGTTTTCAAGTGAAAGGAAACCCTATTTTTAGAAGGCATACGCGGGCTGCATAACATATAGGGCATGTACATATGTGGGTTGCATCAGTACAAGTCACGTATCTATTGTATTTTTGTAGATACATGTTCAGTTCAGGTACGGTTTGATTACAGGGCAATTGTACAGATTGGATATAGTGCAGTGGTACAGGTTGATACAGTTGTACAACAGTATATCTCACAGTGACAGGTTGACAGTGGTTCCATCATTCTACTTCTAGTTCAGGGCAGTTGGACGGGGCAAGGATAGGTGGTTGTATTCAGAGAACATAGGGGGTTGTAGCCTCCTTCTAGTTGTAGCTAGAGAATTGGGGAGTTGGAGCTTCCCTCAAGTTGTAGCCTGAGAAACCAGGGGGTTGGAGCCTCCTTCCAGTTGTAGCTGGAAAACAAAGGAAGTTGGTGCTTCCAATGAATGAAATTCTTCAAGACATATAAGAAAAAGCATTCCGTGGTTTTCTCCTGATTTGGGTTTCCACGTAAAACATTGGTGTACTGTGTATGTGTGTGATTGTTTATTTCTTGTTTCTCATTATTGGATAATAATTCTACATTGATATAACATTTGAAGAAAAATGATTATAATTATGCTATTAAAGATTCACCCCCCATCTCTGTAATCCAACAATGTCATCCCCCATTAATCAAAATGTGTGGGGTTATTCATGTGTGGAATTTCAAGAATATTATAGAAGGTCCAAAACTTATCACTAATTGAGGGTTGTGGAAGTCAAAACCCTAACCATATATGGCTATTGGGCTATGTTAAATACCGGGCCTCTAGGAGGAGAGATGATTTCATTATTTTGTATTGTATTTTTTCCATAGTTGAGAATATCATCTAAGGAGTGGTATTTTGAGAGAATAAAATAGGAGGTAGGAGATTCTATAGCATCCGTTCAGGCCATAGTTTCAAAGGAAACTCCATATTGAGTGCCTCTTTATTTGTACTTGCTTTCCATAGCTGAAGAAAAGAGAGCAGAGCATAGGCCTCACCTTCTAGCTAGGTTTTCTCCTATACTGGGTTTCCTAGGATACATCGTGTGTTCAATTCTGTGGATGGTGCATATATTTTTTCATGTTCTTTCATTTTTCATATTAAGTTAATTTCATAAATTCAAGAAAAGCTAGTAATTAACTAATCTAGGATATATGTTACACACACAACCTCTAGTCTTCCTTTAGGCTGATGGGGTGTCAAAATTTTGTTTTTTTCCAAATAATTCTCTTCTCCAATTAGACCCCATAGATTAATTATTCTCGTCGATATATTTATAACAACTATAACTATTCTCAATTCTGATCTCTGGATCAAAAGTTACGGCCTCCCAATTTTCTATGTCCTTCTATCCTCAAATCCACCTCAACACCACATGGCATCTGGATACGCGTGCAATCCTATGTGGCATGAATGTGGCATATTCCATGTCACTCCTTAGACCCACGCCTTGTCATACCTCCAAACAATTTTCTTCATTGCTATCAGAACCCTCCCATTGGAGTGCTTCCAGTTTGGCTACTCTGTAGACTCTGACAACTGAGTCCGATAGCGTCCACCCTGACGTATCTAATGGTCCTGAAATTTAGGAAATCAATGGATCATATTGCATCGAGATATTCAACTTGCATGACATTGAATGGTCTACCATGTTCTTTTCATACTCACAGCAGTGGATCCCAAGATAGATCGATGACTATCATGCATCGTGGCTATCCTCCGATCAACAACCCAGATCCATCCTTGAGGTGCTCCTATCAAAGTACTTCCTCATTCGATATCACAACCCACTCCGACTATCCCCCTCGGATGAATGGTTGAGATCTATCTTCAATAGATTCGAGGGATAAGATTTATCTATCTGTCATAAGGAATAACACTGATAGGGTCCTACCTGTTCTTTTCTGCAAATGATGGGCTACCATGTGTCCTTCTCTAGACATGTTGGAACCCCTTGGCATCATTATTTCATTTTATTCTTAGCCTCGTTTATGTGGGATCTCATGTGGAATTCGAGTTGGAACCCATGACACATGTCCCTACCCAACTCCACCACTTGGCTTGACACATGACACTCAGGCCATGTCGCATGTTTCTCCCTCAAATTTCCAAACCACATTGACATGTGGCACAACCTCCACTCGACACTTGGATATCTCATGTGGATTGACGTGGTGTACACATCATCACTGAGCACATGCCATCGCTAAGAACTTGACATATCCATCCATGTCTGAAACCTATACATTGCACATTTGATGGGTGACATCATCCTAATCAACATGACGTTACCTTCCTCCTTGGCCTCGCTAAGCATGGCCCACCACGATCTAAGGTTGACGATGCTTCCCCCACTCACCTATCAATGACCACAATCACTCCTCAAATCCTTCCCATTGAAGTTATTTAACCAAGGATAATTAGACAACCCTTCCCTGATTGATGGATCAGATCCTCCGATTCTTATCCCGATGAATCCAATGGTCCTAAAGGATCCTTGGGGCCCTTCCATCGAAGTGGCTCTACTCCTGGTTTCTGAGGCTACTCTGAACATTGATTATGATGGCTTCTCTGCGATCAACGGTTGTGATTTATTTGGTTCCTCCCTCTGATATCTTGTACGTGAGGTGACCTTGATCAATGACTAGGATTGGGAAATCATGTTGGATCAATGAGCATAATTATTTATGAGGTAAATCACATGTTTTCTTATGTTTAAGAGTTTGTTTAAGGACTTAAACGAGTTAGAGATTTCTCAAGTAAATTCCAAAGGAGTATCGATCCTTCCAACATCTACAGAAACCCTTCCAATAAGATTAAGTCTCTCATACTTCATTGTTTTTCATGGAGAATTTCCTCCAGTGACCTCTCCATACAAAGAAAAGAAATATCCAACCCAAGATGGACAAGGTCATGCTAAATAAAAACTATGAAACCAATGAGTTTTATGGGAATACTTTGCATACAAGTAGGGGTATACAAAACTCCAGCAATATGTGTATATATGGACATTTATATGCAAGTAAAAACTATACAAGACACATAATAATTACATATACTCTTCTTATGCAAAAAATTATACAGTCCTAGGAACTTCTAGCAACAAATATGCATAAATATAATTCCAATAGCCATTACCCATGATAGAAAATGTGTAATTACAGTTCCTGTACCATTTTAACAACAATATTCTGAATTATAAATAACACAAAAATTTACCCATGACAGTAATACATCATTGTTCATACAATAATTTAAACAAAGGCATGGTGGACACTTATCCGATTTAAATAGCCACCAATTGCATGCAGACCTCCGACTTTCCTCCAAGCCTTAGAATCTGCTACTTATAACTCAACACTAGGCCACCCCTTAGCTGGGGATTAAACTCCACTTTGGCAAGGAAATGTTATCTATTAAAGGTCTCCCAACAAGAACAATATTTCAATTTAGGTGCCAAGTATAAAAACCATCCTATAGTCTCTCATTCCCAACATTCTTGTCCCACCCTAAGAAGTGTGCCTCTTCTCCTCTCAATAGTCCTTCGGTTTCCTCACTTCCCTTCCAGGGCTTCAACAAGAGGCCAGACAAGAAGTCTCAGAGCTCTATATTTGTAGCTTGGAACCTTGGGAAAACAATTCCCAGTAATTCTCTCACTTTGAGAGAATTTTTACGGGCTTGAAAACCCACCTCTTCAAAAACACACATGCATCAAAACCTTCCTCTTCGGCTTAATTACCAGAAAAAACCACCTCAAGTGATCTCAATCAAGTATGGGATGACAACAAGTACATACAACAACATCAGGGAGATGGTACGAATGATGGAGTTCAAACATGGAATGATTGATTGATACCTAAAATGCACTAAGTTTTTCTATTTTATTTGAATTCTCATGAAGTGGCACTTGTCACTTCCTAAACTCCCTTTGAACCAACTTGGTGGTTCATTTCCTTTTTCTAAATACTTAGGAAAAAATCATATTATTCATTTTTCACTTTTAGAAATATTTTAATAATATTTTCTTGGTCTAACAGCCCATGTCTTAGCCCCCTTCCTAAACTCTTAGCCCCCTTTCCCTTATAGTAGAGTTTAATCCCCCCATACTCTTTCTATCAGGATGGTCTGCAATAGTGATGTTTTTCATTAAATTCAGAGTGTAATTACATAATACAATATATGCACACTGTCCCAAAACTTTCTTGGCTCACCAGCCTATGTGCACAACTGTATTTACATTACAATTGTGGTTCGACCTAGGGGTATTACAATCTAAGCGAATAAACTGCAAAAATATAAGATTTTAAAATAGTTTAAGAACCATTGTGATGAACTATTCCCATGGAATATCCATGGAAGTTTACAGATCATATTAGTATTAGAGCGAGGTTTCTTTGGGATATCTATAGAAAATTGTAGGATCTAGGAATTGGATTCAGAAAAAAGTTGTGGAACCCTAGAAATGGCAGATGACTATATTCACAACAACCCTCGAGATCCAGTATAAGAGATATTTGTGAGACTAGAAGAAAAATTCACTGACATCTCTCGCAATATGTCCCTCCTCATAGTGGCTCTAGTAATAAATCTCATATTGTTTGGGGAGGTTGGAGACTTTAACTCAAATATTGGATCACAGGGGAAATCAAGAGATAATGAAGACCTAGAAAAAGAGTCGAGGAAAGAGCCTGAAAAAGTGAAACCAAGTTCCAGTTCCATTACTCGTTCACAATATTTACTTAAAATGCAATAAAAAGTGGATATCAAGACATACCAAGGTGAGATCGATGCATTCAAGTTGAATCATTCATTGCAACAATTAGAGATCTAGTTCAATGTTCACAATATATATGAGAAGAAAAATATTTCGTTTTCTCGATTGAAATTAGAGGGACATGCATTAACTTGGTGGGAAATCCACACAAAGACACTTATGCTAGAGGTAAATACACCAATAACTAAGTGAGAGGGTTTAAAAACCCTCATTAAGTCTCAGTTCTACCATATTGGGTATGTAGAGGACCAATGGATATGTTGGCATTACTTCAAGAAAGGGTAAGGGTAGTGTGTATAGGAGTACACCATCGAATTCATAAAGATGACTATCAGGTTGGGTATCTCTCCCAAGAACCGAGATGTACTCCTCAAGTATCTAGGAGTATACACAGTCATTTGTGAAAGAAATTGTTTCTCTTCAAGTCCAAGATAGTTGATTATGCCTGTGTGAAAGAACAATATCTGAAAAATATAGGCCAAGTTAAAGGAAAACCAAGTCGTTCCAAACAAAAACATCACCAAGATTCTTCCAAGGATGGGAAGAATAAGTGGAAAGGGAAAGAAAACAATACAACAACCACTGCACATCAATGAAATGATCCAAGTAACCATTGTAACCATTGAAATATTGATGGTCACACTAAAGAAAATTGTTGGAAACTACATCTAGACCTGGACCATAAGAATCCTAAGAAGGATTCCAGGAAGAAAAACCTTCTAGCCATATATTCAATAAATTAGGTAGAGAACAAATCAGATGTGGATCAAAATATTTCCTACACTTCAGTGTAGAAGGAGGTGAATCTGAGTATCCTTCATCAAAAGGAAGAGAATGAGATGACAAAACTCTTTCATATTGAGATCCATGTCGATAAGACCAAGGTAGATTCTTTATTTGATTTTGGTTCGCAATCCAATATCATAGTAGTTGATCTAGTCAACATGCTTGGGTTGGAGGTTCATGATCATCCTAGCCCATATCCATTGTGGCAGGTGTTATAGCCCTAAAGTTCCCTACTCATCCATAAATGGCATTGGCCCTCTTACTTGCATAATTTGCCAAATCATTGCTGAGAAGCTCTACTTAAAAAACCAATTTTTAGAGCATGTATGTGCCCTGCACCAATACAGCGCGCCTACATACTCTTGCTGCATGCTAGACAACCCACGTACATACGCTTGTTGCACAATACAAATCCCATGTATACCTCCAAAAGTTGCAAAAAATAAAAAGTTGTAAGGAATTCGGTGAAATTCACGGGCTATTGGAGCTTTTCCAACCAATTCACCTGCTATAGCCCATCAACCAACTGAATAACCATCATTTTTTCATATAAAATAAGGTGTTGGGGTCTCATTTTAGAACTAAGCATAAGCAGAGTGAAACTCTACCCAATTTCACTTCCCTTCCTTGCCCAAGCATTTGTTACCTTTTGTGAGTTACTAGCTCAACATTCCCTTTTCATCCCCTTCTTCATCCATTCAATCCATTCCCTTCCCTTGAGGTGATTAGAATATTGAGATAAGATGCCTATTGAAGGTGCACTTGGAGCATTGTAAAGAGGAGCCCAGACTAGGTTCGCAGAATAGTGGCCGACATGGATTGTAAGTTTCAATGTTTGTTTGATGAATAAAATAATATCTTTTCCCTGTCCCAAATGATGATGTTTTGTGTATTTTCTTTGATTTATACATAACATTTGATATCTAACCCTAATTTATGAATATAAATAGCATGCTTGTATTCCTTGTTTGCCTAGTCTTGGATGCAAGTTAGCCTTGGGAGGAGACTTGCATTCTTTGGAACTACAGAGCTTGAGGAGATCATCACCAGACGTGGGATAAAAGGTACAGATACAAATATTCTGTTCTACTTCTTTGTGTTCATTGATCTCAGTATGTTTGGGGTAGAGTAGAAACTATATTGACCTTTAGGTGGTCATTCGCCCTATCTATATCTTAAACCCTGGTATAGTTAAAGGGGAGATTTTCTGGCTAGAAGAACTGGCGACCATACTAGGGATCTATCTAGGGTTTTTTAGGGGGTTTTGGGTTGATTGATTGGTTTTTTCTTTTCCTTTTGAGTTTTAGTCAAGTTTACTGAGTCTTTTTAGGGTTTTTGGTCACCTGCAAGGTGCATACTATATTTACCGGCCATGTAAGTATACCTTGTAATTTTATTTTTTAAAAGACTTAGAGATGTACAACAGATAGCCCAGGTAAATACGCAGGTTGCTGATGCAACAACCCACGTCTCTATTTCATGAAAGTTTTTTTTTTATTAAAGAGAGATTTTTCCTGTTTCCTGATAGAAGTTCAAACTTCTAAGGGCTTTCTTGAATTAGTCAGAGTCTTTGTTTGTGGCAATAGCTTGGGTATAAGTTACAGTTTACTTGTTTCCTTAGTCTTCTTGGGTTTTCCCTAAAAGGTTTTGAGCAAGTTGTCAAGTCTTATATCCTCATTTTAGTTTCTTGGTTGAATCCATGCGATCTACAATGGTCTTAGGGTCTTTATTAGTCTTGTTTTCAGTGTTCTTTTTGTCCCTATTTCTTGCTTTGAAAAAACAAATAAAGTTTTTACTTCAGTTTTTTATTGTTAAAGAAGTTCGAAAAAAAAAATTGCATTTAGTTTGGTAAAGTAGTCAAGGTTGTTATTGTCAAAAAGAAAAAAACAGTCTTTATTTCCAAATTCTTTTTGATTTCCTGAAATAAAGTTTCTAGTACAACGAAATCAAGTTTCTAGATTTCTTCATTTACAAGACCTTGAAATATCAGTTAGAAAGTTGAATTTACAAAGAGTTGTTTACAAGTATTTCTTTGATTTTGAAGTATTTTTTTCTTTCAAGTGTTTTAAAGTTCTCTTCCTTATTTGTCTCTTCATAACACCATTAGTTTCACTACCGTACCTTCTGAGTAAATCAAACCTTAAAAATAATGCCTAATATAAAATACATTAGACTTTTCTATTTGTATGGTTCACAAACTAGTTTAGGGTTTTAGGGCCTTGAATTAGGTGTGAAGAGGAAACTCTTCAAGGCCACTTAAAAACAAACATTGGATTCTGAGTTAGGGATTTCTTTAAGCCCAATGTCATACGAGTTATCCAGGACCCCCCTCTAACATAGGGGATAAACATGAGGTCGCATGAGGAAAGGAAGAGGAGATAACCCTTCCAAAGATGGAATGAACGTAGTGGGGATTGTATATTGAGGGTATTTCTCAGGAACAATACCGATCGCATTTTCCTACGAAGCTTCATGGACCTCAAATTTGTTCAATATCCTCAGTTTTCTTCCAGACCATTTTCTTTTGATACCCTTGAAGGGATTTAGACTTGTTATCCCACTCATTATGATCTACCTGACTATTAACTGTACTCACCTGGTAGTTGTATGCGAGTTGGAAACCTATTTTCCCATATTTTATGGACTTACACAGGTGACTACGGGGGTATACCATGGTACCTGGTGTGGATGTCAAATCACGGTTTACAGAGTATACTCGGAGGGTGCTTATATTTTCTACTTTCACTTACACCAGTTAGTTTCTCTAGTGTCGATTGGCATAACCATCCTTCCCACTATTTACTCGATTGCTTGATTTATCTTTAAGAAAATTTTTAGTGTGTGCTTTGTGTTCTACGCTAGTCAAGCCTTACTATGTCATTTTATCATTTCACAAAGTGGAATATCAACAACTCCGTTGGTCATGAAGGCTTCAGGGCCTGTCGTTGGTTACTTTGGAGCCACCTCCGCCACCGTTAAGAGAAAAAAATAATCATGAAGGGTCATTCAAAGCGACCGAGCCACAACAAACTATGCCCGAGCCTGCTTCACGTTGGGACTTTCCAAGTCTGGAGGAATCCACCATCTCTAACTTTGAAAATAAAGTTTTTAGGCCAACTAACCCTCCGATTACTAACTTTTTAGTGTTGATATTGATTCATATTTTCCCTCCTGAGGTGACATCTTCTGAGCGCCATCTAGTCCTAAGAGAAACAATGGAAGTGAATACTTCTAATTCATCCAAGAGTCCTCATAATCTCATTACAACTACTAATATAGGGGAATCCTACCTCCTTTCCCACCTTCGCTAGTTAGGACTACATTTGTCTCGACTCCCTCAACTTCGGGTAGAGTTCTGATACCTTTATCGGCTTTGACCACTGTTTCGTTTACTCAGAGTGCGATGGGCCCTCCCTTCTCATATGGGATGCCCGACTTTGATACAAAATCAGTTCTTACTTATTCTACCTTACAGATGATGGGTCTGGGGGCAGGGATTTCAAAATCTACCAAGCAAGGGTCAACTGCAGGCACTACTGTCCCTTTTAATGTTGTCCCTTACGATGGGGGTCATATACCTCCTCTGTCCCCTTCACTCGGTGGTGATTTACATCAAATGATTAAGCCAAATTCTAATTATAGTTTGTTTGGTGGAGGCAGTTTAGGACCTCCATCTTATACAACGCTGGTAGGATCTATGCCTTTCTCTTTGTTCGACGTGTTTGGGAATAACATAGTTTCTTTGACCTCTTTCTCTATTGGGGGAAATGCTAGATTCGGTTAACAAAACCCATTGCAAGGTACTATTCCTTCATAGGGAGCGATGATTGGAGTTTACTCAACATAAGGTATTTGGAATCCTTGGCAGGGATCAATTCCCTCGCAAGCAATGTCAGTTGGGGGAAACCCCTTCCATACTCAATGGAACCCTGGGAAAGGCTCAGTACCCATTCCCATCGGATCGGTTGAGGGCATCCCCTTCCAAGGTCCTTGGAACACAATGCAGGGAGAAATCCTTACACAAGCTATGTCGTCTAGTTTTGGGAGTCAGCTGATGATACCCCAACTGATGCAATTTCCCTATGTTGGTCAAGGCCATGGTTTTTACCAAAACCCTCGACAACAATCCAAATTTTCCTAGCAACCTGGTGCCACTCAAACTCTAGGACCCTCTTTTCCTGTAAACAGTTCACAACCAAAACTACCCTTTTTGGAAACTCTACATCTGCTAGACTTGTCGAGATTACTCAATGAATCGATTTGTCACAATCCACGTCAGGCCCCCATGCCGGCTAAGTTACCTTCAAATATGTCAAAATTTGAGGGAAATGGTAGCGAAGATCCAAGTGATCATTTGACCAAATTTCATTTGTGGTGCTCATCAAACTTGCTGAAGGACGACTCTATCTAATTACACCTTTTTCAATGCACTCTTATAGGGGGTTTTGTGAATTGGTATATTGAGCTCGATGGTTCAAGGTACTCTTAATTCAATGACTTGGGAATGGTCTTCCTTAACCATCTCCAGTTACCTGTGAGATATGATGGCGACACCGAATTGCTGGCCAACTTTGAGCAAACCAAGGCCGACCACATCTCTGATCACATTCGAGAATGGAAGCATAGAAAGAGATTAATCAAAGTCAAGGTCCTTCCTGTTTTTCTTCAGTGGTTATTGAATTCTTTGGTACCCTGCATATCCAAGGATGTAGTGAATTCCAAAGTGTTTTCAGAAGAGGAGGCGATTATGAGAGCTCAATAGCTTGAACTGATCTACTCTCATTTTGACATGCTCTACAAGATATTTACAGATGCGTCGCGGTCTAATATCGATAAGGCCAATAAAAAGTCTGGGCCCCATGCTGACAACATTGTGGGATCATCACAAATAAATTCCATGGATCTGTTGTTGAATCAGTTGCAACAATTGTCAATACAATATACTTTGGACAACTAGACTCTGAGTTCGACTATTCCCCCTACCCAAACATCGGATGCACATAGTGTGCATTCGATTAATCCTAAGGCCAACCAACAGACCAAGGGAAAGAAGAAACAATAGAACAAGAAGGTTAAAGGGGATAAAAAGGCTACCAATAATGATGGTGGGGTAAAATGGAGAAGAATAAGTCAGAGTATCTGTGTAACCACTGCATGGAAGACCACCCGACTCACCTGTGCCCTCAGCTTGCAGAAGCCTAGAAGCTATTAGCGCAACAACAACCTATTGTGATGATGAACCCTTTTCCACAAGGGAAAAACATGTTTCAGTCTTCTACATCCATGAGTGCGGTAGGGGACAGTCAGGGACCCCCCATGCCTACCAATTAAAACCCAAACGTAAATATTTACATGATGAATGTCAAGTCTCATTTAGCGACCAAGGCCTGAGACTATGGAATGTCAGAATCTACCAAGAAGTGAAAGGAGGCCACTAACCCACAAAATCCTCTCCAAATTGAGAAGGCAGTGGGAAAAATGATGACTCACATCCCTAACAGTGTGTTTAAGAAGGCTTCTCATAATACAAATGCGAGGGCCACCCATAACTTCTCCATTGTAGAGGATCTGGCAGAGACCCCTTGCGCGATGTCCACTCTAGAAGTCCTCCAGATTTTCCCCTCACAGAGAAAAGCTCTATTGTCCGCCTTGGGAGTGGCAAAGACATGTAACCCAGGAGTGATCGTTTTCTATGTAACCATGAAAAATGTTACGCAAAACATTTTCTATATAGTGGTTAATGAGGGTGCCTCGACTTTCATGATGTCATTGGTGTGTTGGAAGGCCATTGGTCAGCCTCAGTTGTCTTCGTCACCTACATTTCTTATGGCATTTGACAATCACTATTTTAGACTACACAGAATTATTCCTTCCTTCCCCATGCAGTTGGGAGGTAAAATTGTGTCTGTTGAAGTTGAAGTGGTCGATGTGCCTCTTGAATACAACCTATTGTTAGGAAGGAGTTGGACTTATGTGATATATGTGGTGGTTGCTACGGTTTTTTGGGTCTTTTGTTTTCTGCACGAGGGTCGGATTGTGACCATCGACCTGTTGATTAAGGTTGGTTGTCATTGATGTCAATCCTTGAACAAAACCCCGTAGCACAAAGGTTTGGGTAATGGACCCAAGATTGTTTGATGTAAATATGACTCATTATTGTTTTGTCATGGTTGATAAGAAGTAAATATGGATGAACTCCAAAGTGGTCCNAGATAACCCTTCCAAAGATGGAATGAACGTAGTGGGGATTGTATATTGAGGGTATTTCTCAGGAACAATACCGATCGCATTTTCCTACGGAGCTTCATGGACCTCAAATTTGTTCAATATCCTCAGTTTTCTTCCAGACCATTTTCTTTTGATACCCTTGAAGGGATTTAGACTTGTTATCCTACTCATTATGATCTACCCGACTATTAACTGTACTCGCCTGGTAGTTGTATGCGAGTTGGAAACCTAGTTTCCCATATTTTATGGACTTACACAGGTGACTACGGGGGTATACCATGGTACCTAGTGTGGATGTCAAATCACGGTTTACAGAGTATACCCAAAGGGTGCTTCTATTTTCTACTTTCACTTACACCAGTTAGTTTCTCTAGTGTCGATTAGCGTAACCATCCTTCCCACTATTTAGTCGATTGCTTGATTTATCTTTAAGAAAATTTTTAGTGTGTGCTTTGTGTTCTACGCTAGTCAAGCCTTACTATGTCATTTTATCATTTCAAAAAGTGGAAGATCAACAACTCCATTGGTCATGAAGGCTTTAGGGCCCGTCGTTGGTTACTTTGGAGCCACCTCCGCCACCGTTAAGGAAAAAAAATAATCATGAAGGGTCATTCAAAGCGACCGAGCCACAAAAAACTATGCCCGAGCCTGCTTCACGTTGGGACTTTCCAAGTCTGGAGGAATCCACCATCTCTAACTTTGAAAATAAAGGTTTTAGGCCAACTAACCCTCCGATTACTAACTTTTCAGTGTTGATATTGATTCATATTTTCCCTCCTAAGGTGACATCTTCTGAGCGCCATCTAGTCCTAAGAGAAACAATGGAAGTGAATACTTCTAATTCATCCAAGAGTCCTCATAATCTCATTACAACTACTACTGTAGGGGAATCCTACCTCCTCTCCCACCTTCGCTAGTTAGGACTACATTTGTCTCGACTCCCTCAACTTCGGGTAGAGTTCTGATACCTTTATCGGCTTTGACCACTGTTTCGTTTACTCAGAGTGCGATGGGCCCTCCCTTCTCATATGGGATGCCCGACTTTGATACAAAATCAGTTCTTACTTATTCTACCTTACAGATGATGGGTCTGGGGGCAGGGATTTCAAAATCTACCAAGCAAGGGTCAACTGCAGGCACTACTGTCCCTTTTAATGTTGTCCCTTACGATGGGGGTCATATACCTCCTCTGTCCCCTTCACTCGGTGGTGATTTACATCAAATGATTAAGCCAAATTCTAATTATAGTTTGTTTGGTGGAGGCAGTTTAGGACCTCCATCTTATACAACGCTGGTAGGATCTATGCCTTTCTCTTTGTTCGACGTGTTTGGGAATAACATAGTTTCTTTGACCTCTTTCTCTATTGGGGGAAATGCTAGATTCGGTTAACAAAACCCATTGCAAGGTACTATTCCTTCATAGGGAGCGATGATTGGAGTTTACTCAACATAAGGTATTTGGAATCCTTGGCAGGGATCAATTCCCTCGCAAGCAATGTCAGTTGGGGGAAACCCCTTCCATACTCAATGGAACCCTGGGAAAGGCTCAGTACCCATTCCCATCGGATCGGTTGAGGGCATCCCCTTCCAAGGTCCTTGGAACACAATGCAGGGAGAAATCCTTACACAAGCTATGTCGTCTAGTTTTGGGAGTCAGCTGATGATACCCCAACTGATGCAATTTCCCTATGTTGGTCAAGGCCATGGTTTTTACCAAAACCCTCGACAACAATCCAAATTTTCCTAGCAACCTGGTGCCACTCAAACTCTAGGACCCTCTTTTCCTGTAAACAGTTCACAACCAAAACTACCCTTTTTGGAAACTCTACATCTGCTAGACTTGTCGAGATTACTCAATGAATCGATTTGTCACAATCCACGTCAGGCCCCCATGCCGGCTAAGTTACCTTCAAATATGTCAAAATTTGAGGGAAATGGTAGCGAAGATCCAAGTGATCATTTGACCAAATTTCATTTGTGGTGCTCATCAAACTTGCTGAAGGACGACTCTATCTAATTACACCTTTTTCAATGCACTCTTATAGGGGGTTTTGTGAATTGGTATATTGAGCTCGATGGTTCAAGGTACTCTTAATTCAATGACTTGGGAATGGTCTTCCTTAACCATCTCCAGTTACCTGTGAGATATGATGGCGACACCGAATTGCTGGCCAACTTTGAGCAAACCAAGGCCGACCACATCTCTGATCACATTCGAGAATGGAAGCATAGAAAGAGATTAATCAAAGTCAAGGTCCTTCCTGTTTTTCTTCAGTGGTTATTGAATTCTTTGGTACCCTGCATATCCAAGGATGTAGTGAATTCCAAAGTGTTTTCAGAAGAGGAGGCGATTATGAGAGCTCAATAGCTTGAACTGATCTACTCTCATTTTGACATGCTCTACAAGATATTTACAGATGCGTCGCGGTCTAATATCGATAAGGCCAATAAAAAGTCTGGGCCCCATGCTGACAACATTGTGGGATCATCACAAATAAATTCCATGGATCTGTTGTTGAATCAGTTGCAACAATTGTCAATACAATATACTTTGGACAACTAGACTCTGAGTTCGACTATTCCCCCTACCCAAACATCGGATGCACATAGTGTGCATTCGATTAATCCTAAGGCCAACCAACAGACCAAGGGAAAGAAGAAACAATAGAACAAGAAGGTTAAAGGGGATAAAAAGGCTACCAATAATGATGGTGGGGTAAAATGGAGAAGAATAAGTCAGAGTATCTGTGTAACCACTGCATGGAAGACCACCCGACTCACCTGTGCCCTCAGCTTGCAGAAGCCTAGAAGCTATTAGCGCAACAACAACCTATTGTGATGATGAACCCTTTTCCACAAGGGAAAAACATGTTTCAGTCTTCTACATCCATGAGTGCGGTAGGGGACAGTCAGGGACCCCCCATGCCTACCAATTAAAACCCAAACGTAAATATTTACATGATGAATGTCAAGTCTCATTTAGCGACCAAGGCCTGAGACTATGGAATGTCAGAATCTACCAAGAAGTGAAAGGAGGCCACTAACCCACAAAATCCTCTCCAAATTGAGAAGGCAGTGGGAAAAATGATGACTCACATCCCTAACAGTGTGTTTAAGAAGGCTTCTCATAATACAAATGCGAGGGCCACCCATAACTTCTCCATTGTAGAGGATCTGGCAGAGACCCCTTGCGCGATGTCCACTCTAGAAGTCCTCCAGATTTTCCCCTCACAGAGAAAAGCTCTATTGTCCGCCTTGGGAGTGGCAAAGACATGTAACCCAGGAGTGATCGTTTTCTATGTAACCATGAAAAATGTTACGCAAAACATTTTCTATATAGTGGTTAATGAGGGTGCCTCGACTTTCATGATGTCATTGGTGTGTTGGAAGGCCATTGGTCAGCCTCAGTTGTCTTCGTCACCTACATTTCTTATGGCATTTGACAATCACTATTTTAGACTACACAGAATTATTCCTTCCTTCCCCATGCAGTTGGGAGGTAAAATTGTGTCTGTTGAAGTTGAAGTGGTCGATGTGCCTCTTGAATACAACCTATTGTTAGGAAGGAGTTGGACTTATGTGATATATGTGGTGGTTGCTACGGTTTTTTGGGTCTTTTGTTTTCTGCACGAGGGTCGGATTGTGACCATCGACCTGTTGATTAAGGTTGGTTGTCATTGATGTCAATCCTTGAACAAAACCCCGTAGCACAAAGGTTTGGGTAATGGACCCAAGATTGTTTGATGTAAATATGACTCATTATTGTTTTGTCATGGTTGATAAGAAGTAAATATGGATGAACTCCAAAGTGGTCCCCTTATGGTGAAATCCTTCACGGGAAGACACTTTGCGGAGTAAGAGAACCCATGCTTAATTGTGAAATAATGAGATGAAGGACAATGAATTTATCAGGGAAACTATCCTATATGGATAGTGTTTGTCATGTCATTTCTGGTGGTATGTAGAAAGTGACATAACTCCTCATGGTTAGAGAGTTATGACCATGTGAAGTTGGAGAACCCAGGTTTGGGTAATGGACCCAAGTTTGTTTGATGGATAATGATATGGCTTTTGCTATATTCGAAGGTAATACTATTTTAGATGGATATTACATGTCATTCCATTTATGGTGGTATGTGGAATGTCACATAACTCCTCATGGTTTGAGAGTTATGACCTTAAGAAGTTGGAGGACCCTCATATGTCATCTAGAAGCCCCAAAAGGTCAAAGTAGTCAAAGTGGTTTAANAATATTGGTATTGTCTTCTTTATTTCTCTATTCAGGGACAACAGAACTATTACACCCATTAGTATAATTTCTTCCTAGCAACTTGTACAAAGTTCCACACTGAACTCCACTCGTCAACACCATTTCTCTTCATACCATCTTGCAAGTGTTCTTTCCAAATACAGTATCCACTCATGCATCATCCATCTTGCTTACATATATTAGGCTCCTGGCTAGTTTTGGAATGTGAAGAACCCCATGAAGTGTTCTAATCCTTCCATATTTTAGCAACAACTTAACCCTTCCACGTCCCAAGATTTTTTCTATCGAGTCATCTCCTAGGAATACATCACCACCATCATATTTTTCATATTAAGAGAACCACTCCCTGTGAGGAGTCATATGGTATGACGCACCTGATTCAATCAACCATGCATCACGGTCTACATGTGTACTTGTAGATGCCAGTTAAACATCACCTCCTTCTTCAGTGGAAGTTTTCACCTCTATGGAAGAGGTACTATCATATCCCTTTGGTTTTTCAACTTTCTTAGACTTGCAATCTTTATTATAATGCCCTGTTTTACCAAACTTCTAGCATTTCCTCAAATATTTTCCTGGAGACTTAGATCTACCTATAGATTTAGATCTCCACCCCGAAGGCTTCCCAGGGTTCCTGTCTTGGGTACGACCTCTTACAAATAAAGCATCTGTGATGTGACCATCCATGCTTTTTCGCCTCATCTCTTCAGATAAAAAGGATGAAACTACATCCTCATACTTCAATGCAGATTGAGTGGTACTACCAATTGCTACAAAAAGATTGTCCCAAGAGTCTGGCAAAGAACATAACAAAGTAATACACTTATCTTCTTCTGTAATCGTAATATTAATAGTGACAAGTTGACTTACCAGAGTATTAAAGGAATTTAGATGTTCTGTCACAGAATCTCCATCTTCCATCCTAAGATGATACAACTTATTTCGAAGAAACAACTTGTTTACTAGGGACTTTGATTGATACAAATTCCCCAACTNGGAAAACCTTTCTTATATTCATTATATCGAATTTCACCATTCACTATACAATATATATACAATGTTTTTAGTTATTCCGTAGATACCAAAACCCTAATCCCTTAATCCGGGATTAGTTTACAAAACTGCTAAAAATAGCAAAATCCGCTAAAAATAGAAAAAACCGCCCAAAACAAACATTTCGGGGTGCTGCCCCGGGCTACCACCCGTTGCCGAATGCTGCACATAATCAGGGGGGGCATACCTACCCCCCTTGGGACCCCCCATAGGAAAGCACCCAATGCACACGGCATAAACATAGCACTAGTATGAGGGATCGTCATACGCAGTTATCATATCTGACGCACCCACACACACATACATGCAAAGAATATAACACATACCCAACAATGATATGGTATTCACCAAAGTTGCACATTATAAATCTGCTAAAGAGATTTGGGACAAGCTTCGAAATATTTATGAAGGAGATTCAAAAGTCAAAGAAAGAAAGCTTCAAACTTACAGAGGTCAGTTTGAACAACTAAAAATGAAGGAAGATGAAGATATCACAGCCTACTTCTTACGAGTCGATGAAAAAATGAATGCAATCATAGGATTGGGAGAAGAAATCGAAAAATCTGTAATTGTTCAAAAGGTACTAATATCTCTTCCTATGAGATTCAAATCTAAGATATCATCACTAGAAGAAAGATTGAATCTAAACTCAATAAGCATGGACGAACTGCATGGTATCTTCACAACATATGAAGAAGAAATTGAAGAGGCAGAAGTTGACTTCTGAGAAGAATTAATGAGTGCCATAGAAATTATCAGAAGAGAAAAGAAGAAAAACAAGAAACTACAAGAACAACTAGATAAGAAAAAAGAAACTCAAGAAATAGAACAAATGATCAAAAAATTGAAGGTTCAATCAGAAGAAGATAAAATAATTGAAGACGCACTCAAAGAACAACTAGAAGGAAAGAATATGATCATTGGAAACATGGAAGCAGAGATTGTCACACTAAGAAAGGATATTCAAAAGAAAAATATGTAGTATAGCTCAAAAGTTCTAGATGACATTATCAACTGTAAAAAATCTCATCTTGACAAGTCCAGACTTGGATACAATCAGATAGAAAAGGGATCAAGCTCCAAAACAATAGAGTAAGAAACAAATCCAAAAAAATATGCAGAAACAATCAAAGGGGATAAAAAGATATACAAGGAAGATTACAGGGACACTCCTCCATCGAGAAGATTTAGATTTCAGAATCAACAACAGATAGACATGCCTCAAGAAGNCATCTATGAATGAAACATAATACACAGATTTACCTAGGGATGGAATAGGAATAGGTCCAAATACATCACTGTGTATCAACTCTAAGATCTCCTTTGCTCTTGTAGCACTAGATGGGAATCTTACCCGATTTTGTTTATCATATATGCAATGTTCACATAAATCAAAATCCAAATTGCAATTAGACATACCTTCAACCATACCTTTACCATGTAGTGTTCAAAGGCCCTTTTCTCCAATATTTCGCAGTCTTTGATCGCACAACATGGTCTTCTTTCCAGGGACAATATTGGTATTGTCTTATTTATTTCTCTGTTCAGGGACAACAGAACTCTTACACCCATTAGTATAAGTTCTTCCTAGCAACTTGTACAAAGTTCCACACTGAACTCCACTCGTCAACACCATTTCTCTTCATACCATCTTGCAAGTGTTCTTTCCAAATACAGCATCCACTCATGCATCATCCATCTTGCTTACATATATTAGGCTCCTGGCTAGTTTTGGAATGTGAAGAACCCCATGAAGTGTTCTAATCCTTCCATATTTTAGCAACAACTTAACCCTTCCACGTCCCAAGATTTTTTCTATCGAGTCATCTCCTAGGAATACATCACCACCATCATATTTTTCATATTCAGAGAACCACTCCCTGTGAGGAGTCATATGGTATGACGCACCTGATTCGATCAACCATGCATCACGGTCTACATGTGTACTTGTAGATTCCAGGTAAACATCACCTCCTTCTTCAGTGGAAGTTTTCACCTCTATGGAAGAGGTACTATCATATCCCTTTGGTTTTTCAACTTTCTTAGACTTGCAATCTTTCTTATAATGCCATGTTTTACCAAACTTCTAGCATTTCCTCAAATATTTTCCTAGAGACTTAGATCTACCTATATATTTAGATCTCCACCCCGAAGGCTTCCCAGGGTTCCTGTCTTGGGTACGACCTCTTATAAATAAAGCATCTGTGATGTGACCATCCATGCTTTTTCGCCTCATCTCTTCAGATAAAAAGGATGAAACTACATCCTCATACTTCAATGCAGATTGAGTGGTACTACCAATTGCTACAAAAATATTATCCCAAGAGTCTGGCAAAGAACATAACAAAGTAATACACTTATCCTCTTCTGTAATCGTAATATTAATAGTGACAAGTTGACTTACCAGAGTATTAAAGGAATTTAGATGTTCTGTCACATAATCTCCATCTTCCATCCTAATATGATACAACTTATTTCGAAGAAACAACTTGTTTACTAGGGACTTTGATTGATACAAATTACCCAACTAATCCCATAGTTCCTTGCCTATAGATTCTGTTGAGACATTCAACAACACTGAATGTTCCAGGCAGAGTTGAATAGTACTCCTTGCTCTTCTATCTAAATTCTCCCAATCTTCCTTCGACATACCAATAGGTGGTGTACTGGTAGTTTGTGTACTAGTAGGTTGTGTATCAATAGCCTATGTGCTAGTAAACGGTGTACCTGTAGGCTGTGTACTAGGACCCACAACGATCCATTTTTCTTTGTCTACAATAAGGTCCTCCATCTTCAACTTCCATAGCTCAAATTTTTTACCATTGAACTTCTCTATCTTGATTCTAGAAGAGATCTCCATTCCTCTTTCTACACTCAAATAACCACTACAAAATCTCCCACTAAACCTAGGTTTATCACAGACCCAAGATAAACTTGATCTATCAAGACTGAGCCAAACCCTCAACAACAAAGGCATCCCTCTAAAGCCAAAAACTAGCTCTGATACCACATGTAAGTTTTAAACCTGTGAAGTAAAGCAATGCATAGAGATTCTTAAGAAAAACATAATTTAATCAATGGCTCATTCACATAGTACACAAAGATTTATACCGGAAACCCTCAACCGGGAAAACCTTTCTTATATTCATTATATCGAATTTCACCATTCACTATACAATATATATACAATGTTTTTAGTTATTCCGTAGATACCAAAACCCTAATCCCTTAATCTGGGATTAATTTACAAAACTGCTAAAAATAGCAAAATCCGCTAAAAATAGAAAAAAACCGCCCAAAAAAAACATTTCGGGGTGCTGCCCCGGGCTACCGCCCGTTGCCGAACACTGCACATAATCAGGGGGGCATACCTACCCCCCTTGGGACCCCCCATAGGAAAGCACCCAATGCACACGGCATAAACATAGCACTAGTATGAGGGATCGTCATACGCAGTTATCATATCTGACGCACCCACACACACATACATGCAAAGAATATAACACATACCCAACAATGATATGGTATTCACCAAAGTTGCACATTGTAAATCTGCTAAAGAGATTTGGGACAAGCTTCGAAATATTTATGAAGGAGATTCAAAAGTCAAAGAAACAAAGCTTCAAACTTACAAAGGTCAGTTCGAACAACTAAAAATGAAGGAAGATGAAGATATCACAGCCTACTTCTTACGAGTCGATGAAAAAATGAATGAAATCATAGGATTGGGAGAAGAAATCGAACAATCTGTAATTGTTCAAAAGGTACTAATATCTCTTCCTATGAGATTCAAATCTAAGATATCATCACTAGAAGAAAGATCGAATCTAAACTCAATAAGCATGGACGAACTGCATGGTATCTTCACAACATATGAAGAAGAAATTGAAGAGGCAGAAGTTGACTTCCAAGAAGAATTAATGAGTGCCATAGAAGTTATCAGAAGAATAAAGAAGAAAAACAAGAAACTACAAGAACAACTAGATAAGAAAAAAGAAACTCAAGAAATAGAACAAATGATCACAAAATTGAAGGTTCAATCAGAAGAAGATAAAATAATTGAAGACGCACTCAAAGAACAACTAGAAGGAAAGAATATGATCATTGGAAACATGGAAGCAGAGATTGTCACACTAAGAAAGATATTCAAAAGAAAAATATGTAGTATAGCTCAAAAGTTCTAGATGACATTATCAACAGTAAAAAATCTCATCTTGACAAGTCCAGACTTGGATACAATCAGATAGAAAATGGATCAAGCTCCAAAACAATAGAGTAAGAAACAAATCCAAAAAAATATGCAGAAACAATCAAAGGGGATAAAAAGATATACAAGGAAGATTACAGGGACACTCCTCAATCGAGAAGATTTAGATTTCAGAATCAACAACATATAGACATGCCTCAAGAAGAAGAAGGATTCATAAGAGAACCTCCTTTCATAAGATCTTCAACTACCAAGTATCAAACTATATTTTTTGGTTTATGTTATGCATGTAATAATTTTGGACATAAAGCAGTAAATTGCAAAGCTAACAATAGGAACAATAACTACTTTGAGAGCCATACACAAAGGGGTTATTCAAGAAGGCCTAGTGAAACACAAAGAATAATTTACAACAGGTTTGAATCTTTGGGCACTGAAGTGGAATGTTACAAATGTAACAATTTTGGACACATGGCCAAAAATTGCAGAATGATAGTCCCTCCTAAAGAACCTCAACAAAGTCACAAACAAGAACCTCAAAAAATGACATGGATAAGAAAGCAAGATCAATATAGCAATGAAGAATGCACAGTCGCTCTACAAGCTAAATAGAAGAAACCTGGTTGGTATGTTGACAGTGGATGTTCAAAACACATGACAAGTGATAGAGACAAGTTTATTACATTACGAAAGGAAAGAGATGGACCAGTCTCCTTCGGAAATAGTGATTTAGCCAAAATTATTGGAAAAGGCATAGTCCGAATTGGGAACAAGAATGAAAAGGCAGAAAATGCTCTACTAATAGAAGATATGAAACATAATCTTTTAAGTGTGAGTCAAATGTGTGACCAAGGTCATAAAGTTACTTTCGATTCAAAAAAGTGTGAGATAAGAAAAGAAGGTTCAGGGAAATTCGTCGCTATAGCTGCAAGAACTTCAAGCAACATATATGTGTTAAGAAAAATTGAAAATGAAAAGTGTTGTCTAGGAAAGGAAGATGAAAGTTGGCTATGACACATAAGAATGGGTCACATGCATTTTGATAACCATGTCAAATTCATCAAAAGAGAAGCAGTCAGAGAAATGTCCCAGATCACGAAACCAGCCAACACTTTATGCAAGCATTGCCAACAAGGAAAACAACCAAAGACCAGGTTCAAATCAAAGGAATATTCAACAACAAAACCAATGGAAATTGTTTATACTGATCTAGTTGGACCAACTAAAAAAAAGGCTTAAAAGGTGAGAGATACTTTATGTTATTAGTTGATGATTATATAAGAATGACTACAGTTTTCTTTCTCAAGAACAAGTCAGAAGCTTTTGAAAACTTCAAGATCTATAAGGAAATGGTTGAAAATGAGATGGATTCAAGAATCAAATTCTTAATATCGAATAATGGAGGAGAATTCACCTCAAAGGAATTTATGGACTACTGTAGCAATCATGGAATAAAAAGACAATTCTCTGTCGCTAGGACACCTCAACATAATGGAGTTGTTGAAAGAAAGAACATGACAATACAAGAAATGGCTCAAACAATGATAATGGATTCAAATTTGACAAATATTTTTTGGACACAGGCAATGCATACAATAGTTCACATTCAAAATAGAGTAATGCTCAGAAACAACACTGATAAAACTCCCTACAAGCTATGGAAAGGAAGACCAACAAATGTGAAGCACTTCAGATTTTTTGGAANGTTTTTCCCGTTGGTGATTAACCAACTTCCTAAGACTAACGGTTACCTGAATTTGCAATGTTGAACCGTTTACATTTCTATTTTAACTACTTTGTTATTTCAATAATGAAAATATACAGAACAATATATCATGTCTGCGTTGACGAACTTCCTTCTTCTGTCTTAAGATAGTGAATACATTTTCCCAAAAACTTCACCAAAACTCTGGGAGCTTCTGGTATATCTATTGTCTCAAATATGAAGAACTTTTTCTGTAGTTTGGGCATATGATCTTTAATTATCTTCCTTGTGAATTTAATAGTTTGCAACTTTAAGTTTGGCATCACTATACATTTGTCGATTTCGGTGACATTGATTACCTTTATTTTTGGGATCTCCACCTACATTTCCTCCAATTCTTCCTTGAATCTTAGCTGGTGCTTGACAATGTTAATTTCTCCTAATAACCCCGAACAATTGTTTTCTTCACTCTTCAAAGAAGTTTTTTCTAAAAGATCAAAAATTCCTTGACAATCATCATTGACCTCTCTAGTTATTCTTTTGTTTTCTGCAAGGTCTACCTCCCACACCTTGAGTATTACATCTCCTTTAACCTGCTCTGAAACATATAGTTTTTGAATCTTTCTGACCTCCTCCTTTGTTGAAAGGGCCACAGATTTTTGGAAAGTCGTCCTGGCTACTTTCACTTCTCTTTCTTTCAGGAGAATGTTCTCCAAATCTTTATTTGTTTCTTGAAAGTAATTATGAATAAATTTCAGATTTAAAAACATTCCCTATTGTTCCTCTTCTATCTTCAAAGGTATTCCCAATACCTAGGCCTGGAAAATTTCAAGCTCTACCACTTGATTTGAAATGAAACTAATCTTATCTTGTAATTGTTTATTTGTTTCTTCTTGCTTTAGGACCTGTGCCTAAGTAACCTGTATTTTCTGATTTGCTTCCTCTAAGCTTTCTTTTAGTTTCTGAATATCTTGAATGTCATTCAATCTAGCTCGTTCTAGACCCTTTTTTATTCCCCAATTGATATTTCTTTTAGTCTCCTTTAATTGATCCTGTAGATGAGCTATCATCTGTTCTTTCTTCTCCAACATAGTTCTCAAACTACCCACAGAGTATAAATTCGTCGATGCTAAGGCTCCCATTGTGCCTGCTATCTCTATAGCGAATTCTCCTTCTTTAAGTTTTTGTCCATCTATAATGATTTTGTGCTTTTTAATCATCATATCTCCTCTAGGATGCATTTCCTGCTTTAGGATAGCCTTTCTCTTCTTACTGAAAAAATAATTGGAAGGAGGAATCTCATCTCTAGAAATAGGCTCAAGATCACTTGCGTATAGAGCTCCCTCGTGGGGGTTTCCATAAGTAGACTGCAATGGAGTCAAGGAAGTAATGGGACTTCCAAGTTTTGTCGATGTTGTTCCTCCTACTTTTTTCAAAATATTCTCAGGGATTTCTGAGGGTATTTCCAACTCCTTTCCTTTCCCTTTCTCTAATTTTTCTGTCTGAAGGACTCCTGTTTCTTGTGAAGGCAATTCACTCTCCTTCATTTTCCCCTTTGTATTAGATTTTTTCTATACATCTGTTTCAAAGCTTGGGGGAGGCCCTTCCTGCTCTGGAGAAGGAGTCATGGATTCACCTTGCAAAATTTTTGGCAAACAACTTCGCCTGTGACTTTGGAAGGATATAAAACCATTCTGCAAGTCGGGTGATAAGGCCCGTACCCTGTTCAGTACCTCTTCATAAGTTTTAAACTCCTTGAATATATCATGATAAAAAGATTGTTCATGTTCATAAGCTTTCAAATTATAGTGCATCAAATGTCTGCTTACTAATTGATAAGGGTCATGCTTTCTGTGCTCAATATCTACTAGTTTTATCTCCTCTAATGCCTCAGATTTCACTTTAGAATGGCCAAGGTTTAGTAATGAAAATTTCCCGACATACACAGGGAAGGTTGTCCAGGATTTATTTTGAGCTACCTTTAGCTCTATCCCAATACCACCTTTCACTATTTGATATGATACCTCCCTCAATACCAGTCTGTCCGGGAGGAATTTTGGAAGTGCGTGAGGAGGAATTGAGCACCCATAAACCCTAATGCAAGAGAAGTTTTCTTCAACAAACTAGTCAGCTATTGATTTGAGATTTTTCGAGACTGCCTTAGGAATGCGAGGGGGTTCACAGCCAATAAACATTTTATGCATTGGAATTATTACGAAATGACAAATTTCGTAAAATGCATCCTTAGCATTTTCTTCCCAAAGTGCAGAATGATATTCATGAATGGGCTCGGGGCAAGTTATGTTCCAACTCCAATTCATTAGGGGAAATGGAGTCACAAAGAAAATCGCATCCATGATGTACGCTGATATATAAAAGGCCACTGGTTGACCTTTAGATTTTGGAACTCTGTAATTTGAAACTTCTTGTGCTAGGTTATCAGACAGAATCTTACTCTAGTTGAAAGTGTATCCTTCTGAAGCTTCTTCTAAAAAGGGCACCCATTCTGTAGTAAAATGGCAGGGATCCTTTTTCCCAAAAATTCTACATAGCATAATGGCTACATAGACCATGTATTCGTTCAAAGATGTCGTGGCATAAACCCCATGGGTATCGGCCCTAAAATTTGATGGACATCTCCACCATTCTCTAATCAAATTGGGATAAGTTTGGTCTTCCTCAGTACACTCTTTCCTTTGAAATTCAGCTAAAAACTCGGCATTAAAAGTGTACTTAGAATTTGGTGAGAGATTATACATTAATTGTATATGTTTTGGCCTGAATGAGACTACAACGACCCCTTGATCATTTAAAATGCTCCTCATTGGAATATAAATCTTTTCCAAGGCCCATTTGATCATGTCATTGTGCACCATAAGCCGAGGGCATGCCGCGATCTTATGAAGCTTTGATTCTACTACATCCCATAAGTGATTCTTGGAATCAGTAGGAGAATTCTTGATTTCGTATTCCAGGAATTCATAGATTTGTGTCCAAGATTTAATTGAGTCCATAGAGTGTGGCGTAGTGTCAGATATGATATCTCCTTCCTGTATATCTTCATGCTTCTTTGGTACTTTCTTTGGTGCCATGAATTTAAGTTAGATGGAAAACCTATCACAGATAAGGAGTGTATGAGCTCGGCTGAATGCGTCTTACGCTTGATAGTATGAAACAAAATATGTTGAGAAACACATACCTTCAAACTCTCTTTTAATTCATTTAATGATGAAGGTACTGACGTAGATGACAATAATTCAATATATTTAATGTAGTAGATATTTACTAAGATACGCATTAGTGTCACATATCACCAGTTTTCTTTATTTAAGTGGTCGCATTTTGGCACTTTTGAATTCAAAATTCGGAACATTTCATTCAATCGGAAACCGAAACGTGAACAAAAACTAAAAAAATTGATTGTCATTAATCATGCTTTCAAAACAGAGTTAATTTAGACTAATCACAGATTAAGAGTCAAGATTTCATGTTTCGGGATTTCGGGGATCGAGTTGACAAGAGGTATGTTATCACCGAATCCCGATTTCCGAAATCGTGAAATTACAATAAGATTAAATTAGGACTTAAATTCGTTTTAGCAAAATAATTGATCGGTATTAAGTGTTTCGGGATTTTGGGGATCGTGTTGATAGAAAGTATGTCATTGATGAATCCCGATTTTTGAAATTGCGAAATCATTAACTTAAGACATGAATTTTTGTTTTAGTGAATTAATTAATCAGGATTAAGGACTGACCTCCAAAACATA
>JZKD02S2392628.1:0-13923 GCA_000966675.3 Picea glauca | reverse complement strand
GGGAGCCTAAGGAGGGATGGGACCAAAATCCCCTAAATTCACATATGCACCCGTTGAATCCGAAGGAATAACCAAGCTATCCAAAGGGACACAAGGGACCTACATTCCCAACAAAGAGGCCAAAGGCGTGGCTATGGGGGGAGGATAAGAAACCCCAATAGATGAAACCAAACAAAAGGAGGAAACAAGATTTGAAAGAAGAGGGATAGAATTATCCCTAAGAGGAATTGAACCTATGACTCCCAGAACCCCATCTAATATCAAAGAACCAAAAAAAGGAAAAGTACCAGGAAAAGTGACACCAAGAGACCACTTACATGTCAAATCCAATGCTTGATGGCTCACCTTCACTATTGTGAGTAGGTCCATTGTATTTTTCACAACAAGTACATCTAATTCTTGCCCCTATGGTCAAAAGGAAGACCCCAGTCGCCCCTTATCAACACTTAGAACCTTCACCTCCGCCTCTTTCAACCCCCCTACAATAGGATCCTTCAACGCTGACCACACCTTCTCGACTAACTGATCGTCTGCCTTTTTATATCAGGAATTCCCTTTGAAATGTAAGGTGAAATCCGCTACCCCATGTCCATAGACATGACACCTGTGAAATCTAAAGGGTATACCTTCATTGTCCAGTGTCTAGACAAAATACCCAGACGTTGTTTCAATTACCAACTCTTATAATAGTCTTGGCAAGAGGTCCAACCACACCAATCTCTAGCCACCGACATAAGACTAATCTCTTCAAAAGACATGCCCTCTTCTATGAAGTTTCCCAACTTCTTCCCAACTGTTGCAAATCGAACAGGGTTCCAGTACTACATAGGAAAACCTGACAACCTCCCCCAAATGGGTTCCACATCCACCCTCTCTTTCTTGGCATTGAAATCTGGAGTCCACTGTTTGAAGACAATAGGCATCTCGGCCATGCTCCAAGTTTTCTGCATAACCCATTTAACATCCTCCTTTGAAAAAAACATAAAAGCAAACCAACCTCTTGCCAAGAGTAGAATGGGTGGCTTATTTGAAATATTGTCTTTCTGATTTGTGCCAACCCAATCATACAGAAATTTCACACCCAATTTCTTCCCTCGAGCTCTTCCCACTGTCGCTTGTTTAGAGAAATCCACCAACCTATCCATGGCTATATCTACCCTAAACACAAGTCTATCAAAACTCTTCTTATCTCGAGCACACTGAGTTCCTCTGTGCATAGGTGTCTTTCACCCACCAGCACCCTTCTGTTCCTTTTTTATCCCTTCCTTCCTCGACTTATGTGTTATGGGTTTCTCCAAAGAGTGTCATTTCGTCATTCCCTCCATGTCTTTCACTTCTACCCTTGAAATGTTTCCCACTCTCTTCACCACTTACCGAAAGTCACCATTGACATCAATGAGAAAATTCGAGGGCGAAAATGAGATATTGGGTCCAAACCCTGAGGATGCCTTCGGTATAGATCCCCAATTTCCCTCATCAAAATGTTCCCCATAACCGGGGCCACTGCATCTCGAGCTAGCCTCCCCCGGAGTTGGGAAAAATCCTGATCCAAGCCCCACTTCACCAAAAGGTCCCCTAGATAACCCACCAACCAAACCCAGGTTGTTCACCAACCCTTCTGAAATCATCATGTCAGTCTTGGGTGAAAACCCTGAGCCATGATCAGCTGACAACAAGGCCTTCAATCCCACAATACCACCTTCCGATACCACCCAACATTCACTGACAGGAGACGTTGGGATCCTTGTCGTAATATTCCCCCAGGCTACACCAATCTCCATCACTTCATCCATAGCCTTTACCGCCACCACACCAGAAGAATGAGTGAATATGCTTGACTCACCGAGAGGGTCGGAGGAATAGTCAACCTCTTCCTCTTCCCCCACCATTATTAAACCTCCTACCCCAGCTCAAACCCAGTCCCCGGACCTCGTCTCAGTTGCCCCCCTCCCTACAGACAGATACATAACACTACTAATAAGGGATTACAATCCAGCTCCAGCATCTGGCTAATCTTTATGCTACGTGGACCCGTCGATATGAGATGAAAAAGACCTCTACGGAGAAATTTCTAGTTGTCTCAGTTGCAACCATTGTCTCCTGACCCTGTAATCTCTACAAAACCCTAACCACCCCTTTTTCCATGAGAATTTTGTCAATTACCAAGTTAAAGAATTAAGAAGATGAATCCCTAATTGATCACCAAGCAAATTCCACCATAATCAATCGTTATATGACTGTGATTATACAGAAAAACACTATAAATATTTTTGTAAGCCTGGTTTCCCCCCAAAGGGCAGGAAATATGGTCATGTTTTTTTCCAGGCTGATTTCCCAATCAGGGAAAGCCTCAATTTCTGAGTTGCTTTGTCCATTCACTGGGATAAACACTTATGATTCTATGCTTATATCTTTACTATATTTTCAATAGAATAGCTCCAGAGGTTACAAAAATAATAATAATAATAATTTGTCATCCTTATGATACTAAGTGGATAAAATATTAAAAAAAAACACTTATACCCATATTGAATCCCAATTTAAAAATATTTGCCACAATACAAACTTTCCCAACCTCCTAAGTTATCAAAATTGTGGTGATCTTAAAAGACTTCTCTCAATGCTTTTAAGTATAGAAACACAATTCTAAAGAAATCCAAGTAATCTCTTACCTTCATCATCATTATAAACTTTATATACATTATACATAAATATTCAATTTTATTTATTTATTTTTAATTAACATTAAATTTAACTAACACAAACATAGAGATGTAAACAAAACAAATTTGTTACATAAAACATACATGATATTAAAATATAAAAATTATAATATCAATACAAATACAATTTAATTTTTTTAATCATTTATAAATAGCTATATTATATTAAAATAATATGTGTCAAATAGATCTAATGGTTGTGAGTTGGAGTATTAAAAATTTTCAATATCATTCAAAATATGATACATTTTTTTTTATTATTTATTATTTAAATTATTTATCTATTTTCATTCTCCAAATTATTTTAATTAAATATATAAAATAAAAATTACATGTTCATCATAAAATTTAAAATAGTGCATGTGTGTATATTCATATACACATAAATATACCATAACACAACACATTACAATACATTATAAATACAAACACACCATAACACAACACATTGCAATACAATATAAATTTAAATTTAAAATTTATTTTCCATAAATGACGAAACCCCCCCCCCCCCCCCCCCCCCCCCCCCTACTCTTCCTCGGGGCTGTGCGAACTCCCGGTCAAGGATCTTAATCTCCTCGAGATGGATTAGCTCCCTAATACCTTGCTGGTCTTAAACTAAATCAAACACAGGTCCTGTTATTAACCAAGGCACGGGTCTAATCGTTTTTCGTCGTCCCTCAGGTTTTTTTTGCGGTCATGACTCGACCATCATCGATTTGTTCATTGATTGACAGTTCATAGTGATTGCGGGGCACCGATGTACTCTCTCTTTATCAGAGAGATCAATATCCACAATAAAAAAATTACTCACCCAATTCGATCTAATCGTGTTCGTTGATTCCCCATCCCGACGAGATCAATGACGTTGGTGAATTGTGGTCCGTGAACTAGCACATCCGCTTATTTCACCTCCACTCTCTGCAATGATTACCCACCATTGATCTTCGTTCACAGATCAACGAATACCCGTGGGCCCTGCTTTCTTATCATTTTTTCCAAAGCTTAGCATCAATGGGCGATGGCTCCTTCCGCTAGCCCTTCTTTGCATGTGACCTCGGGCTGTGACCCAGGGCTTAACCTCCTGGTGCTTCACGACTTTGGAACTTTCAACTGGGACCATATCAATAGTCCTCATCCTCCTTCACAACCAATGGTCAAGATCTACTTTGAGACTCCACACTTCGAAAATTCGAGATATTCCAACCTCCGCTTTCCCCCCGAAATATTTTGTACGCGAAGTGTTAGATCAAGTGCCACGCGTCCACCCAAATCAACGACTCTGGTCCACTTCGGGACTTCAGACTTTGGGAGTCTCAACTTCTCCATGCTCGCTTTCACCCAGATTTCACGATGCGTTGACATGTAGCTCCCACAAATCGACGACNTCTCCATGCTCGCTTTCACCCAGATTTCACGATGCATTGACATGTAGCTCCCACAAATCGACGACCACAAGCCACTTCGGCTATTCGGGCTTCGGGGGTTTCAAACTCTCCGCACTTGCTTTCTCCCGAAGTAATTTGACCCGAAATACATAATCTGTCGACATGTGTCCTTCTGGATATGACGGACATGAGTCACTTCGACTCTTCAGGCTTCGAGAGTTTCAACTCCTGCACACTCATTTTCTCCCGAAGTGGTTTCACCCGAAGACGACGGATTTACGCCATGTGTCCTTCTGGATCTAATGGTTCAGATCTTCTTCGCCCCCGTCAACTTCCCTTTGGAGTGTTAGGCCTCCGAAATTCCTGATCTATTGCCACATTTTCTTCGCAACAGACAATTGCGATCTACTTTGGCCTTCGGGAGTTTGTCACACTTCACAATTGAAATCTTCCGAAGTGATTTTCCCCGAAGTATCAAATCTGTTGAAACATACCTCCTGGCGACCAATGACCAGGATCTATTTCGGCCTTCGGCTCTTAAGCTATTTTTATTCCTCCTTGTCTACAAAACTTCTGAAGTGCTTCCACTCCAGGGTTGTAGATCTTACGCCACCTGTCCCTCTAGATGATGGACGGTCCCTATCCTCTTCGAGACTTCGACGAATCCTTTCTCCTGTGTGCACAATGAGAATTAAATTTCATGCACTTCACCCAGATCCAACGATCCGGAATAATCTCTCTCCCTTTTGGATGGATCTTGGCCGATAACTTGTGAAACCTTAAGAGCTCCACTCTCTTTGAAGATTTCTCCCCACTACCTCTCTTGATATTTTTTTTTCGAACCCTTTGACTCCTTAGAGGGCTACTCTGACACTTAGTCAAACTTCCAATATGTGCACTCCTTGCAACACATTCTTATGCAAGACTTAGCTTATTGTGAGCGACTGTGCACACCTTACAACAGTCTCTTTGCACTCCTTGCAAATGGAAATTTCATGCTATCTCTTCTAAGCTTTTGAGTCGAAACAGACTCTGTCAACGCACTCCTTGCGCATTGTATGCACACCTTGCATGAAATAAACGAAGAGAAACAATTGAAGCTTACTCAAATGCTTCACAGTTTCATACTTTCAATAACCGAACTCATTCATTCATGAAAGCAAAAAATAACAGGGAAACTGTAAATAGTAGCAATACCATGTATTGGGTCAATATCCATCTGTTCTATTCATTCAAATGTAAATGGCTACAGCCTGATAAAAACAAATTACATTCAGTAACACCTATCTCCTACTAATATGCAACCAACCTTGTTCCGACATACAATGCATTTAATTATACAATAGGTCCTCTAGGGTTCCCTCCAACTACCTATCTAATTGAAAATAAACGCTTACAGCTACTTAGTCCTATTACAATAAACGTCCGTGACAGACAATTTAAGGTGAATCTTCAGATCCACGCCAAAATCAACTAACTCAAGGACGATCTGATCTCTTATGGTTTAACACAATCATTCAACCTCCGACCATTTAAAACTTCTCTAATCCATCATTCACTCAAAATTTCTTTGAGATACGCCATCTTTCAAAATTTAAAATTTTACTCAAAAGGCGCGTTAGGCACTGTGTTGTCATACAATGTGGCTTTGTTGACAATGCTCCTGCATCATACTCCTCTGGGAAAAAAATTCACGGAATCTTGTTCATGAGCTTCTGCACTAACCTTCCATGCTTTTGGATATCATCTTCACTTACCCAACTGGCATCTTCTATCAGGTGTCCCTTCCACTTGACCAAAATATTCAAAATATGTCTTCCTCTTGGTCTTCCTGCCAATCCTCTGATCAACGATCTTCTCCATCTATGGCCTTTCTGCTACGGGCATCTTCTTCTCCCACTGAATCTTCTCTTGATCTTCTTATCTTTCTGTGTCATCTTCCGTGTAAGGATACATGTTTGAAATTTTAAATATTGGTGATATTTCTGCATCCTCTGGCAGTTCTATCTCACAAGCATTGTTACCAAATTTTCTTAGGATCTTTCATGGCCCAATATTCTTCAACTTCAACTTGTTATATGTTCTCCTTGTGAACCTTTCCTTCCTCAAGTGTGCTAAAACTTTATCTCCCACTTCAAATTGAAGTTTTCTTCTGTGTTGATCAACCTTGCGTTTATACTCTGCATTGTTGTTCTGCAACTGTTCCCTGATCTGATTATAAAGCTTCCCCATACCTAAAGTGAAGTATTTCTCTCCAGTGCTTCTAAATTCACTCTGCTCATTGTCTCTCAATTCTAATACCCTTCTTGGCATCATCCCATACACTATCTGGAATGGGATTTTTCTTGTACTTCCGTTTGGCGAGTCATTATATGAAAACTCTACTTGTGACAGAATTTGATCCCACTAGCTATGATGTTGAGTGACCATACTTCTCAACAAATTTCCCAAGCTCTGATTTACCACCTTCGTCTTTCCATCTGTTTGAGAGTGATATGTTGAAATAAAAGACAGTTATTTCCCCAGCTTCTTCCATAATGTTCTCCAAAAATGACCAAAAAATTAGTGTCCCTATCTAAGACAATACTCTTGGGCAACCCATGAAGTCTCACAACTTCCTTAAAAAACAAATTTGCAACATGTTTTGCATCACTAGTTTTCTGGCATGGAATAAAGTGTGCCATTTTCGAAAATCTATCAAGCACAACAAAGTTGGAGTCACTTCCCCTCTAGGTTCTTGGAAATCTCAACACAAAATCCATGCCTATTTCATCCCAAGGCCTATTTGGAATAAGCAATGGATGATACAATCCAGTTTTTTGTTTCTTTCCTTTTGCATACTGGACAATCTTAAATTTCTCCACAAACTTTTTCACCTCTGCTCTCATACCCTACCAATAGTATGAACTATTCAAATGTGCAAATGTCTTGTCATGGTCGAAATGTCCTGCTAGACCTCCACTGTGTTTTTCCTTCAACATATTTTCCCTCATCRAGCACAACAATATGCATAATTGGCAACTTTTAAACATCAATCCATCTTGAATCATATACTTTGTCCACTGGCTTCTGTCTCTAAGCACATGATTTGCACACGCTTCGTATGCTTCYTTGAAATCTGGATCATCACAATACATATCCTTAAGGTGTTCAAACCCCAAGGTCTTGACCTGGAATTCCTGCAGAATCAGACATCTCCTGCTCAATGCATCAAGAACTTTGTTAGCATTACCAGAAATATGTTTAATGACAAAAGTGAAATTTTTCATAAACTCTATCCACTTAGCATGTCTTTGGTTTAACTTCTCCTGTCTAGTTATGAATTGTAAAGATTGGTTATCGCTATACAAGACAAATTCCTTTGGAATAAGGTAGTGCCTCCATTTCTTCAAGGCTTGAATTATGGCATAAAATTATTTATCATACGTGGATTACTTTCCTTTAGTCTCATTCAACTTCTCACTGAAATATGCAGCATGGCTATTATCTTGGCTTAAAACTGCTCCAATTGCAACTCCACTCTCATCACACCTTACTTGAAATGTCTTCCCGAAATTTGGCAAGACCATAATTGGTCGTTCGATTATCTTCTCCTTCAATATATTGAAGCTTTTCTCAACTTCTTTTGTCTATTTAAAAGATTTGTCTCTTCTTCACTGTATCCATCATTGGTGCACAAATTTCGTTGAAATTTCTAATGAACTTCCTATAGAAACTGACTAATCCATGGAAGTTTTTCACTTCAAACATACTCCTTGGAAATGGCCATTCTTTGATTGCTCTAACCTTCTCTAGCTCCATCTTCAATTCATTTGAAGAGATCACAAAACCCAAGTAAAAGAGTTATGTCTTCATAAAAGAGGACTTCTTCAAATTCATCAACAACTTCTCTTGTTGTAGTCTCCTCATTACTAATGACAGATGTCTCAAATGCTCTTCTTCAGTGTTACTAAAGACCAATATATCATCCAGATATACAATCACAAACTTACCAATGAAATTCATCAATACTTCATTCATCAGTCTCATAAAAGTACTTGGGGCATTTTTTAAGACAAATAGCATAACAAGCCATTCATACAACCCCTCATTTGTTTTAAAGGTTGTTTTCCACTCATCACCTTCTCTCATTCTTATCTGGTGATATCCACTTTTCAAATCTATCTTTGAAAACAAAATTGTTCCACTTAAGCAATCCATTAAGTCATCCATTCTTGCCAAAGAAAATATGTACCTGATGGTGATCTTGTTTATGTCTCAAGTCTGTACACATTCTCCATCCTCCATCCTTCTGTGGACTCACCACAGTTGGTAATGCGCATGGAATCAAGTTTTCTCTAACCAAACCCTTGTCTAATAATTCTTGAACTTGTTTCTTTACCTCCTCATTCTCTTGAGGTGTCAATCTATATGTTGCTTTGTTCGATAGACTTGCTCCCGGTATCAAGTCCATATGATGGTTGATACTTCTGATGGGTGGCAATGAGTTAGGCAACTCATCCACTACTATGTCAGCAAAATTATCCAACAGTTCGTGAACTTCTTCAGGCAAATCATCCATAGAAGTACTTGTAAAGAAAACTCTAGGTTTCCTCACCACAACAAACTGCATCTTTTGTTCCTTCTTTACTTCAATCAGGAGTTCCTTCCCACTCATGAGAAGTATGCTTGTGTTGGCTTATTCCTTTACTTTCTTCTCTTCTATTGGAAGCAACATGTGTGTTCTACCATTCTTTTCCAAAGTGTAATTGTTCATTCTCCCATCATGAATGACATTCTTGTCAAAATGCCATGGTCTCCCCAACAAAACATGACATACATCCATGGGAATTACATCACACAGAATCTCATCTCTATATCCACCTATTTTAAATTCAACAAGGCATTGTTTAGTTACCATTACCTGGTGTCTTGTTTGCAACCATGAGACCTCGTATGGATTTTGATGTGCAGTTGTCTACAACTCCAATTTCTCCACCATATCTGTGGATACTATATTATCAGTGCTCCCACTGTTAATTATGTCTTTAGTCTTGCAAGTTGTCCTGAACAAACTGTTCCTCTGCACTGGTTTTTCAACTTCTGGTTCTGGCTTCAAGAGAACCTTCCTCAACATCAGAGATTTTCCATCCTCTACACCTTCTGCTTCAACATTTCTTTTTTGTGTTTCTGAAATGTGAGCTTCACCTCCTCCTTTATTTTTCTCGGGACATTCCCAAGACTTGTGTCCTGGTTTTCCACATGTATAACATCTTATCTCTCCTCCTCTACTTCTTCCCCTTCCTCTGGAAAAATAATTTCTTCCACTAGGTTGTCTCCCTCTGGAGCTTCCTCCTCTTTCTAAGTGACTGTGGGTTTTCTCAACCTCACCCTTGGGATTTTGTTCCTTATCATGGGAATCTCCTTTACCTCTATTCGGGCTTCCACCTCGACCTCCCTGGCTTTTCTTTCTGACCAACTTCTCATTTGCTTTCAATGCATATTGATATGCCTCCTCTACTGTCATCACCGACATCATGTTGATTTCATCCTGGATCACATATCTCAGGCCATTTATATACCTGGAAACTTTCTCTTCATCTCTCTCCCTCTGTCCAACCCTGATATTCAGTTTGTAAAACTCTTATGTGTACTCTTTCACTGTCATTCATTTTTGTCTCATGTTATGCATCTTCTTGAACAAATTTATCTAATAATCCTTCAGCATGAACTTAACCTTCAACATGGCTACCATTATATACCAACTCTTAATATTTTGATTACCTTTGCTTCATCTATCATCCTGTAGTTCATCTCACCACAATGTTGCATGTTTTTTCAACCTGGTAACAACATGTCTTACCTTCTTCTCCTCATCAACGTATTCATAGTCTAAATACTTGTCCATGGACCTTATCCAGTCCAACATCTCTTTAGCATCCAAATTGCCTTCATACATTGGAATGTCTATCTTTGCTCTAGCTCCCAACCGCACAACAGATTTCAACAAGCATTATTTGACATCATCTCCCCCTGTAGCTTTTTCAACCTCTGTCTCTTCACTTTCCGCCTCACTAACGTCTCCAACATCAAGTGCTCTCCTCTGTGCTGCTTCCATCGCCTCCAACGTTTCACACATTTCTCTCATTTCCCTTTCTACAACATGCTTGGCTACAGGTGGCTCCACGCGTCTCCTTGGTGGCATTGTGTTGATTGTTTCTCACACATAATACAACTTTGAGTTCTTTTTGTGCTCTGATACCACTTGATACAGACCCCCCCCCCTACTCTCCCTCAGGGTTGTGCGACCTCCCGGTCAAGGATCTTAATCTCCTCAAGCTAGATCATCTCCTTGAGNCTGATACCACTTGATACAGACCCCCCCCCTACTCTCCCTCAGGGTTGTGCGACCTCCCGGTCAAGGATCTTAATCTCCTCAAGCTAGATCATCTCCTTGAGACCTTGCTGGTCTCAAACTAAATCAAACACAGGTCTTGTTATTACCCAAGGCGCAAGTCTGATCGTCTTTCGTCGTCCCTTGGGTTTTTTTTGTGGTCATGATCCAGCCATCATCTATTTTTTCATTGATTGATGATTCATAGTGATTGCAGGGCGCCAACATACTTTATATCTTTATCAAAGATCTCAATCTCCACAATAAAAAAAGTACTCTCCCAATTCGATCTAATTGTGGTAATTGATTCCCCGTCTCGACGAGATCAACGATGTTGGTGAATTGCAGATCGTGAACTTTCACGTCTTCTTATTTCACCCCCACGCTCTACAATGATTCCTCACCATCGATCCCCATTAACAGATCAATAGATACCCACAAGCCCTTCTTTCTTAGCACTTTTTCCAAAGCTTAGCATCAACGAGCGTTAGCTCCTTCCGCTAGCCCTTCTTTGCATGTGACCTCGGGTTGTGACCCGAGGTTTAACCTCCTGGGGCTTTGTGAGTTCAGAACTTTCAACTAGGACCAAATCAACGATCCTCGTCCTCCTTCGCAACCAACGATCGAGATCTACTTCGAGACTACGCACTTTGGGAGTTCGGGATATTCCAACCTCTACTTTCCCCCCAAAGTATTTCATACCTGAAGTTCTAGATCAAGCACCACATGTCCATTGAAATAAACAGGTCTAGTCCACTTCGGGAGTCTCAACTTCTCCATGCTCGCTTTCTCCTGGTGTGATTTCACTTTGAGTTCACGATCCGTTGACACATACCTCCCACAGATTGACGACCACAAGCCACTTCATTTATTCGAGCTTCAGGAGTTTCAAAATCTCTACACTTACTTCCTCTCGAAGTACTTCCACCCAAAACACAATCTGTCAACGAGTGTCCTTCTGAATCTGTCAACCACGATTCACTTCGGCTCTTCAGGCTTCGAGAGTTTCAACTCCTACACACTCATTTTATCTTTAAGTGGTTTCACCCGAAGACGACGGATTTCTACCACATGTCCTTCTGGATCCGATGATTCAAATCTTCTCTGCTCCCGTTGACTTCACTTCAAAGTTTTAGGCCTCCGAACTTCCTAATCTCTCGCCACGTGTTCTTCGCAACAGACAGTTGCGATCTACTTCGACCTTTGGGACTTCGTCATAATCCACAATTGAAATCTTTCGAAGTGATTTTCCCTGAAGTCTCGGATCTATTGAAACGTACCTCCTGACAACCAGGATCTATTTCAGCCTTCGAGGATTTCGCTTCCTCCTTGTCTACAAAACTTCTGAAGTGCTTCCGCTCGAGGGTTGTAGATCTTAGCCACATGTCCCTCTAGATGGTGGACAGTCGCTAACCTCTTCAAGACTTCGACGAATCCTCGCTCCCGTGTGCACAATGAGACTTAAAGTTCGCACACTTTGCCCAGATCCAACGATCTAGAATGATCTCGCTCCCTTCTGGATAGATCTTAGCCGATAACTCGTGAAACCTTCAAAGCTCCACTCTCTTTGAATATTTTTCCCTGCTACCTCTCTTGAGCTTTGTTTCTCGAACCCTTTGACTCCTCAAAGGGATACTCTAATACTTAGTCAAACTTCCAATCTGTGCACTCCTTGCAACATATTCTTACGCAATACATAACTTATTGCGGGCTATTGTACACACCTTGCAGCAGTGTCTTTGCACTCCTTGCAAATGGAAAGTTCACGTTATCTCTTCTGATCTTTTGAATTGAAACAGACTCTGTCAACGCACTCCTTGTAGAATGTATGCACTCCTTGCATTAACTCAATGAAGAGAAACAATTGAAGCTTATTCAAATGCTTCACAGTTTCATACTTTCAACAACCTAACTCATTCATTCATAAAAATAGAAAATAATGGAGAAACTGTAAACAGTAGAAATACCATGCATTGGGTCAATATCCCTTTGTTCTATTCATTCAAATGTGAATGGCTATAGCCTGATAAAAACAACTTACATTCAGTAACAACTATCTCTTACTAATTTGCAGTCAGCCTTCTTCCAGCATACAATGCATTTACTTATACAAGAGGTCCTCTAGGGTTCCCTCCAACTACCTATCTGATCGAAAATAATAGCTTACAATTACTTAGTCCTATTATAATAAACGTCTGTGACAAACAATTTAAGGCGGATCTTCAGATCCACACCAAAATCAACTAACTCGAGGATGGTTTGATCTCTCCTAGTTTGACGCGATCGTTCAACCTCCAACCATTTAAAACTTCTTTGAGATACATCGTCTTTCAAAAATTAAAATTTTACTCAAAAGACGCGCTAGGCACTGTGTTGTCATCCCATGTGGATTTGCTGACAATGCTCTTGCATCAATAAATATTTACACTTTTAGGTGTTATTTATTAAATATCAAATTTTAAAATCTATTTTTACAAGTTCATCTTTTTTAAGCATTAAAATTAAGGATGCAAAGTTGAAAAAAAGATTGATTTTATATAAGTAATGCAAATGCAAGTGAAAAGTTGAAAATAAGATTGAATCTATATATAAGTAATGCAAAGTTAAAAACAAGATTGATTATATATAAGTAATGCAAATGCAAAATTGAAAATAATATTAATTCTATCTAAATAATGCAAAGTTGAAAAAAATATTGATTTTATAATTAAGGAAATTTGTTTTTTTATTAAATAGTTTGTAAATAATGCAAAGTTGAATTTTTTTTTTTTTTAAATAAAAAAGAACCATATAGTATATCACGAGTATACAGTTGTGCTTCGTTTGGTAGCCACCTGTTCCGCGACATAAGGGAAACCAAAACATGTGGCTCCAAGCGATAATATGTCTATCATGGCTGAAATATAGTTTACAAAAATTGTGTAGAGAGCTGAAGGTTTCAACATGAACCCTATTCCATCTGATTAACCTAGGGTTGGCTTCATTCAGAGACGCCATAACTAAGATAATTACACAACTAGAAAATAGAGTAAAAATTAAATCACTATCCATTCTAAAACTGTAATTGACAAAAAATCGAAATTGGGGGTGAGCCGTGTCAAGCCATTGGGGAACCTGGATATCCATGAGAGGTGTATGACGAGACAAACTTCTGCTTGTAGGTGGGGCAATGAGCTTGCGTTGGGGATTCTGTGAACACCTCAAACATAAAATCCAATCATTGATTGATTGTCCTTTGGCCATGCACCTGTTCGTCCTGCCGTTGTCGGATGTCGAAGAGGAGCTCAAGATGCTCCTCTGCCGGATGATAGACAGAGTGAGAGCCCTCCTCTCCTTTGTCTGTGCTTGTATCTTCCACTGCAATTGGGTCCTCCCCTACCTCTGTCAATTACTAGCTTTGAGGGATTTCCTCCTCCACAATGCAACCTCTGTCCCCCAA
>JZKD02S2392594.1:384501-407169 GCA_000966675.3 Picea glauca | reverse complement strand
TGTTTGAGCAAACGAAGCATAAATATCGATTGAATGCCCTTAAACCCAATTCAGAATAACTCTTATGGTTAGATTGTTTTTGAACAAACTCTAGATCTTATCTTTAATTGTTAAGACATAAATAAATAACTATGCTTCATTAATTTTTGGAAGTAAGCACCTTAAAAAAAAACAGGAAACTTAGAGTACTACCTTATGAGTGGAACAGTAGGATAAATCGCAGTGCATAGAAACCCTTGCAGAACTGCCTATGTGTAAATGCCTATAAGAACTAAGTCTAGATATGAGGCCTTGGTATTTTCTACAGGTAAAGTCTTAATATCATTCTTTTCGAGACCTCCTTTTTTCCACACAGGCTAGAATCAAAACTAATACCAAAACTAGTATTCCACCAGATAATTATATCCTTAACAAAAGAGACAGGCCTAATTACTGTGGGTAATCCACGTGGACGCCACAGAAGAAAATCTGAGATTTGAAATGTCTACAACAGAATGTATAAGTATTTGAGCCGTCCCTATTTTATGTCCAAGATAGACTATTCTGACAGAATTATAGACACAATCATATAAAAAAAATGCTAGAATGGATTACAATAGAATTATTCCGAAATATATATTTGAGAAATTTTTAATGCATTCATAGAAACAATGCAAGTTGAGTTTTATTTTACCCTAGTCTTAGTCACAACAACAACTCCTTTTATTGGCAATAGAAGACGAATACAGTAAATAGGGAAGTAATCAAGACTCTGTGACCATAGCGAAATTCTGGTAATTATTATTGTTTCCGGAGAAAATAGATCGAATACATGTCAGTCAAAATGTCTTGATTGCATTAAACTTCTTAACCATATATGGTACTCGAAAGGCTAGATTTAAACTTGCTGAGAGTTACTATGCCTTTCCAAGTATATACGACAAGGACTATAGTTCTTTATATAGAAATTTGTTACATAGTTTTTCAAACAAAAAATTGAACACATAATCCTTATATTACTGAAGGTGAAACAAAACCATTTTGGAATGGAAAACTGGGTAGAGCCACGACCTCCACTTCCTAGAACCTGTAGAGTTAAAGTCAAGAAGAGAAGGGCTCAAAACCTGAGTACCTTTTCACTAAGAATAGGGGTGGGCATCCAGAATTTGCGCAAACCAAAGCTCTATAAAACATACCATAAATTATTAATATCTTGTAAATGAAAGTAAAGTAACGAAACATTAATAGAATGGACAAATGTTGACCAACAATTTAAATTGCCAGAGAAACACTCATATTTTGATGTGCAAGATCAGGTCCTTGCCCTGTCAAATGCTAACTGATAGACGACCGGCCGAGGAAGGAGAGTGCAGTAAACCCTGGATGGGCACCTTGCATGGACAAGGCCCATCATTAGTGACTTATACCAATTCTTTAAAATAAAAACGAAGATAAATAAGAAAAACAAAAGCAATACAGTAACCAAGGTAATCAAACAAAGTAACTGACAATGTTAGTTTTTCCTTATCACCTAAACAATACAAGTCGAATTGTGCCAAAGACTTGTTTTAAGCCTCTCCAGGATTGAATTCACATAAAGTAACAAGGGTTCAAGTAGTCAGTGTAAAGATTTGTTATAACCAGACCCCGAGGGTTCGCCTTGTAGCTTACAAGAAATTGGGTAAGAGTACCGACAGAGAAACACTCCCATCATAAGGAACGACGAGAAGTAACTGAGAGGGACACACAGTTTTTCTTTAAAGAAAAATAAATCGAACTAATTTTCCAAGACATTCAACGCTAGACTATGACGTATAGCCATAGGGTAAGACTAAGGAGGAACAACGATTTAGGGCTCAACGAATACCTAAGTCCCTTTTCTTTTTCTCAGAGATTTAACTGGTATTTCTTGTGAAAAGAACGAATAAACATTGTGACGTGACTTTCGGGAAACGGGGATGAACGAATAGTCTAGATGATTTCAGTACAAGATCTAAACTAGAAGCATAGGAAACTTTAATGTTAAGGGATAATGTATCTAAACTCGGAAAAGAACAACAAAATGAGATGACCATCGCTGTAATAAACTGTTGAAGACTCTACTTGATGTTTAATAAACTTACTCAGAAGACGGACATGGTCGACTGGTTCGCTGAGTAAATGGCCTCAAGAACGATAGTCTTCCCGCTCCGAAGGTTTGATACATAGAGCTAATGTCAAAATAGAAGTATACAGGAGCAACGTCAAAATAGAGATACACGAGAAAGATTGATAACCAGAAACATCCGCGAGACCTCTTTCCATAGGAATCTCAGAGCCAAAAATCAAAATGGTTCGGTAGTCTTTGGATAACCGCCGACTAGTCACAGAGTTGTTTAATTAGGGCCTAGACCTAAATGTCAGAGTTAGGGCAAGGTGGCAGATCTTCGGTAGGGCACTTTAAAACACATGATAGTGTCAAAGGATATGCGTTCAGAATGTTGTAATTATCTTGGATGGAAGCCATTAATCCATTACAATTGTACCCAAGACAATCTGCCTCATAACCACGAAACAATCGTGATGACAGATAGTCCAGAACTTCTCGTTTTTAACCCTTACCTCAATTTCGATTAGGGTTCCCTCGCAATCATCGAATTTGGTTAAAGAAAAGAAACCCTATGCCAGAGTTGGTCCAGATAGGAATGACTGTGAGGCTTAAGTATTTAACAAAGTATACCTAACCTTAGAAAAACACCTTACAGTTCATAAAGCTCGCACGGGAGAACTGTCACACTATCCAAAATACATTAATTTAGTATGTGTCTCTTTTTCCAAGGAAATTGTGTTATCACTTTAAAATTTAAAGCTGATCATACGTGGATACCCCATGGTAAGCCTTACTTGTGGGAATGGGGCATAAGTTATGGTGACATACCTTTGAACATAAATAATTTGGTGATGACATAAGCTTTGACTATATTATGGTAGCATATTCACTTTCATATATAAATATAATTAGTCCTTGTGGAGGCGAGTAGTATATTTTATGTGAAGGATCAATATGGACTACTATTTAATTGCAAATAGATCCTTGATTGAATTCAAATGTATCCACAGCCATTGTGGTTATGTTAGGTATAGTCTCTTAATTCACCTTACTAAGTAGCAAGAGAAGTTTGATATGGATCTTAACGAAGAAAAAAAAGTTTAAATACGCTTAAGGAAGAAAAAAAAAAAAATTATGACTTTTTACGGAAACATTACACTATTGTGTGAAAGTTGTGGATGTTTTTTCTGTATTAAATTTTAAATTGTAATTTAAAGAAAGAGTATTACTTTGGAAATAAGCCATCAAATGTCACACCAAAACTGTTAGCAAAGAGACAAAATAAGTTGTCAGTGACTACTTTCCAAACCTCCAAATTATAAACTAGTTTGTACACTGGACTGTTCAGCCCCCTTGTCAATTTTATATTTATAGATTTCAGATGTAAGCCCCCTCGTTAGTTTTACATTTATAGATTTCAGATGTAAGCCCCCTCGTTAATTTTATATTTATAGATTTCAGAAGTAACCATTCATAACCACTTTCCAAACAGAATCTGGAATTTCGAATTACACTTCAGTTTCAGTTGATGACAAGCTCCTGTATTGTTTGGTGGTTGCGATTTAACTTACAAGGCAAGGCAACGGTGAAAAATACAGAATCATGCCGACAAAGAAAAAACTAACGCTGGCAACTGCAAACCTACGTATAAACTAAGGCAACTAAGGCCCAACTGCCTTAGAGCTAAACCATTTATTCAGAATTTTTATTAATATTTGGTTTCAATTGAGAGAATTCTGTTTGTGAGAAATGATTTTATAAAACAACCCTCAGTTAGAACATTTTACGGAATTTTTGTGTTATTATTATATTTGATAGTGATGCCAATGACATTTATTTGGAAAGCATCGCTAACCCGAAGGAGTAATGGCAGGCAACACTTTCACAAAAACCGAAGTTGGGATATTATTATTATTTTTTAATAATAAGCGACGTGTCTCATTTAAATGGGAGGTAGGAGGAAACGATTGCTTGATCAATTCCATGTAGCGAAAAAAATCGAAGAGTTGTTGAAAAAAATAGAGAAATGAACAGCAGCCATATCACAAATTATACACAAAATGATAGTTTGTATTGACCATAATAAACAAATATATATCACACTTAAATAAGTGTTGTGAGATCCAACTTATTCCACTCTTGAAGGGAGAAGTTGAGAGAATCTCTCAACATCCTCCAGCAAACCCAATCCAATCCCTAAACTCTAGAATGTAGCATTAATTAGGCATTATCTCTAACATCCCCGTTAATGCCTACATTACAAAACTTCACAAATTACATAACAGAAAATGTTACAACACTTTAACTTTCGTTTGTATCAGCTCCTACACCCACTCTGATGCCTCTGGAATGTGCTCTTTCTCTTCCTCTTCTTCGAGCTTACCATTCAACTCATTTAAAGCATAAATGCTTCAGACCATCATTCATGAACTTGCACAACAGATAATATTGACAAACTCGGCTCACCAGGGCTTCCATGAGAAAAGTTGTCAAGTAATGAATCATCCTATGGACATACCTCCATCTCTCGGATTTTTCTCTTTCGGCTATCCGTCAGTTTGTAGAAAGGCAGTCTAGGTATGGAATGTCTTCAAAAATCAATTATACAAGGTGACTTCCAATCATAAGAACAATTGTTCTTGAAACCGGGGCTGCGGGCTTATATCAAGATACAAGAGTTCCTATTTTACATAAACATATAAAACACTTTAAGAATTAACACAAACATATATATATATATATATATATTGAAAACAGGAAGATGATAACGGTGTAGCATTATTTTTGTGTGTTTTTACTACGAGTTTTGAGTAAGCCATAAGAAGGCGCATAACCGGTATACTTGCAGCTCGTCATGGATTTTATGATGGTGTCCTCTACATTGATCGGCGTACTAAAGAACTTGAAGGAAGAAGCATCCCCATGACCGATGGGAATCATAGTCTTTTCAAGAGATATTCGAGCTAACAAGTTGGCTAGCTCACCCTGTATGCTACTATTGTATTTCAATAACACAGGATTGCACCCGCTCACCTCCTTTTTCACATACGATTCTATTCTAGGAAGCGCATTAAATAGGCTTCACTAAATAGGGCCATTAAATAGGCTTCACTAATTACAACCCTAATGTTCCCATAATTAGATTACAATGAAAATATCTACATGGGCATGCATGGTATGGATATAGCCATGCAAAGACGTGATTGGTGTGGATATAACCATACAAAGACATGTATGGAGGAGATAGCCATGCAAGTACATGCATGCTATGAAGACATCCATGCAAAGGAATGCAAAGATTAATATCTTTGCATACATTTATTTTCATGGATAGATCCACTCCATGCATGTATTTGCATGGTTATATCCACACCGTGTATATATTTGCATGGATATGTTCACACCATGCATGCCATTGCATTGTAATCTAATTTGTAAAATAATTAGGGTTGTAATTAATGAAGCCTATTTAATGGCTTGAGATACTGTATTTTAAGAATCCTCAAGTACCTTCAATTGGTCACCAATTGGTCTATGTTGTCCTCATTTGTTCGGCTTGGCCAAGGTTAATATATATCTATGGAGGTTTTGGTTCTCCCGGTTAAAGGTTTTGAAGATAAATATTGGCTCTACATGAATACTTTCTTGGTGTATTATTTCTCTTCCAGTTTTTAACATGGTGTCAGAACTAGATAAACCTGGACTATGTAATGAGAGTGGTCTGATGTTGACATCCATGCTTATGAAATTGTTGGTAAAGTGAATCCATTCTTACGAAATTGTTGGCAAAGTGAGTGACCTATGGAAGAGAGATATGCACACAAATCAAAGTGATTGTTCATGGGTTTATGAACCATGGTGAATGACAAATGAAAATTGAGCATAGGTAGAACCAAATTGAAGATGAAGTACTCGGTGAATGAGTGTTTTGGATCACTGTATTTGTAGCAAGGAGGGTGTAATGTCTCTTTCTGAGTGATGACTCTAGGAGGATAGAATTAGTATCCTATATTGATTCCCATAGGCTATGGTCGGGAGAAAAAGGGAATAAAAGAATTATTTAGTGTCATTTACCAGAAAATCCTAAGTTGAAAGTGACATTAAGTAATAAAGTGGAAAAAAATGATTAAGTGACTTAAGAAAATAATCAAAGTCAAAACTTAGGAAAATTCATTTTAATTAAATAAAGTGAACAAGGAGTTAGAATGAGGATCAAGTATAAAGGGGAGGATAACCCTAATTCCTCTCATCATTGAATATTGAGATTGAGAATTGGATTGCAGAGAGAAATCAAATGACTTTGTGGAATTTTGTGTATTTCCGGGTAGAAACCACCACAATGATTGATTTCAACGTTGGGAGACACACCCTAGTTAGTCGGGAGGATCATCCAGATTCTCCATCATTATTCAAGATTGCAACATATATAACATTAGGTCAATTAAGAGGGATTCCCATTAGTCAGGGAGGTTCAAATACTTTCCCTTGGTTCTTGGAGGGAATGAGAGTTATAGGATGATCTAGAGGGAGGCGTGGAGGTTCATGAGGTACACTATCCCATGAGACAACAACATACCTACATACTCTCAGTGCATGCAACATATTTAACCATGCATGCAACATGTCTTCCATTCAATAGCATATTTGAACTTGCATGCGACAGGTTCACACTCCCATGTAGTAGATCTAGTATTTCCTTTACTTACATGTAGTATATATGTAAATAGGATATTCATGATTCATCCATAACAAAATTTGTAGAATATTTCCATTGCATGCAATGTATTCTCAATGCATGCATTCAACTTATTTTTAGTGCATGCAACGTATTCCAATGGCAAAGAGTTATTTATGAAAATGAAGGAATTCAAATTTGTTGTTGTGCATGCAATATGTACTTTGTCTTCTGTTGACAAGTTATTCATAAACTATAACTTTCAAAGACCACCAACCGCTCATGATAAAAGACATCTTGCATTGGGTTTATATTTATATTTTCCCTTCAAGAAAAATAAAAAGATGATTGAGTATTTTGATTTTTGTATTTTCAATGGAACTAATGTAAACGTATTGCTTAATTTGACATTTGTTTTATAAAGTGGTTGGTTGTATGTTTATTATTGGGAAAAAAAATTCCATGCTTCTAATAAATGCTTGGTATAATATTTGAAAATACTTATTTCATTGTGCTACTAATATTATTGATGTAATGTTCAATATTTTTACAATTAGGATTTTGATGATAAAAAACCTATCTACCATCTATCATTACACCCAGGCTATAGGCCACTCTTTCTAGAGATTCCAGGCCAACTTTTGGCTCTGATACCATATTAAAAAACTAAGGTAGATGAAAATTACCAACATAACAACAACACACAAATCACAAGATGAGATTTATCCTAGAAAACCCAAAGCAGGAAAAACTAGCTAATATATCTATTAGTCCCTTGGCCATACCCGACCAAGCTAACCAACCACCTAGCCCTCTCAAGTGATCCTTCACCACTCAAGTCTTGACACATTACAATGGAGTCTCCTAAGCCTATTTAAAGGCTTCATTACATGAAATATCATAGGTTCAATACCACAGATCACCAATACCATGTTCCTAAAACCACTACCGTTGACCTAACAACTTTCACTCTTTTACTGAGTCAACTTTAACCTAACATTTTTTAAACTAGCATTCTCTATATATAATAACATTGTAGGGCTTGTAACAAAGGTGTATCATGGATGTAAATGTTGTGGACCTTCTATAAAGGCTAGGTGGTGCAACCACCTACGAAATCTAGTGTATGAATACTCAAGGGTATTCCTGCCAGAATATCACCCTTACACAAGATTTTCATATTATTTCAATGGTAAACAAGAGAAAACTTGAAGACATAAAATAATCACACTGGTATATTGGATCGGGGCATATGACATAGAGAAAAAGTAAATGGCATAAATGTTTGATTTAAATGGGGAACCTGTTTTCAACGATCCTGGATTTTATGACACCTATGTTGAGAAAATTCCCATTGAGATGAAAAGGAAATATGATTTTTATTAGATTTCATATTGGGAGCATCTTAAGATTTCCCACTTACTAGATCCCATGAATATATTAAAAAATGATTCATATTCTTTATGGATGCACATATCATCGAATAAAAGAGACACATTGACTATTAGGAGGGATATTATTCCTTCTAATACTAAAAAGAGACATTGGCCAAGAAAATAAAGTATAGGAGAGGTTGGTCCCTCTTTGTCTTTTAAATAAAGTGATGTCCCAAAGATTTTGAAGAAATATGATCTTTATATGGTGAAGGATCTTATCTTGTGTGTGAAGGCACCTTCTTTATATGGGTTGACTCTATGACCCTACTTAAATTACTCTAGGACTCTATGAACTTTGGGGTTGAAATCACATGACCATTTCAGCCTTCTAAGGGTATTTATGTCAAATACATGATTCTTTTTCTATAGAGTAGGTGAAAATATACTATGCACTCATTGTTTTGTGGAAATTAATGATTTGTGTGTTTATTTTGTAGTTTCATTATCCTTTAATCATGAATGGTTGTGTGAACCATGACTTCCCCCATGACCCATGACGTTCCATTTCAAAATTATTTTCATTTCCATGATGTATCACATTAAAGGAAATTCATATGGCTAGCATTCCAAGATGGCGTTGAGAGATAACTGAGATTGTTTGTATGTTTGAGAAGGAACTACCCATGCATTTTATGGAATTGCAAGTGCATATTCTAATTCAAGTACGTAATGAGGTTGAATTGGTTGGATTTTTCTCATGTCATTAGATGTTCTTCTTAGAGAGGTACATCAAAAAATTGAAGGGGTTTGTTATACAAATCACAAAAATAGAGGGATATGTGGTGGAGGGATACATAATATGTGACCTATTCTATTTTTCCAGTGAGTACATCAAGTAAATTGATGACACATAAGGAGAATTGGTTTGGGATGACCAATGTGATGAGGACAAAAGGGAAGGAGAGCTACTCCAAACTAATGGAAAAAAGGTGCATGATAAAGATTAATTCACTTATATTCTTTCAAATTTGTATAGAGTTAGTATTTACAATGAAGTTGATCATATATATTTGATCTCATACTACTCATCTTGAATTCTAGTATACATTAGTGAATTTAGAAATTGATCCTATCAATAAATTCATTCTTAACATTGTGGAGGCAATGCAACCATGGTTTTCATTGCATGAAGAAAAAATAAGGAAATGGGACACTGATAAGAAATTATTCAAATGGTTGAATAGTAGAAGCATGCCTTATCCTTATCATTTAAAACAAAAGATGCCAAAAATATATCGCAACAGTTGGGTGGCTTACTCGATCATAGAGAAATATGGCATGTCTGGTCATTGCCCACATGGAGAAGAGCTAGACATAGTAAATATAGGGATCATGTGGAACACATATGTAATAATATTTCTGAGTACCATGTTCAATTTATAATATTGTACATTTGAATTTTAACATGTATTTTGTTTTTATTAATTCTTAGGTTACTAGACATATGGCATCGTCCTTTGATCACATTTTTACATGTGCATTTGTTCCCATCTATGTCGACATATGGACATGATATTCTTAATGAGGATGTTGATGATGGAGACATCACAAAACATTGTGGAGTGGAGGTTGAGTTAGACTAGTATAGTCATGTTATATGTTGTGATCAAAACTTAATAGAGGTGAAGTTAGGCTACATTGAAAAGATATAAGATATTATGCAAGTGTACTTCTCATATTTTCAATGTGTTATATTTAGTTGCAAGTGGTGGGACACCCTTGACCAGAGAAATGTAAAGGACTATCATGAAAGTGGGATAATATGTATTAAATTTTTAAAAATGTGGGTTGAAACTAATGATCCTTATGTTTTCCTAAAACATTGCAACCAAGTGTTTTTCGACTGATATGTCAGGGTGACGGAAATAAAGAGTCATATGTAAAAGTTCTATTTCGACTTTTAAGTTGTGGATGTGTCATTTTATTATAGGTTTCTATAATTGGCCAGCTATGTTTTTTTTATCCATTTTATAATGTTGGATATGAAAAGTTAACAACCATTTACAACCATCATATTAAAAACACATTAAATGGTACAAGTATAAAATTTGGTTTTGATATATTTTTACTATCATATTCTTGTTTATTATAGAAAATTTATGTTGTATTATATCAACATATGTTTATATTAATGTTTGAGATATCAAAACAATGATGATGTATTCATACAATATCTTAGTAAAGATTTATTTTAAAGTACATTTTATTTATAAAAATGATGATATTAAAAAATCAAACCTTAACTTTTTATTGTTTGAAAAAATGTAAAGTTAACATAAATATGTACTTACTTTAATGGAATTTATAAGGGAAATTCCAACAAAATAACTTCTTACAACATCTATAAGTTGTGTAATCACACTTCTGGTGTTGGGGATACCAACATGGATGGCATTCCCAACCTTAACTAGTGAAACTATCATTGTCTTTGCTTACTCCACTCCATCTTTTGGTTTTCTAAACATATAAAATTATATTAATCATTCTTTTTACATTCTCCTTGAAATAAGTGTCAATATATGAAGGAAATATAAATTCTAAAATAGTATTTTCTAGAGCCTACACACAATTAAGGAAAATTTTAAGGATCCATACTCATCTAAAAGTATAGAAACCTTTGTCAATTTTGGTAATTCTTAAAATACTAATTATAAAATGTTTAGTGATATTATTGTAAAATTGCTTCAATTTTTAAGTATTAAATATATATTTAGAAAATATTGACAACTTTTCCCAACCTCAACTTTTGAAACTATCATTGTCTTTACTTACTCCACTCCATCTTTTAGTTTTCTAAACATATAAACTTATATTAATCATTCTTTTTACATTCTCCTTAAAATAAGTGTCACTATAGAAAGGAAAGAGAAATTCTAAAATAGTATTTTCTAGAGCCTAGAAGAAAATTTTAAGAATCCATATTGATCTAAAAGTATGGAAACATTTGTCAATTTTAGTAATTCTTAAAATACTAATTATAAAATGTTTAGTGATATTATTGTAAAAGTACTCCAATTTATAAGTATTTATATACATTTTTAGAAAATATTGACAACTTTTAGAGTAAAATAAATTTATCGTGTAGAATTTGGGTGAATAATTTAAAAAAGAAAGGTTAGCAAATTTCTAAGAAAAAATAAAAAATCAGAAAAATCATGAAAATTAGCCTCTAAAGTTTTCCATGACTAGAATCCAACCCTAGACACCTTGGATATAAATAATTTATTATTATTATTATTATATATTGAGTTTTCATTGATAAAGTAACAATCAAACTTTTACTAGCCAAGTTGTTACCATGGAAAAAAAATTACTGACATCCTAAAAAAATAGGAAACAATCTTATAACTCGTAGACAATTAATACACCTAAAAAGAAGAAGAAGAAGAAGAAGTGACAAGTGATAACAAAATCACTAAAACAATATAGTTACATGCTAATGCACCAATAAAATCTTTTTGTTTATTATGAATATATAAATGCATCTACATTCATGGTAGATGCAATCATTACATCAAAGATGGGGACTAAGTCCTAAAACATCCAAAAAAGACTTTTGTTTAATTTATTTATTGATTTTTATTAATATTTTTTATATTCTTAAATATTAGTACAAAATTGATTTAATTTAATATTTTTTAAACCTTAACACATTAATTATTTTTTTCACTAACCAAATCTAATATTTAATTTCCTTCTAACTTTTTAAACCTTAACACATTAATTATTTTTTTCACTAACCAAATCTAATATTTAATTTCCTTCTAACATTTAATTTCTTTATGAGAAGATTCATATATCATAAATTCATTTTAAGTCATTCATCTATATTAAAATTTATTATTATTAATGATCTTGTTTTCATATTAAGTAATTTAAATTTAATTCAATTAAATCTAATTTTTAAATAATAAAAATTAATAAATTTAACTATTATAAATTTAATCAACACTTATTATAAATTTATCATTAAAATAAATCAAAAAATAACATTTCATAAAAGTAATCATTCAAAATATTTTTTTCATTTATTAACTAAATCTTTTTTTTTATACATTTTCATTCAAAAAATGAGTGAAATATAATACTTAGCATACTTTTTTGAATAGAGGATTGAACTAATACTTACATATTTTTACATATGTTTTTAATAGAAGATTTATAAAATTGGTTATATAGTAAAAATTTGTAAAATCATTTTAATCAAAATACGTATCACACTTTTTTTAATAGAAGATTTAACTAATACTTACATTTTTTTAATAAAAGATTTATAAAATTGGTTATATAGTAAAAATTTGTAAAATCATAATATTAAAGTTTATTAATATCCTTTATATTTAATAATTCAACTTTAATTAATTTTAATATATTATAATAATTGAATAATATAAATTAATAAAATCTTAGAAAAAAATAAAAAATAATAAAATATAATGATTATGATTTTAATAAACAATTATATTATAGCCTTGTTTTGAAGATTTTCCATCTCTACCTACTAAAGTTTTGTAAACAAAGCAAAACCAACAACTAGTACATGTGAATCTCATACCTATGAATATATTATTTTAGGAATCACTCATAAATCATAAAATAAATAGACAAAGTTTTGTAATTATTATTAGTTAATTTTAAAACTATAAGTGTGAATTCCTAAAATGCAAGTGCGGAAATAAATTGATGATACTTTAGGCGGGGTCTATTTAATAATGAGGTGGGACTAGGGAGTCATAGTTAGTCAATGTAGTTGTAGTAACAAGAGCTCTTACTCCATGACTTATGAAACGCCACTCATTTCCTTTTTAATGTTGAATGTGTTTTACCAGACTATGTATGAAATGCCACTCATTTGTTGTTTAATATTGAATGCGTTTTACCGGACGATGTATGAAACACCAATCATTTTTTTGTTTAATGTTGAATGTGTTTTACCGGACTATGTACGAAATGCCACTCATTTGTTGTTTAATGTTGACTATGTTTTACATGACAATGTATGAAACGCCACTCATTTTCACAACTTATGGAACGTCATTAATTTGTTGTTTAATGTTGACAGCGTTTTACCAGAAGATGTATGAAACACCACTCACCACTCATTTGTTGTTTAATGTTGACTACGATGTTTATTAATGTTGACTATGTTGTTGTGTTTATAAAGATACTTTGGAAGTCTTTATATTGATAAAGATACTGGATTGTTTATTAATGTCGAGTGTGTTGTTGTGATGATAAATATACTATGGGATTTTTATTTTTTTGGTTAAGTTTAAGTTTTCTTCGAACCATAGTTACAGATGATAATTTGTGATAGTTTTTTATATATTTATGAAAGGATGTAATAACTTAATATTTATTTGTTTAAATAATTGTCCATAAAAATATATAATCACAATATTTTTATTAATAAAAGATTTAATATATAGATTTAAAAATATATCACACTTTAACATATTATACTTTTTAATACTTTTTTTTATATATTTAATTGATATTTTTTTTTTATATATTAATGAAGAGACTTGTGTCTATTGGATATAGTTTGGTTGGTTGTGAGATTCAATTCTTTGTGAGGGACATGTTGTGTTCTTAAATGGATTTATAAGATGCTATTGTTGTTGAACCTTNTTGTGTCTATTGGATATAGTTTGGTTGGTTGTGAGATTTCTTTGTGAGGGACATGTTGTGTTCTTAAATGGATTTATAAGATGCTCTTGTTGTTGAACCTTTAATATTATGAAGGTCTCTCTATATTTTCTTGCTATCAACACTAGTGAACCACAAGAAAACAAACAATTCCAAACTTTATATATATATATATATATATATATATATATATATATATATATATATATATATATAAGACATTGTAAATGTGATGTCATATATATATAAAAGACACTATAGATGTGATTTCTTTTTTATATATACTAATGAAAGATGTAAACTGAATTAAATTATTTTAGAAAATAATCATAACTTTTTATTTATAAATAGTTAAATATAAAGATATAGGTAGTAAAATATATCATGGTCAACTCAATAGTTTGTGATTTTCCTTTATATATTCACGAAAAGATTTATTAATATTTTATAATGATGGTTTTATTTTGGTATATATTTAGCTTATATTTGTAAAGTTTATTTGTGATATTATAATTTAAGATTTAATGCTTTAATTTTTTTAATTGTGTATTAAAAAATTAAAAAAATTAATTTTGATATTTGCAAATATTATTATTAAAGTTTGTATCCACTAAAATATATATGAAACCAAAAAAAATATTTTTAAATTTCATTATTNTGCTTTAATTTTTTTAATTGTGTATTAAAAAATTAAAAAAATTAATTTTGATATTTGCAAATATTATTATTAAAATTTGTATCCACTAAAATGTATATGAAACCAAAAAAAATATTTTTAAATTTCATTATTATCGATATCTTTATTATTATATTTAAAATAAAATCATAGCTTATAGATTATACATTTAATTATAGAATTTATGCTAGAATATATATCAAATTTTTGAGTGTTTAATGATTTACATTTTATCTCTCTTTTCAAAATTTACAATATTTTCACCAATTTGAGAATTATTGTAAGAGGTCATTATCAAAATAGTGAACCAATTTCAATTAAGATCATTTTAATTGCAATATTTTTATGATTCCAATTAAAAACATTAATATGAAAACTTCTCTCAACTTACTTGGGCTAATGAGAATGCCAAAGTAGTGTAAGCCAAGTTTTCATATTAATGTTGTTAGTTGAAATCATAAAAATATTGCAATTAAAATGATCTTATTTGAAGTTGGTTTACTATTTTCATAATCACTTCTTACAATAACTCTAAAATTGGTTAAAAGTTTGTGCATTTTGAAAAGAAAGAGTGAAAATTTGTAAGTTTATACAATAACCATGTGAAGGTTTTACATTTTCAAAGATTTTGTTTGGAGTTACTATAGATATACATTGGTTAATATAAGTAGTTGGAATTTTCCTAATACTTTTATAATAAAAATAATTAAATTATCCTAAAAACTCACAATAAGTGTGCATAATTACTTTTCAATTAATAAATTGTTATGTTAACACAAATACCACTATTTTGTGTACACACAAATTATCATAAATATCATCATATATTCAAACTTCTATCCTATCATAAATAATGTTTTTGTTAATTTAAAAATACAAAATTGTAAAATTGTACAAATAAATTTGAAAATATGATTGTTAATGTATTTGAATTTCTTATTAATAAAACATGTAAAAATAAAATAATATAATATATAAGAATTACATTCATTATAATAAAACATAGAAAATAAATAATAAAGAATATATGGAGCCATGTAATCTTGTAACATAAAAAAAAAATAGAGTTTTCATTATACATTTGATTAATTTTTTTAATAAAATAATTTAAAATTTGGAAAAAACCATAAAAACATTATTATACATTGCATTGTGATAAACATATTCTTCTATTTAAAATTCTTATTAAATAGTTATGAAATTTATAACTAAAATTAATTAAAATATGCATATTTAAAATTGATTTACTTTTAAATACTCAAAATAATATAAATTTATTAAAAACATTACTAATTTAAAATACTCAAATTATAAACTCAAATTATATTAACGTAATACTTAATCATCTACTTAAAAAAAATTATCATTAACAAGTGAACAAATAATCATTATAAGTGAACAAGTAATCATTATATATTTAATACTTTTTACAAACTTGAAGATCACAACAATATTCTTTAATATTTTTTTATATATCATAGTTACTAATTCACTAAAATGGTATAACCTAATAAAATGTCCCCGCTATATTTTTTTTTTAAACAAAATATAGATTCACTAACCATATATTTTAAGTTGTAAGTGATAAGTTTGACTTGATCCATTATACATAGTGTTTGGTTAAAAACCTATACATCACTACATAATGATATCACATCCAAGATGTAGGGTATTATTGTTATTTCTGGTAGAGGAATTGTAAAACATGTTATTTCTGGTAGAGGAATTGTAAAACATTTGCTTTTGTGAAAAAACGGAGGCACATCGCAGTTTGACTTTCGGCGTTTACAAACACACTCTGGACCCAGCACTTCAGTTTCGGAGTTTTTGAACTCCGCGCGCTCAAAATCCAACGGAGAGAACTCCGCGCTCTCCAACAAAATTGATACGAGAAAATTTTCTCAATACAATGGAAAGAACACCGCGCGCTTAAACGAAAATAATACGAGAAAATATTCTCAAAATACAATGGAGAAAATACGGCGTGCTTAAACGAAAATAATACGAGAAAATATTCTCAAAATACAATGGAGAAAATACCGCGCGCGCATACCCGAACGGCAAAAATTTTATTCAATGTGCTTTCATCAATGATAAATATGTAAAATTACAATCCGTTTCAGGTATAAATAACAAAAAAATTAATTGCCCCTTTGATCTTAGAAAAGATGTCGATAATATCTTGTGGTATTCAAAGGTCAAAGGTTAAGCTTTTAAGCTATGTAAGACAAAATTGTAATCTGTGGTTAATCCTCAAGTTTTGAAGGCTTAAGACGGCCACCAATTCACCTTTTACATAGAGGCATTGAAATGATTACATCATGACATACTCCCTCTTAATCATTTTAGAGCAAAACAAACTAAAACATGTAAAACAAAATTGTTGTAAGTAATGTATTACAACTTGCAGACCCCAATATTTCTTCTATGGATTTTAAACAATTCATTTCTCAAAGGCTTCGTAAATATGTCTGCAAATTGTTCTTTAGATCTGCAGAACTGAACATAAATCTCTTTATCATTTACCAACTCTCGAATGAAATGATACCTTGTATCAATGTGCTTACTCTATTTGTGAAAAACATGATTCTTTGAAGTGCAATCGCAGATTTATTGTCACAGATAATTTGGGTTGCATCGTTTTGGTCATGCAACAATTCATTCAAGACCCTTTTCATCCACACAGCTTAACATGCAGCTGCAGTTGTTGCAACATACTCTGCCTCAGTAGAAGATAGAGTCACAATAGGCTGTTTCTTTGGTGCCCATGCCACTGCTCCAGGTCCAAGACTGAATACATACCCAGATGTGCTTTTCCTGTCATCAATGGAACCTGCAAAATCACTATCAGTATATGTGATCAGCTCAAAGTTTAAATTTGATGTGTATCGGATACCAAAGTCAGTTGTTCCAGCAACATATCCCAGGATCCTCTTTCCTGCTTGCCAATGAGTACTCTTCGGAGTCTCCATGAATCTCAAAATCAAACATACAACAAACATTATATCAGGTCTGGTTGTTGTTAAGTACATAAGGCTTCCAACTAGCTTCTTATACAGAGTTGGATCAACATATGATCCCTCATCATACTTTCTCAGTTTAATATCAGTTGGCATTGGTGTTGCAGCTGGCTTGCAATTCAACATTCTAAACCTTTTTAACACTTCATTTGCATAGTTATTTTGACAAATGAAAATGCCATCATCAGATTGATCCACTTCAATTCCAAGAAAATATTTCATCAATCCTAAATGAGTAATCTCAAACTCTATTTTCATGGCATTTTTAAAATCATCTACAGATAGATCTCCAATAAAAATCAGGTCATCAACATACAAACAAACAATCACAATTTTACCTTCTTGATTTACCTTTGTATACGAAGTTGGATCACTTGGACTTCTGTTGAATCCAACATTGATCAAGTATTCATCAATCCTGCTATACCAAAATCTAGATGCCTTCTTCAATCCATATAAAGCCTTCCTTAACTTGTAAACTTTATCTATATGCTTATCAATCTCATAACCCAAAGGTTGTCTTACATAAATCTCTTCTTCCAAATATCCATTTAAGAATGCAGACTTAACATCCATTTAATGCATGATCCATCTATTCTGAGCTGTAATAACTAAGACCATCCTCACAGTGTCAATTCTTTCTATAGGAGCAAATGTTTCATTGTAATCAATACCCGGTTGCTGACTAAACCCCTGAGCTACAAGTATTTCCTTGTACTTTTCAACTTCACCATCTACATTCAACTTAATCTTATAAACCCACTTAACACCAATAATGTTCTTACCTTCAGGTAAATCTATAAGATCCCCAATGTTATTTCTTTCAATGGAATCAATCTCTTCATCCATTAATTTTATCCAGACATCCTCTTTAGCAACTTCATCAAAACTTACAGGATCACATGCCATTAATGCAAAATTTGAAATCTGGTCTACTTCTTCATTCCGATCATACAATTCTTTTAAGATTCTAGGCTTATGTCCTTCAAATATGTTTCTTAATGAAGCTAAAGTGGGATTTGATTCACTACTTACCTGTGAATCTGATTGATGTCCACCATGTCCAGATGGCTCACCACGCTCATGAGTTTTGGGTGTTCTAAATTGATATGGGTTGAAATCTGGTGCTTCCCTTGTAGGACTTCTTGTTGCAGGCGTATGTGCATGTGGAACCAACTGTCCACCTCCTTCAGCCTTCTCAGATCCATCATCATCTTCATGGGGTAACACAATTCCCTTTAAAATTGATTTGTCAATACTTCCATCCCAGGCTTCATCTTCTTTAAATTGAACATCTATGTTGATTACATATTTCTGGGTGATGGGATTGTAGAGTTTATATGCCCTAGACTCTTCACTGTATCCAACAAAGATACATCTCTCACTTCTGTCATCCAACTTCCTCCTCATTTCTACAGGTACATGTGCAAATGCAACACATCCAAAATTTTTGAAATGAGAAACATTGCAAGGCTTACCATCCCAAGCTTCCTGAGGTACACGATGCCTCACGGTCTTGGTCAGAGTTTTATTCAAGATAAAAACAGAGAAAAGAACCACATCTCCCCAATATTCATTTGAAATATGCTTATCTTTCAACATGCTTCAAGCCATATTCATAATGGTCTGATTCTTCCTTTCAGCCACTCCATTCTACTGTGGAGTATATCGAGCAATAAACTGCCTTTTAATTCCATGAAGATCACAAAATTCAATGAATTCATTCAGTTTATACTCACCTCCTCTGTCAGACCTTAAGATTTTAATGGTTCGACCACTCTCATTCTCAACCATAGACTTAAACCTCTTGAAAACATCTAAGGCTTTAGACTTTTGTTTCAACAAATACAACCAAGTCTTCCTATTGAAATCATCAATGAAAGTCATAAAATAAACACAGCCAGTTAAGGAAGGTGTTTGCATATATCCACATAAATATCTGTAGACAATTTCCAATAGATCTTTTGCTCTGTAGGAAACACTTAAAACAAATTTCTTTATGTGATGCTTCCCTAGTATACAGCTCTCACAAGAGCTTGCAGGTTGTTGAATACAGGGCAACCCCTTTACCATTTGCTTTTTCTGTAATAGATCTAAGCCACCAAAATGTAAGTGACCATATCTCAAATGCCATAACCAAGATTCATCTAAGCTTCCATCTTTATAAGCCTTCAAAGAACCACTCAAATCATTTTTCATAATAAGTGGAAACATTCTATTCTTGGTCATCTCTACTTTTGCAATTAACTATTTGTTGGGTAAGTTATCATAGATTGTACATACCTTGTTCTTGAAGAACATTTTGTACTTTTTCTCCAACAACTGTCCAACACTAATAAGATTGCATTTTAAACCAGGAACAAAAGAAACATCATCAATATTTCTTCTCTAATTATTCTTAGTGTAAACTGGAACTACACCTCTACCATTAACTATAACCTTACAGTCATTTCCCAGTTTTACTTCAGACTGAATACTAGTATCGATAGAAGAAAATAGATCCTTATTACTAGTCATGTGGTTACTACAACCACTATCCAAAAACCAAATATCATTTGCACTTTCCTGAGTGACATTACAGGTCAAAAACACAGGATTTTGATGATCCTCAAACTCATTTGTAATATGTGCAGACTGTTTTCCAGCATCTGCCTGTTTCTTCCAACATTTGTTCACAAAATGCCCAAAATTATTACAATAATAACATTGTACTTTAGTTTTATCATACCTATGATTTTCTTGCTGCCAAGGTTTGTTGTTGCTCCCTCTTAAATTAAGAGGATTATGTTGGGATTTCTTCTCAAACTCTGATTAAGCTCTGTTGTCCCTTGGACTAGAAAATCGACCTCCTCTTCCACGAGTATGAAACCTTCCTCTACCTATGCCTCTGATAACACGTAGTTGGGATTTGAAGGCATGATCCATTGATCCTTCTTTATGTCTAGATATCCTAGATTCATGAGAAACAAGAGAACCAGTTAACTCATCAATTTGCAATTGACTTAAATCCTTAAATTCCTCTATGGGAATAACAACAAGCTCAAACTTCTTGGGTAAACTTCTCAGCACTTTCTCAATAACTCTTTTATTCTCCATATCATCTCCATACTGCCTAAGCTGGTTCACAACACTCATTACTTGAGTCATGAAAATATCAACACTCTCATTATCCTTCATCTTCAGATTTTCAAAATCCCTTCTCAAGTTCTGCATCTTGATTGTCTTCACCTTGGACACACCTTGATAATATGTTTCAAGAATGTCCCAAGAAATCTTCAAAGATGAAGCACTAGAAATCTTCGTAAAAATGGATTCATTTAATCCTTGCTGGATTAATCCAAGAGCTTTGTTATCCTTCTTCCTATTTTCTTTCAGCAAAATACAGTCAGCATTAGAGAGAGCCAATTCTGCTGCTACATCAGCTGGCTCAACATAACCATCAATAACATAGGTCCATAAATCTTGAGAACGCAAAATCATCATCATTCCAATTTACCAAGAGTCATATGACTTCTCGCTCAGGACAGGACCCTGAACCTGAGAAGAATTACTACCAGACATAGCCATTTATATAAAATTTGAAAGGAATTAAATAAACCTTCACACAGGAAAATAAGAGAATAAAATTTGGTACTAACAAGAATAATCTCCAATGAACTAAGAAATAGAAAATAGACTACTAGCTCTGATACCAAAATGTGAAAAAATGGAGGCACATAGCAGTTTGACTTTCGGTGTTTACAAACACCCTGTGGACCCAACACTTCGGTTTCAGAGTTTTTGAACTCCACACGCTCAAAATCCAATGGACAGAACTCCACGCACTCCAATAAAAATGATACCAGAAAATATTCTCAAAATACAATGGAGAGAACATTACGCGCTTAAACAAAAATATTCTCAAAATACATTGGAGAAAATACCACGCGCATACCCCAATGGAAATTTTTTTATTCAATGTGCTTTCATCAATGATAATGGGTATATGTAAAATTACAATCCGTTTCAGGTATAAATAACAAAACAATTCCTAATTAATTGCCCCTTAGATCTTAGAAAATATGTCAATAGTATCTTGTGGTCTTCAAAGGTTAAGGCGGCCACAGTTTAAGCGATGTAAGACAAAATTGTAATCGGTGGTTAATCCTCAAGTCTTGAAGGGTAAAGACGGCCATCGATTCACCATTTACATAGAAGCAGTTAAAGTTTTTAAGGCCGTGGATTTTCATTGTATTATTGTGAACTTTGAAGTATGTCATTGAATTTTGTTTTGGGGCTAGTTTGTCACAGCCAGATCCAACTTTTAGACATGGTGGCCATATTTGGAAATACGACAAGAGAAAGAACGAAATTTCATGTTAAATTTGGGTTAGCCTCCAAAAATAGAAAGAAAATATCGATGCATGCAGTTTTAACTTTCAAAGATTCCAAAGAGATTAAGAGCTACAAAGATTTGTGTGTGTGTTTTTTATTCTCCTGGGTCGAATTAGAAAATGTTGTCCACACAGAAAAGGAGAAGATAAGGTTTGTCTCTAGGTTACATTATCGTTCCATGGAAACTGAGAGATAGTGATCATACCTGGAACTAACTATGACAAGCTAAGGAGTGAAATTTAGGGTTAAATTTGGTTTATCCTTCCAAAAAAGAAAAACAAACACCGATGTATGCTATATTATTTTTTAGAGATTCTACGGGGTTTAAGAGCTACAAAAAAATTTTTGTTTTTTTTACGTGGGTTGAATTAGAAAAAATGTGTCAAATTAGAAAATGCGGTCCATACAGAAGAGGAGAAGATAACTCTCACTTTTAGGTTATTGTCATTCCATGTAGATTGCTTCCATTTTTTTGTCGAGCTTTGTTCTGTGTAGACTGCTTATATTGTTTGATTGCTTCCCTTTTTTTGTCGAGCTCTGTTCTGTGTAGACTGCTTATATTTTTTTGTCAGGAGTGAATTTTCTACTAAATTTCCCCATTCTTTTCGCTGGGAGCTATAATTAAAAATAAACATGGATGGCAACTTTTTGGGAATGTTGGAGAGTGACATATTAAATTCCAGAGACGGATTTACGTGCAGTGGCCATATTAATATACATATGGAAGAAAATAAGAATAAGATAAATAAAGGGATAGGAGGTGTTGTTAT
>JZKD02S2392594.1:370345-384491 GCA_000966675.3 Picea glauca | reverse complement strand
TGTTTGAGCAAACGAAGCATAAATATCGATTGAATGCCCTTAAACCCAATTCAGAATAACTCTTATGGTTAGATTGTTTTTGAACAAACTCTAGATCTTATCTTTAATTGTTAAGACATAAATAAATAACTATGCTTCATTAATTTTTGGAAGTAAGCACCTTAAAAAAAAACAGGAAACTTAGAGTACTACCTTATGAGTGGAACAGTAGGATAAATCGCAGTGCATAGAAACCCTTGCAGAACTGCCTATGTGTAAATGCCTATAAGAACTAAGTCTAGATATGAGGCCTTGGTATTTTCTACAGGTAAAGTCTTAATATCATTCTTTTCGAGACCTCCTTTTTTCCACACAGGCTAGAATCAAAACTAATACCAAAACTAGTATTCCACCAGATAATTATATCCTTAACAAAAGAGACAGGCCTAATTACTGTGGGTAATCCACGTGGACGCCACAGAAGAAAATCTGAGATTTGAAATGTCTACAACAGAATGTATAAGTATTTGAGCCGTCCCTATTTTATGTCCAAGATAGACTATTCTGACAGAATTATAGACACAATCATATAAAAAAAATGCTAGAATGGATTACAATAGAATTATTCCGAAATATATATTTGAGAAATTTTTAATGCATTCATAGAAACAATGCAAGTTGAGTTTTATTTTACCCTAGTCTTAGTCACAACAACAACTCCTTTTATTGGCAATAGAAGACGAATACAGTAAATAGGGAAGTAATCAAGACTCTGTGACCATAGCGAAATTCTGGTAATTATTATTGTTTCCGGAGAAAATAGATCGAATACATGTCAGTCAAAATGTCTTGATTGCATTAAACTTCTTAACCATATATGGTACTCGAAAGGCTAGATTTAAACTTGCTGAGAGTTACTATGCCTTTCCAAGTATATACGACAAGGACTATAGTTCTTTATATAGAAATTTGTTACATAGTTTTTCAAACAAAAAATTGAACACATAATCCTTATATTACTGAAGGTGAAACAAAACCATTTTGGAATGGAAAACTGGGTAGAGCCACGACCTCCACTTCCTAGAACCTGTAGAGTTAAAGTCAAGAAGAGAAGGGCTCAAAACCTGAGTACCTTTTCACTAAGAATAGGGGTGGGCATCCAGAATTTGCGCAAACCAAAGCTCTATAAAACATACCATAAATTATTAATATCTTGTAAATGAAAGTAAAGTAACGAAACATTAATAGAATGGACAAATGTTGACCAACAATTTAAATTGCCAGAGAAACACTCATATTTTGATGTGCAAGATCAGGTCCTTGCCCTGTCAAATGCTAACTGATAGACGACCGGCCGAGGAAGGAGAGTGCAGTAAACCCTGGATGGGCACCTTGCATGGACAAGGCCCATCATTAGTGACTTATACCAATTCTTTAAAATAAAAACGAAGATAAATAAGAAAAACAAAAGCAATACAGTAACCAAGGTAATCAAACAAAGTAACTGACAATGTTAGTTTTTCCTTATCACCTAAACAATACAAGTCGAATTGTGCCAAAGACTTGTTTTAAGCCTCTCCAGGATTGAATTCACATAAAGTAACAAGGGTTCAAGTAGTCAGTGTAAAGATTTGTTATAACCAGACCCCGAGGGTTCGCCTTGTAGCTTACAAGAAATTGGGTAAGAGTACCGACAGAGAAACACTCCCATCATAAGGAACGACGAGAAGTAACTGAGAGGGACACACAGTTTTTCTTTAAAGAAAAATAAATCGAACTAATTTTCCAAGACATTCAACGCTAGACTATGACGTATAGCCATAGGGTAAGACTAAGGAGGAACAACGATTTAGGGCTCAACGAATACCTAAGTCCCTTTTCTTTTTCTCAGAGATTTAACTGGTATTTCTTGTGAAAAGAACGAATAAACATTGTGACGTGACTTTCGGGAAACGGGGATGAACGAATAGTCTAGATGATTTCAGTACAAGATCTAAACTAGAAGCATAGGAAACTTTAATGTTAAGGGATAATGTATCTAAACTCGGAAAAGAACAACAAAATGAGATGACCATCGCTGTAATAAACTGTTGAAGACTCTACTTGATGTTTAATAAACTTACTCAGAAGACGGACATGGTCGACTGGTTCGCTGAGTAAATGGCCTCAAGAACGATAGTCTTCCCGCTCCGAAGGTTTGATACATAGAGCTAATGTCAAAATAGAAGTATACAGGAGCAACGTCAAAATAGAGATACACGAGAAAGATTGATAACCAGAAACATCCGCGAGACCTCTTTCCATAGGAATCTCAGAGCCAAAAATCAAAATGGTTCGGTAGTCTTTGGATAACCGCCGACTAGTCACAGAGTTGTTTAATTAGGGCCTAGACCTAAATGTCAGAGTTAGGGCAAGGTGGCAGATCTTCGGTAGGGCACTTTAAAACACATGATAGTGTCAAAGGATATGCGTTCAGAATGTTGTAATTATCTTGGATGGAAGCCATTAATCCATTACAATTGTACCCAAGACAATCTGCCTCATAACCACGAAACAATCGTGATGACAGATAGTCCAGAACTTCTCGTTTTTAACCCTTACCTCAATTTCGATTAGGGTTCCCTCGCAATCATCGAATTTGGTTAAAGAAAAGAAACCCTATGCCAGAGTTGGTCCAGATAGGAATGACTGTGAGGCTTAAGTATTTAACAAAGTATACCTAACCTTAGAAAAACACCTTACAGTTCATAAAGCTCGCACGGGAGAACTGTCACACTATCCAAAATACATTAATTTAGTATGTGTCTCTTTTTCCAAGGAAATTGTGTTATCACTTTAAAATTTAAAGCTGATCATACGTGGATACCCCATGGTAAGCCTTACTTGTGGGAATGGGGCATAAGTTATGGTGACATACCTTTGAACATAAATAATTTGGTGATGACATAAGCTTTGACTATATTATGGTAGCATATTCACTTTCATATATAAATATAATTAGTCCTTGTGGAGGCGAGTAGTATATTTTATGTGAAGGATCAATATGGACTACTATTTAATTGCAAATAGATCCTTGATTGAATTCAAATGTATCCACAGCCATTGTGGTTATGTTAGGTATAGTCTCTTAATTCACCTTACTAAGTAGCAAGAGAAGTTTGATATGGATCTTAACGAAGAAAAAAAAGTTTAAATACGCTTAAGGAAGAAAAAAAAAAAAATTATGACTTTTTACGGAAACATTACACTATTGTGTGAAAGTTGTGGATGTTTTTTCTGTATTAAATTTTAAATTGTAATTTAAAGAAAGAGTATTACTTTGGAAATAAGCCATCAAATGTCACACCAAAACTGTTAGCAAAGAGACAAAATAAGTTGTCAGTGACTACTTTCCAAACCTCCAAATTATAAACTAGTTTGTACACTGGACTGTTCAGCCCCCTTGTCAATTTTATATTTATAGATTTCAGATGTAAGCCCCCTCGTTAGTTTTACATTTATAGATTTCAGATGTAAGCCCCCTCGTTAATTTTATATTTATAGATTTCAGAAGTAACCATTCATAACCACTTTCCAAACAGAATCTGGAATTTCGAATTACACTTCAGTTTCAGTTGATGACAAGCTCCTGTATTGTTTGGTGGTTGCGATTTAACTTACAAGGCAAGGCAACGGTGAAAAATACAGAATCATGCCGACAAAGAAAAAACTAACGCTGGCAACTGCAAACCTACGTATAAACTAAGGCAACTAAGGCCCAACTGCCTTAGAGCTAAACCATTTATTCAGAATTTTTATTAATATTTGGTTTCAATTGAGAGAATTCTGTTTGTGAGAAATGATTTTATAAAACAACCCTCAGTTAGAACATTTTACGGAATTTTTGTGTTATTATTATATTTGATAGTGATGCCAATGACATTTATTTGGAAAGCATCGCTAACCCGAAGGAGTAATGGCAGGCAACACTTTCACAAAAACCGAAGTTGGGATATTATTATTATTTTTTAATAATAAGCGACGTGTCTCATTTAAATGGGAGGTAGGAGGAAACGATTGCTTGATCAATTCCATGTAGCGAAAAAAATCGAAGAGTTGTTGAAAAAAATAGAGAAATGAACAGCAGCCATATCACAAATTATACACAAAATGATAGTTTGTATTGACCATAATAAACAAATATATATCACACTTAAATAAGTGTTGTGAGATCCAACTTATTCCACTCTTGAAGGGAGAAGTTGAGAGAATCTCTCAACATCCTCCAGCAAACCCAATCCAATCCCTAAACTCTAGAATGTAGCATTAATTAGGCATTATCTCTAACATCCCCGTTAATGCCTACATTACAAAACTTCACAAATTACATAACAGAAAATGTTACAACACTTTAACTTTCGTTTGTATCAGCTCCTACACCCACTCTGATGCCTCTGGAATGTGCTCTTTCTCTTCCTCTTCTTCGAGCTTACCATTCAACTCATTTAAAGCATAAATGCTTCAGACCATCATTCATGAACTTGCACAACAGATAATATTGACAAACTCGGCTCACCAGGGCTTCCATGAGAAAAGTTGTCAAGTAATGAATCATCCTATGGACATACCTCCATCTCTCGGATTTTTCTCTTTCGGCTATCCGTCAGTTTGTAGAAAGGCAGTCTAGGTATGGAATGTCTTCAAAAATCAATTATACAAGGTGACTTCCAATCATAAGAACAATTGTTCTTGAAACCGGGGCTGCGGGCTTATATCAAGATACAAGAGTTCCTATTTTACATAAACATATAAAACACTTTAAGAATTAACACAAACATATATATATATATATATATATTGAAAACAGGAAGATGATAACGGTGTAGCATTATTTTTGTGTGTTTTTACTACGAGTTTTGAGTAAGCCATAAGAAGGCGCATAACCGGTATACTTGCAGCTCGTCATGGATTTTATGATGGTGTCCTCTACATTGATCGGCGTACTAAAGAACTTGAAGGAAGAAGCATCCCCATGACCGATGGGAATCATAGTCTTTTCAAGAGATATTCGAGCTAACAAGTTGGCTAGCTCACCCTGTATGCTACTATTGTATTTCAATAACACAGGATTGCACCCGCTCACCTCCTTTTTCACATACGATTCTATTCTAGGAAGCGCATTAAATAGGCTTCACTAAATAGGGCCATTAAATAGGCTTCACTAATTACAACCCTAATGTTCCCATAATTAGATTACAATGAAAATATCTACATGGGCATGCATGGTATGGATATAGCCATGCAAAGACGTGATTGGTGTGGATATAACCATACAAAGACATGTATGGAGGAGATAGCCATGCAAGTACATGCATGCTATGAAGACATCCATGCAAAGGAATGCAAAGATTAATATCTTTGCATACATTTATTTTCATGGATAGATCCACTCCATGCATGTATTTGCATGGTTATATCCACACCGTGTATATATTTGCATGGATATGTTCACACCATGCATGCCATTGCATTGTAATCTAATTTGTAAAATAATTAGGGTTGTAATTAATGAAGCCTATTTAATGGCTTGAGATACTGTATTTTAAGAATCCTCAAGTACCTTCAATTGGTCACCAATTGGTCTATGTTGTCCTCATTTGTTCGGCTTGGCCAAGGTTAATATATATCTATGGAGGTTTTGGTTCTCCCGGTTAAAGGTTTTGAAGATAAATATTGGCTCTACATGAATACTTTCTTGGTGTATTATTTCTCTTCCAGTTTTTAACATGGTGTCAGAACTAGATAAACCTGGACTATGTAATGAGAGTGGTCTGATGTTGACATCCATGCTTATGAAATTGTTGGTAAAGTGAATCCATTCTTACGAAATTGTTGGCAAAGTGAGTGACCTATGGAAGAGAGATATGCACACAAATCAAAGTGATTGTTCATGGGTTTATGAACCATGGTGAATGACAAATGAAAATTGAGCATAGGTAGAACCAAATTGAAGATGAAGTACTCGGTGAATGAGTGTTTTGGATCACTGTATTTGTAGCAAGGAGGGTGTAATGTCTCTTTCTGAGTGATGACTCTAGGAGGATAGAATTAGTATCCTATATTGATTCCCATAGGCTATGGTCGGGAGAAAAAGGGAATAAAAGAATTATTTAGTGTCATTTACCAGAAAATCCTAAGTTGAAAGTGACATTAAGTAATAAAGTGGAAAAAAATGATTAAGTGACTTAAGAAAATAATCAAAGTCAAAACTTAGGAAAATTCATTTTAATTAAATAAAGTGAACAAGGAGTTAGAATGAGGATCAAGTATAAAGGGGAGGATAACCCTAATTCCTCTCATCATTGAATATTGAGATTGAGAATTGGATTGCAGAGAGAAATCAAATGACTTTGTGGAATTTTGTGTATTTCCGGGTAGAAACCACCACAATGATTGATTTCAACGTTGGGAGACACACCCTAGTTAGTCGGGAGGATCATCCAGATTCTCCATCATTATTCAAGATTGCAACATATATAACATTAGGTCAATTAAGAGGGATTCCCATTAGTCAGGGAGGTTCAAATACTTTCCCTTGGTTCTTGGAGGGAATGAGAGTTATAGGATGATCTAGAGGGAGGCGTGGAGGTTCATGAGGTACACTATCCCATGAGACAACAACATACCTACATACTCTCAGTGCATGCAACATATTTAACCATGCATGCAACATGTCTTCCATTCAATAGCATATTTGAACTTGCATGCGACAGGTTCACACTCCCATGTAGTAGATCTAGTATTTCCTTTACTTACATGTAGTATATATGTAAATAGGATATTCATGATTCATCCATAACAAAATTTGTAGAATATTTCCATTGCATGCAATGTATTCTCAATGCATGCATTCAACTTATTTTTAGTGCATGCAACGTATTCCAATGGCAAAGAGTTATTTATGAAAATGAAGGAATTCAAATTTGTTGTTGTGCATGCAATATGTACTTTGTCTTCTGTTGACAAGTTATTCATAAACTATAACTTTCAAAGACCACCAACCGCTCATGATAAAAGACATCTTGCATTGGGTTTATATTTATATTTTCCCTTCAAGAAAAATAAAAAGATGATTGAGTATTTTGATTTTTGTATTTTCAATGGAACTAATGTAAACGTATTGCTTAATTTGACATTTGTTTTATAAAGTGGTTGGTTGTATGTTTATTATTGGGAAAAAAAATTCCATGCTTCTAATAAATGCTTGGTATAATATTTGAAAATACTTATTTCATTGTGCTACTAATATTATTGATGTAATGTTCAATATTTTTACAATTAGGATTTTGATGATAAAAAACCTATCTACCATCTATCATTACACCCAGGCTATAGGCCACTCTTTCTAGAGATTCCAGGCCAACTTTTGGCTCTGATACCATATTAAAAAACTAAGGTAGATGAAAATTACCAACATAACAACAACACACAAATCACAAGATGAGATTTATCCTAGAAAACCCAAAGCAGGAAAAACTAGCTAATATATCTATTAGTCCCTTGGCCATACCCGACCAAGCTAACCAACCACCTAGCCCTCTCAAGTGATCCTTCACCACTCAAGTCTTGACACATTACAATGGAGTCTCCTAAGCCTATTTAAAGGCTTCATTACATGAAATATCATAGGTTCAATACCACAGATCACCAATACCATGTTCCTAAAACCACTACCGTTGACCTAACAACTTTCACTCTTTTACTGAGTCAACTTTAACCTAACATTTTTTAAACTAGCATTCTCTATATATAATAACATTGTAGGGCTTGTAACAAAGGTGTATCATGGATGTAAATGTTGTGGACCTTCTATAAAGGCTAGGTGGTGCAACCACCTACGAAATCTAGTGTATGAATACTCAAGGGTATTCCTGCCAGAATATCACCCTTACACAAGATTTTCATATTATTTCAATGGTAAACAAGAGAAAACTTGAAGACATAAAATAATCACACTGGTATATTGGATCGGGGCATATGACATAGAGAAAAAGTAAATGGCATAAATGTTTGATTTAAATGGGGAACCTGTTTTCAACGATCCTGGATTTTATGACACCTATGTTGAGAAAATTCCCATTGAGATGAAAAGGAAATATGATTTTTATTAGATTTCATATTGGGAGCATCTTAAGATTTCCCACTTACTAGATCCCATGAATATATTAAAAAATGATTCATATTCTTTATGGATGCACATATCATCGAATAAAAGAGACACATTGACTATTAGGAGGGATATTATTCCTTCTAATACTAAAAAGAGACATTGGCCAAGAAAATAAAGTATAGGAGAGGTTGGTCCCTCTTTGTCTTTTAAATAAAGTGATGTCCCAAAGATTTTGAAGAAATATGATCTTTATATGGTGAAGGATCTTATCTTGTGTGTGAAGGCACCTTCTTTATATGGGTTGACTCTATGACCCTACTTAAATTACTCTAGGACTCTATGAACTTTGGGGTTGAAATCACATGACCATTTCAGCCTTCTAAGGGTATTTATGTCAAATACATGATTCTTTTTCTATAGAGTAGGTGAAAATATACTATGCACTCATTGTTTTGTGGAAATTAATGATTTGTGTGTTTATTTTGTAGTTTCATTATCCTTTAATCATGAATGGTTGTGTGAACCATGACTTCCCCCATGACCCATGACGTTCCATTTCAAAATTATTTTCATTTCCATGATGTATCACATTAAAGGAAATTCATATGGCTAGCATTCCAAGATGGCGTTGAGAGATAACTGAGATTGTTTGTATGTTTGAGAAGGAACTACCCATGCATTTTATGGAATTGCAAGTGCATATTCTAATTCAAGTACGTAATGAGGTTGAATTGGTTGGATTTTTCTCATGTCATTAGATGTTCTTCTTAGAGAGGTACATCAAAAAATTGAAGGGGTTTGTTATACAAATCACAAAAATAGAGGGATATGTGGTGGAGGGATACATAATATGTGACCTATTCTATTTTTCCAGTGAGTACATCAAGTAAATTGATGACACATAAGGAGAATTGGTTTGGGATGACCAATGTGATGAGGACAAAAGGGAAGGAGAGCTACTCCAAACTAATGGAAAAAAGGTGCATGATAAAGATTAATTCACTTATATTCTTTCAAATTTGTATAGAGTTAGTATTTACAATGAAGTTGATCATATATATTTGATCTCATACTACTCATCTTGAATTCTAGTATACATTAGTGAATTTAGAAATTGATCCTATCAATAAATTCATTCTTAACATTGTGGAGGCAATGCAACCATGGTTTTCATTGCATGAAGAAAAAATAAGGAAATGGGACACTGATAAGAAATTATTCAAATGGTTGAATAGTAGAAGCATGCCTTATCCTTATCATTTAAAACAAAAGATGCCAAAAATATATCGCAACAGTTGGGTGGCTTACTCGATCATAGAGAAATATGGCATGTCTGGTCATTGCCCACATGGAGAAGAGCTAGACATAGTAAATATAGGGATCATGTGGAACACATATGTAATAATATTTCTGAGTACCATGTTCAATTTATAATATTGTACATTTGAATTTTAACATGTATTTTGTTTTTATTAATTCTTAGGTTACTAGACATATGGCATCGTCCTTTGATCACATTTTTACATGTGCATTTGTTCCCATCTATGTCGACATATGGACATGATATTCTTAATGAGGATGTTGATGATGGAGACATCACAAAACATTGTGGAGTGGAGGTTGAGTTAGACTAGTATAGTCATGTTATATGTTGTGATCAAAACTTAATAGAGGTGAAGTTAGGCTACATTGAAAAGATATAAGATATTATGCAAGTGTACTTCTCATATTTTCAATGTGTTATATTTAGTTGCAAGTGGTGGGACACCCTTGACCAGAGAAATGTAAAGGACTATCATGAAAGTGGGATAATATGTATTAAATTTTTAAAAATGTGGGTTGAAACTAATGATCCTTATGTTTTCCTAAAACATTGCAACCAAGTGTTTTTCGACTGATATGTCAGGGTGACGGAAATAAAGAGTCATATGTAAAAGTTCTATTTCGACTTTTAAGTTGTGGATGTGTCATTTTATTATAGGTTTCTATAATTGGCCAGCTATGTTTTTTTTATCCATTTTATAATGTTGGATATGAAAAGTTAACAACCATTTACAACCATCATATTAAAAACACATTAAATGGTACAAGTATAAAATTTGGTTTTGATATATTTTTACTATCATATTCTTGTTTATTATAGAAAATTTATGTTGTATTATATCAACATATGTTTATATTAATGTTTGAGATATCAAAACAATGATGATGTATTCATACAATATCTTAGTAAAGATTTATTTTAAAGTACATTTTATTTATAAAAATGATGATATTAAAAAATCAAACCTTAACTTTTTATTGTTTGAAAAAATGTAAAGTTAACATAAATATGTACTTACTTTAATGGAATTTATAAGGGAAATTCCAACAAAATAACTTCTTACAACATCTATAAGTTGTGTAATCACACTTCTGGTGTTGGGGATACCAACATGGATGGCATTCCCAACCTTAACTAGTGAAACTATCATTGTCTTTGCTTACTCCACTCCATCTTTTGGTTTTCTAAACATATAAAATTATATTAATCATTCTTTTTACATTCTCCTTGAAATAAGTGTCAATATATGAAGGAAATATAAATTCTAAAATAGTATTTTCTAGAGCCTACACACAATTAAGGAAAATTTTAAGGATCCATACTCATCTAAAAGTATAGAAACCTTTGTCAATTTTGGTAATTCTTAAAATACTAATTATAAAATGTTTAGTGATATTATTGTAAAATTGCTTCAATTTTTAAGTATTAAATATATATTTAGAAAATATTGACAACTTTTCCCAACCTCAACTTTTGAAACTATCATTGTCTTTACTTACTCCACTCCATCTTTTAGTTTTCTAAACATATAAACTTATATTAATCATTCTTTTTACATTCTCCTTAAAATAAGTGTCACTATAGAAAGGAAAGAGAAATTCTAAAATAGTATTTTCTAGAGCCTAGAAGAAAATTTTAAGAATCCATATTGATCTAAAAGTATGGAAACATTTGTCAATTTTAGTAATTCTTAAAATACTAATTATAAAATGTTTAGTGATATTATTGTAAAAGTACTCCAATTTATAAGTATTTATATACATTTTTAGAAAATATTGACAACTTTTAGAGTAAAATAAATTTATCGTGTAGAATTTGGGTGAATAATTTAAAAAAGAAAGGTTAGCAAATTTCTAAGAAAAAATAAAAAATCAGAAAAATCATGAAAATTAGCCTCTAAAGTTTTCCATGACTAGAATCCAACCCTAGACACCTTGGATATAAATAATTTATTATTATTATTATTATATATTGAGTTTTCATTGATAAAGTAACAATCAAACTTTTACTAGCCAAGTTGTTACCATGGAAAAAAAATTACTGACATCCTAAAAAAATAGGAAACAATCTTATAACTCGTAGACAATTAATACACCTAAAAAGAAGAAGAAGAAGAAGAAGTGACAAGTGATAACAAAATCACTAAAACAATATAGTTACATGCTAATGCACCAATAAAATCTTTTTGTTTATTATGAATATATAAATGCATCTACATTCATGGTAGATGCAATCATTACATCAAAGATGGGGACTAAGTCCTAAAACATCCAAAAAAGACTTTTGTTTAATTTATTTATTGATTTTTATTAATATTTTTTATATTCTTAAATATTAGTACAAAATTGATTTAATTTAATATTTTTTAAACCTTAACACATTAATTATTTTTTTCACTAACCAAATCTAATATTTAATTTCCTTCTAACTTTTTAAACCTTAACACATTAATTATTTTTTTCACTAACCAAATCTAATATTTAATTTCCTTCTAACATTTAATTTCTTTATGAGAAGATTCATATATCATAAATTCATTTTAAGTCATTCATCTATATTAAAATTTATTATTATTAATGATCTTGTTTTCATATTAAGTAATTTAAATTTAATTCAATTAAATCTAATTTTTAAATAATAAAAATTAATAAATTTAACTATTATAAATTTAATCAACACTTATTATAAATTTATCATTAAAATAAATCAAAAAATAACATTTCATAAAAGTAATCATTCAAAATATTTTTTTCATTTATTAACTAAATCTTTTTTTTTATACATTTTCATTCAAAAAATGAGTGAAATATAATACTTAGCATACTTTTTTGAATAGAGGATTGAACTAATACTTACATATTTTTACATATGTTTTTAATAGAAGATTTATAAAATTGGTTATATAGTAAAAATTTGTAAAATCATTTTAATCAAAATACGTATCACACTTTTTTTAATAGAAGATTTAACTAATACTTACATTTTTTTAATAAAAGATTTATAAAATTGGTTATATAGTAAAAATTTGTAAAATCATAATATTAAAGTTTATTAATATCCTTTATATTTAATAATTCAACTTTAATTAATTTTAATATATTATAATAATTGAATAATATAAATTAATAAAATCTTAGAAAAAAATAAAAAATAATAAAATATAATGATTATGATTTTAATAAACAATTATATTATAGCCTTGTTTTGAAGATTTTCCATCTCTACCTACTAAAGTTTTGTAAACAAAGCAAAACCAACAACTAGTACATGTGAATCTCATACCTATGAATATATTATTTTAGGAATCACTCATAAATCATAAAATAAATAGACAAAGTTTTGTAATTATTATTAGTTAATTTTAAAACTATAAGTGTGAATTCCTAAAATGCAAGTGCGGAAATAAATTGATGATACTTTAGGCGGGGTCTATTTAATAATGAGGTGGGACTAGGGAGTCATAGTTAGTCAATGTAGTTGTAGTAACAAGAGCTCTTACTCCATGACTTATGAAACGCCACTCATTTCCTTTTTAATGTTGAATGTGTTTTACCAGACTATGTATGAAATGCCACTCATTTGTTGTTTAATGTTGACTTCATTTTACTGGACGATGTGTGAAACGCCACTCATTTGTTGTTTAATGACAAATGTGTTTTACCAGACTATGTATGAAATTTCACCCATTTGTTGTTTAATGTTGACTGTGTTTTAGCGGACGATATATGAAATGCCACTTATTTGCACGACTTATGAAATGCCACTCAGTTTTTTTGTAATGTTGAATGTGTTTCTATGTATGAAATGCCACTCATTTTTTATTTAATGTTGAATGTGTTTTATCGGACTATGTATGAAATGTCACTCATTTGTTGTTTAATGTTGAATGCGTTTTACTGGACGATGTATGAAACACCACTCATTTTTTTGTTTAATGTTGAATGTGTTTTACCGGACAATGTACGAAATGCCACTCATTTGTTGTTTAATGTTGACTATGTTTTACCGGCTAATGTATGAAATGCCACTCATTTTCACAACTTATGGAACGTCATTCATTTGTATTTTAATGTTGTTTCACTAGACCATGTATGAAATGGCACTTATTTGTTGTTTAATGTTGACAGCGTTTTACCAGAAGATGTATGAAACACCACTCATTTGTTGTTTAATGTTGACTACGATGTTTATTAATGTTGACTATGTTGTTGTGTTTATAAAGATACTTTGGGAGTCTTTATATTGATAAAGATACTGGATTGTTTATTAATGTCGAGTGCGTTGTTGTGATGATAAATATACTATGGGATTATTATTATTTTTTTTTTTGTTAAGTTTAAGTTTTCTTCGAACCATAGTTACAGATGATAATTTGTGATAGTTTTTTATATATTTATGAAAGGATGTAATAACTTAATATTTATTTGTTTAAATAATTGTCCATAAAAATATATAATCACAATATTTTTATTAATAAAAGATTTAATATATAGATTTAAAAATATATCACACTTTAACATATTATACTTTTTAATACTTTTTTTTATATATTTAATTGATATTTTTTTTTTATATATTAATGAAGAGACTTGTGTCTATTGGATATAGTTTGGTTGGTTGTGAGATTCAATTCTTTGTGAGGGACATGTTGTGTTCTTAAATGGATTTATAAGATGCTATTGTTGTTGAACCTT
>JZKD02S2392594.1:347549-362855 GCA_000966675.3 Picea glauca | reverse complement strand
AGAAGCAGTTAAAGTTTTTAAGGCCGTGGATTTTCATTGTATTATTGTGAACTTTGAAGTATGTCATTGAATTTTGTTTTGGGGCTAGTTTGTCACAGCCAGATCCAACTTTTAGACATGGTGGCCATATTTGGAAATACGACAAGAGAAAGAACGAAATTTCATGTTAAATTTGGGTTAGCCTCCAAAAATAGAAAGAAAATATCGATGCATGCAGTTTTAACTTTCAAAGATTCCAAAGAGATTAAGAGCTACAAAGATTTGTGTGTGTGTTTTTTATTCTCCTGGGTCGAATTAGAAAATGTTGTCCACACAGAAAAGGAGAAGATAAGGTTTGTCTCTAGGTTACATTATCGTTCCATGGAAACTGAGAGATAGTGATCATACCTGGAACTAACTATGACAAGCTAAGGAGTGAAATTTAGGGTTAAATTTGGTTTATCCTTCCAAAAAAGAAAAACAAACACCGATGTATGCTATATTATTTTTTAGAGATTCTACGGGGTTTAAGAGCTACAAAAAAATTTTTGTTTTTTTTACGTGGGTTGAATTAGAAAAAATGTGTCAAATTAGAAAATGCGGTCCATACAGAAGAGGAGAAGATAACTCTCACTTTTAGGTTATTGTCATTCCATGTAGATTGCTTCCATTTTTTTGTCGAGCTTTGTTCTGTGTAGACTGCTTATATTGTTTGATTGCTTCCCTTTTTTTGTCGAGCTCTGTTCTGTGTAGACTGCTTATATTTTTTTGTCAGGAGTGAATTTTCTACTAAATTTCCCCATTCTTTTCGCTGGGAGCTATAATTAAAAATAAACATGGATGGCAACTTTTTGGGAATGTTGGAGAGTGACATATTAAATTCCAGAGACGGATTTACGTGCAGTGGCCATATTAATATACATATGGAAGAAAATAAGAATAAGATAAATAAAGGGATAGGAGGTGTTGTTATACACTTATGGGTAGCGTAAACCAATGCACGACGGAAAGAGACTGGGAGAAAGGAGATGATACTTATGTTCTAACAGCTAACATGTTGGAACATGAGTGTCCCAACCAAAAGTGACATAAAAAAATAGGAGAGCCTCCCTTTTGAGGAAATTTACGAGCAGAGCAGAGCATTTTCCCTTGAACATCCAATAGCAATGGATGGTTTCCTTTTCTTTCTTTTGTCATTCCTCATGTCCCTGAAGCTGGACATGAATTGAAAAAGAAACAGTAAAAGCAAGAACAAAAGATAGAAAAAGAAGACTAAAAGGAAGGGATATTCTGATGAATGCAATGATGGTGGTATGAGTGAGGCATATGTATTTTCAAGTGGTAGCAAAACTTCTTATAAAGAGTCAGACTCTGAAACTGATACAAGTGGTAGTGAGTTTGATTCTTCTGCAATCATTTACTAACTACACCTTCATGTATGCCAATTTAGGGATGTAATGAAATTGTATGTACACCTTACAACAATGATATTTTCTATACACCTTACAACAATAAACATAAAGGAAGGAAACCAAGAACCAAGATTAGAATGAGAAAATATTAATTAAAGACAAACTAACAGATAGAAAAATCTCACATTGCTTTTATTGAGATATTGTAAGACTGGAGATAATGACAATGTTACCCCCAATCAAATCAACCTTAACAGTACTACTTGAGAAAAACATCCCACATTACTAGTATATGTTAAAGTCATATTTATTAATAGTATCTTATCTGGATTACTTCAAAAGAATATCTACAGAAATGGGGAAGAACAAAACTAGTTCTCAACCAACACACAATTTAAGAGAATATCATTGTTGAGAGGTAATCTATCCACAAAGAAGTAAGAGAATATAGAAATGACTATTCATTATAAAATTATTGCGAAAGAAAGAAATCCAAAATAGAGCTAAAGATATTTTTGGTACCAAATTAAAGAAGGTGGGGGCAGGAATCAAATGGCAACCTTCATTGCACAAATTATGTTCTCAAGGATGCCCCATGTTTCCTCTGCTCTTCATAAGTGGGATCGTCGGTAGGAAGCTCGTATCTACATAGGGAATGAATTCTGAGAGCTTAACCAGGGAAGAATGCAATCCGCATGATAAATATGTAGACAAGGCAACAACTTTGCCAACTCTCCCACGAAAAGGGGATCCTTGCAGATCACACACATTAACACAAGTTCTAAATATTTCTTCCCGATCCAAATTGATGGCAAGCAATCTATCACAGTGTTGGCATCAGGAGGATCCTATCATAAAATCGTCATTATTTTCTGCAAAATGTTCATGTTTGTGTTAGTGATCGAGCACAATTTTCATACCATGCTGCATCAACATAGTCTTTTGGAACTCCATAATATACATCACCATCCTCTTCCTCATAATATAGTAAAATGGTAGGTTGCCAAACATAGTTTTTTGGAACTCCATAATATAATCACCATTCTCATTTTCTTCCTCATAATATACGAAAATGGTAGGCTGAGGGCAATGTAGATCATGGAGGCCTTGGGAAAACAGATTGGATATGAGGCAGGGGGGGAAATCCGAACAGATCGGATATGGAAAAAAGCCCACAAAAATTATATTTAATATTTCACTGAAATTTTAAAGGTTGATTGGGTGGTTTCAAAGGAGGTAGAGGTGGACAAAGATGGTTGTTTCCCAAAACCTATCAACTATTTGAGTTTTCATGAAAATCTCTTCTCTTATTATAATAGAAAACCTTTAACATAATATTAGTGAATAATTATATCATAACATTATTTATTTATTAAAAATTAAAACATTATATTACATTTTAAAGAAAAAAATACAGAGTGCATTCATAGTGTTGTTTGGGCCACCAACACAAGAAACCAACCCAAGCCCAAGACCTGTCAATAAGTGAAGGCACTCCTGAGGGGCCAATATTTAAAAACGTTCTATTTCTGTGCATATTCCCAAACATAAACTACTAAATAAGTAAAAAACCTGTGTCTAAGAAAAAAGATAAGCATTAAACAAAATATCATCCCTTAGAAGAGTAGGAGGCTGAGTCTTCGTACAGGTTGTCCTCTTGACTTTGATTGAACGGAAGAGGCCATTCGAGTATGATGACATGGTGGAGGGGTGTCTCTGATTTTCCAATTCACTTCTCATCTCAAAGATTATCTTCAGTTGGTTCTCTGTTATCCTGACACTCCCAGTCCCTTCATCTGAATTGGTATTCTTGGCATCATGTAGATTTGGAATTTCTCCCATGACCAATGAGAGAGCCTTACTCATTGTAGGAGGAATTGAAGCCATCGTGACATTTTCATTACATGTCTCATGCTCAAGCTCATACCACTCCACCATGTAGCCTTAGAACGTTGCTCCATTTGGAGACCCATGTGGCCCTTGCGTATTATCCTTGTGAGCCAGTTGATTGTGTTGCTCGTACACTTGGGTGGCCATGGGTCCAGATTCATTGGCTACATCACTTTCCAAGGATGATGGACTACCTCTTCTGACCCTAAATCTTCTAAAATAGCCACTTCCCCTGTGCACCCTGCCTCGCTCATGAACTTGTGGCATGTTGCCAAGGAGGATATTCATAAACAAACAGAGGTGGTCTGAAAATTGCGAAGCTGGTTGAGGGAGATTTGCATAGAACACACAAACCAGAACTCAAACAGCAAAGGTATGCATTCCTTCCACCGACATTATGAATATATAAACTTTAGAAGCCCATCTGCGTCTCCCAGACATACTAACTTTTGACACAAGCGATCCTTTAAAACCTTTCTTATCACTATTACCGAATAGCCAAGCATCGCCCTTACTCATACATAGTAGGGGTTATGACAATTTAATGCTCCATGCTAGAGAGTTATGCCATGAGGGCGATCAATAACCAGACTGCTGCGCAGGCTTTAATGCTGTGGCGGCTGGTATATATACTGTCAGATTGTCTTGATATATATGTCGGGATATATCCGACGATGTATATACCACCTGTCGTAGCATTAAAGCCTGCGCAGCAGGCTGGTTATTGATTGCCATTCCAGGAGCCACCTATCGGTCTCGTTAGGAGAACAGACCACCATGTGTCGACGCCAATGATCTTCAATTTGATTCACATGATGTGGGAAACCCAACTAACATCCACTTGAATCCCAAGGAAGATGCACTCCCTTAGCCAACGGGATTCTTGGAAGGCTCACTCTCTCAACTTATTGGAGGACAAGAATAACTGGGCACGAGTCCCAAGGAAGTAGTTGATAGGATCTAACTAAATAGTTGTTAGAATCTAGTTTTATCTTGACCCATTCAAGCCATCATGTAATAAAATGAATATATATAAGAATGCTCTCTATTCTAAATAAAGTGATGGTCATTTTGCTCTTAGTTTTGGTTATAGAATTCATGTTTTCATGTTCTAATTAAATTCATGAGTGTTGTTATTACAGATCAAATGGTATCAAAGCTTCTATATGAGATGCTTCTACTCCAGTCATTTTTTGAGAGAGATAAAATAAAAAATAAAAAAATTATGGGTTGCTAGTGTCTGCACTTATCCCATATTCCCATCTGTTGTTATTGCACATCATGATGATCATAATAACACCCCATCTGATGGAATTCCCATTGTCAGAGTCATTTCCTTGCATCACATAAGTAATGGATGTTCTGGTCTTTGGTCCCTATCAAATTCCAAATATTTCCCTTGGGAAGTTACACCAGCATTGACTAGTTTTTCCACAATCTTATTGGCCTCTCGTCGAACATGCGAGGGGATGAGAACAAGATGAGGAAGTTGCAGCATTTGTAGTAATTCAAGGTTGCACAAAAATCTCCAACAGGGGGGAATCTTAGCAAGATCATATCCATTCAGAAGCCTGGAGAGAAAATTTAAAATGACTTGGGAGTCTCCTTCCAGTATAATTTGATGGAAGCCATGTTAGGTAGCAGCTTGAATACCCCTGACGAGTGCCTAGATCTTCACAAAATTGTTGGTGTCAAAACCTAGATTTTCTGCAAGAATGTGGTAAATGTGACCTTGGTCATCCTGGAAAACAACACCAAATCCAAGAGGTATTGTATTTCCTTTAGATAGACCATCAAAATTGAGTTTGAGGAAACTTGGAGGGGGTCATTGCCAAGTGTTAGGACAAGTTCTAAGGGGTGGGTGAGTAGAAATCGTGATGGGGATAGAATTTAGATAAATATCCCAGTTGATAAGGATGGTGTTTTCATTCAGTTCACAAGTAAAATCATTTGTCGTCCATCTAAAATTCCTAATGGTTTCCTACACATTCATGCCAAATATTTTGAGCCATAATTTATTCCTAGTTAGTTATTCCGAGTGAAATATCTACGGTTTCTTTCCTTCCATATTTTCCACGCCAAAAATATCGAAAGAAGTGGTCAGGTTTGATTTATGGTTGGGTTCTTAAATGACGAGGGTCTCCAATTGTTAATGGAAGTGAGGATTCTTTCATTTTGAGGATCATAAGTTCGCATCATTTGAGTTTTTTAATCCCAGATTGGAGCGCTAAATTGAGATTGATTGAGGATGTGCTCCATGGTTTCCTCATGTTGCAAACAAAGGGGGAAAATAGATGAGCCAATTAAACCATGTTTTCTTAGGTTGTTCCAGGTTAGAATACGATTATGAGACATTAACCAAAGAAAAGTGCTTACCTTAGGCCATAGGTTTCTCCATATGTTGTCTTTAGGAAGGAGGTGAAATTGGGCCTTGAGACTGTAGGATTCCTTTATTGAAAAAACACCTTTGGAAGAATGACCCCACCTTAGAATGTTCTTCCCATTCCTGATCCAAATATGCCTAAGGGTCGCTTCATCCTACCAAGGGACAAGGTTCAAATCTGCTAGAAGCTCGAGTCTATATGGGTGGTTTTCCACTCCCGCCAAAGAGAGATGGAAGAGGGGATTTTCCATTAGTACAAGACGCGAATGGCCTTGTTTTGCAACATGTGGTATTGGATGTCATTCAAATCTTCCTTATGTTGTAGAAAATGCATATTTTGTCATGATTTTGTCCAAAAAAGTTAATCCTTACCATCTTTTATTTCCCAAAATGCATGCTCTTAAACCAAAGGGTGATTCTTCCATGTTGCATTCCATATCAAATATCCATTATGATGTTCATTCCATCTAATTAGTTTTGTTTCCTCTACACCTGGGGTGTATTTTCATCTCCATAGTTTACTCCAGATGTCTATTGGATGTTTGATCCATCTCCACCATATATTATCCCTCGTGACGTCATTTAACAAGAAAGGGTCCCTCAGCCCCAAGCCCCCTACTTGTTTCATTTTGTGGAGGTTTTCCCATTTAACCAATGCCCATTTATGCCCATATTTGGTTCATTTCCAAAGGAATTTCTTTTGGATGTTTCAGATATTTTTTAGCACAATTGTTTTACTGTCTAGGGTCAAGAAAAGGTATATAGGGATGGCCTGAAGGACATATTTGAGGAGAACTAGATGGATCGCCAAGTTGATGGAGTGGAAGGTCCAAGAGTTAAGACACTTATCTATGGAGACAATCATATTCTCCCATGATCTATTTTGAAGAGCATTATCAATAAGGATAATGTTGAGATATTTGGATGAAAGGGAGCTACTAGTAAATCCTACTATGTAGGTAATGTGGGTTTGAATAACATGAGTGGTATTGAAGAAGAAAATATGGGATTTGTTGATAGACATGCTCGAGGCTTCGCTAAAGTCATTAAGGATACTACATATTCTAAGGGATCCTCTGGCAGTGGGAATCCCCATCATCATGGTGTCATCAAAAAACTGGTTGTGAGAGATGGGGGGATGTATGCCATGCATGGGAAGGCCTTGGAGGTAGCCATCTACAATGGACACCTTAACGTAGTGTCTTAGACCTTCCGCCATGATGACAAATAGGAAGGGAGGAACAGGGGTCCGCTTGATGAATTCTCGTGGAGGGGGAAAAGGGTTTGGAAGGGACAACATTAACTAAGATGTAGAATAAGAATAAGGAGGTGAGGTTAAGGACCTAGTTGACCTAGTCCTCATTGAAACCAAAAGCAAGGATAAATGATTGCATGTATTTTATGTTCAACTTGTGAAATGCTTTAGAGAGATCCAACTTTATAAGCATACCATGGGTGCATGAAGATTTCAAAGAGTGTATAACTTCATGTGTGACGATCACACTATCCAAGATCTAATTCCCTTCTACATAACCTAATTGTTCATGATAAATAATAAAAGGAAGAAGAGCTTTAATCCTAAGAGACGTTACCTTTGGGATCATCTTGTAGATGACATTACACAACGTGATGGGACAAATTTTCTTTGGGTGAGTAACTCGTTCCTCTTTGGTAATGAGAGTGAAGAAAGTCACATTAAGAGTAGGAAGAACCCTAAGAGATTTGTGATAATCCTCAATCAAGTGTCATACTTCCTCCTGGACTAGGAGCCAACAATGGTGAAAAAAGTCTATGGTGAAGCCATCTGGACCTAGGGATATTCCAGTGGTAATTTCCTTGATTTCTTAATATACCTCCTACTATGTTACTGGTCTAAGAAGTTTTTTGTTATGTTCCTTCGTGATCAAGGGGATGTGCTGATTTATTTTTTGAATAGTTGTGGATCTATCAAGGTAGGGTTCTAAGAGGAGATCCTGGTAAAAGATGACTAATTCTTGTTCCTTTATTGTGTGATCCATTATTGGCTACCCCTGGATCATTTTCTATCCTATTAATGTGATTGATATACATGTGATGGATCATCGAGCGATGGAAAAATTTGGAGTTCTTCTCACCTTCCTTAAGCCATTGGATCTTGGATTTTTGTCTCTAGAGGATCTTTTCTTATGCATAGTGTTCTTCTAGTTGATAGTTAATGTGTTTCTCTTATTATTGTAGTTTATTCGTGCTTCCGTGAGCTATGATTTGATGTTTTACCTCCTTCAATTTTTTTTCAAGGTCCCTTTGAGCTTGGGAGATGTTTCTAGAGACGTTTGTATTCCAATCTTTGAGATGTTTCTTGAAGTTTTTCAACCTCTGATGGCAACAATACATTAGTGTTATGTATGGAATTGTTGCATCTTCCCATAATTTATAAACATTTTCCTCGAAGTCAATATGGGTCAACACGAACTTTTCAAATCTAAAAGGTGTACGTCGAGGGGAACTTTCAATATCTAACCACAACTCAACAGTACAATGATTAAATCTAGTTATGAGAAGAAAGTTGGATTCCATGAGAAGGCCATCCAACATTAGTGGTTCTGAGATTAAGAATCTCTCTACTAGATGATAGGCTACTTGTTGGGTCCCAGAGCGCCAATTGGTCCAAGTGAAGTGTCCATTTATGTAGTCTGGATCCACCAATATAAGAGTGTCTATCAATTTTTTGAAGCCTTAATTTTCATTATCCAAACTTCGAAGACCAACACATTTTTCTTTGAGAAAAATAATGATATTGAAGTCCCCTCCTAAGATCCAACATTTTTTCCAAGTGATTTCACCAAGACCCTCTAGGATATTGAGGAAAATAACTTTTCCAAGAGAATTTGTGGGCCATAAAAATTAGTGACGACCCCTCCTTGTTAGATCCAATGGTTCTATAAGAAGCCAAGATGGTCCACTTTGTTGAGAATAAATTATCAAGGATGATAGTGGTTGGATTCCATAAAATGGCTAGCCCACCCGTCGTTCCTTGTGAGTCAATATTTAGATAGTGGCCCTACACATTATGTTTCCTAGAGTAGAAAAATATCAAGATTCTTTGCTATAATACTATTTTGAAGGAGACGTTGCTTACTCCTTCCATTGAATCCATGAACATTCCATGAGATGATATTCATGAGGAAGGATGGGGGGGATAGGATGAAAACTCTTAGCGATTAATTGAATCTGACCAGATTTTACCATAAAGTTAACCACATCCTAGATTAGTTGTTGAGTCAATTTTCTTCCTTGTCTTTTCTCCTCCTTTACAACTTTTTGTGGATCCCTTGATGGATATTTTTGGATCCCCACTCCTACAATAGATGTGGAAGTGGATCCTATGGTTGAGTTTAGATATATTTTGTGGACCTTTCAGAGTTTTTCAAGAGGGAACGATCACATATATTTCTTACAATAGGATTCCTCCAAGCCTATTAGGTCGATTATTGCTATCTCTCATTCATCTAGTTCGATATCCATGTATATGCAATCCTCACTAGATTGCTCCTCTGCGATGGTGCCTACTACTAGATCTACGATAATTTGCACCAGGATTGGATCTTGATTTGGAGGTTGCATGGTGGTTTCTCTTCCTTTGGGTGGGGTTGGACATAATTCTTCCATTTATTGATTATCCACAACCTGATTCAAGATCTCAAAGGAGTTGTTGGTTAAGGGGGATTTGTTGGTGGTAGCAACTATATTTTTGGGATCCTGCCTCCTTCTTCCCTACACTTGTGTCAAACCGTCCTTGTATTTTTCAAAGGCCCTATTTTATGACTTTTGTGGAGCATTAAGCAACCAATCCTGAAAATATCACCATTCTCATGGAATTTTCAGCAACAGAATGAGATATGCTCATAATATGTCATTTGTATCCAATCGTTGTCCTAGTGTTTGAACCATATAGATATAGGGAAGGTCTTTGCAATATTTATATAGACACATATTCTTATGTATGAGGTATAGATCTCTTTTCTGGTATCATCAACTACTTTAGAAAAAATTCCCAATGTGTTACCAATTCCTTCTAAGATTTTACCCAACCAAAACTCTTAAGGAAGAAAGTAGAGTTTGATCCACACTGGGGCATGAGTGAAGTCCTCCTTTCCAGGATTGAAGCACTCCATCCAAAACCTTAAATAAATACTTACCGAGTTGAAGAAGTATGACATGTTTTCGAATACTTTGTCTCGATTTTCTGGATTGTGGAAGATCGTAGTGAAGAAACCATTAGAACCCAATTGAGGTTCGAAATGTCCCTTCGACTTCCACCATGCTTTGATCCATCTTTCTAGATCCCTATCTGAGGTCCACAAACCTATAAATTTTAGGATGAGGGAATTATCATGCATTTATTGTATATGCTCTCTCACGCTCTTTGATTGTACTACATATCTAGGTGCCAAAAGAGCCCATGGAAAACATTTTCTTGGCTCTCAAGCCCAAGCCACCTTTGGATGGGATGGCTCTGGGTGAGTTTCCACCAATTTTCCTTTAGCGGATTCATCTCTTTTTGGGTGGATTTTCATATTTTGGTTCATATTAAATGGTATATGTGAACATCCCCTCTCCATTCCCTTGTTTCCTAATCCATTGGAAACTACATTGTGATAGAAGGGGGATTTGGCCCCTTTGCGTGAATGTTGCATTACTGCGGACAGATTCTCCCAAGTACATTGCATGCATATTCTACAACCAGTGCATGCAAAGAGTACTTAAACCCTAGATCCCTCGTCTTAGTTAAACCCTAGAAGAGCGTGAGAAGATAATGTTAAATTAACTATTAAAGAAAATGCAAATGTCTCACAACGTTTTCTTACAATATATCAAAAAGACATAATTTTTTAAATCACAATCAATTCACTCATCAAATTTATTTATTTTTCTTTATAATCATGTTTAATCAACATATTGTATCTTTTTGGAAAACAAACCATTCACCTTGAATAAGAGTTAAAAATTATATGGACTTAATGGTTATAATCTTTTGAAATCACAATTCAAATTAAACAACTTCATAAAACTAAAGTTAAATATTATATGGAAACTCTACATTGAAATGAGTGATACATGTCAAATTTAATTTTAAAATGGAGAAATCATTAATAATATTAATCATTAGCATACTCATGAATAAATTTTATAAATCAAACAACAACAATATCAACATGATATGAAAAAATGTAATATACAAGATCGATATACATATTAAATATACATGTCAAATAGACATATCATGAAAATAAATAAACATATCATGTATACATCTCAAGTAAAATATACAACAATTGATATACATGCAAAGTACTACTACTAGCTAGGTCCACCACCAGAGCTAGAAGAATCATTGTCTCTACTACCATAGGAATAGAATCTATCAATTCCCATGTGAGATAGAAATGACGAAGGTAGAGTCTGGTATATCTCTCCACCAGGATCATGTGGAGGAGGAGGAGGAGGAGGAGGAGGGTTGGTGGATGGTGTAGTCAGTGACACATGTGGAGGAGTAGGAGGATTAGTGGATGGTGTACTTGGTGACACATATGAAGGAGGAGGAGGAGGATCATTGGATAGTGTGACTAGTTACATATGTGGAGGAGGAGTGAAAAGAAGAGGAGGATGAATAGGTGGTGGAGGGGATGCAAACCAATTTGTTGGAGAATCATGTGGTGGAGAATCAAGAGAATCATCCTCAAAATATGAGATAGAAGAACCAGAATGAGTAGCATCCCTCAACCTCTGTATGAGGTTGAGGACACCGAAAAAATGATGCATTAGTGATGTCATGTCACGAGGAAGGGTATCACTTATGTCATACAGCTCTAGGACCCATAATATCTCTCGTGCATGTACAAGTACCAATCCCTTCCTAGAAATCACACCTAAGTTCGAAATCTATGATCTAGCCTTCATGGCATTCCAAGTATATGTACTAGAGTTCGTTGAGATACCTCATCCATCTCATTTTATTGAGGAGGATCATCCCCAACATATGTGTCAATATCTACAAAACAATATTAAACAATAATAATTAGATAATTGAAACAAAATGTTACAATAAATCACATGTGCATTAAATCAAATAAAAACATATGCAAATAGATTTATAAAAACATAATGGAAACATTACCTCTATCATCTAGTGGCTCATATAGAGTAAATAGGATGTTTATAAATCCTCTCCAATCCATCCCCACATAAAAGTAATGTACAATATCAAGGACAAGATTTTCCTGATCTCTAGCTAAGGAATCATAAATATCTTTACTAACCGAAGTTCATGGCCACTTCGACTAGCCCTTCTTTGGTTAAAACCGGCCTCACATGTGCATATGCACATCCATTATAGGCCTAGGATGGAAGTGGGGTACTATCATTCGAGTGACATGAAACCTATCAAAAAATAAATTGAATATATTTGAGGCAAACATGAATAATAACGCTCCATAAAAAATAGAGCAACATTGATTCAATGTAAAACAAAATTGTCGCAAATAATTCTCCGACCACCTAATCAATTGGGACCTATAAACTAAGATATCTACATAGTAAATCAAAGAGTAACTAATGAACTTTCCATTAGAGGTAAAGTGTGTTATTTTCATGATAATGAGGGACATCCAAATAACCTCTTTTGCACTAAATTAATTTATTTTCAATTGACCACCAACAACCTAGAAATATGTAGTGGCAACAATGTCTCGATTAGAATATCTATACACATATGCCAGTTGGCTCTCTCCTGCAATGCCAGGTGGAATATCAGGGAACTAGGGATAAAACTCCCCCTTCCTAGACATCATTTTGATGATAAAATAAATATCCTCCTCTGTAGGATGATACCATAGATCATGACCGGCCTTGAATGCCTACCTAGCATGACCCCAATAGTGGATAAAATATTTTAAAAATGAAGTGTCCCCTTTGAAGGATGTGGACTCCTCATAAAACTTGAGGAGGCCAATATTCCACAAAAAGGAACAATTCTAAGGTGAAATAGGGAAAGGGATCCTCTCCCTCTGCCTCTCTGATGCAGGAGCATCATCATCAACGTTCAATGAGGCGAGTGGAGGACAACTCAGCATCCAACGCGCACATTCAAATTGTTTTGGATCCCAAGGGGAGTGCGTCATTTACTATTTTGAAAACATTGTAATTAAATAGATTTTAATTTTTTGAGGTCTAATCCATTGTATGAGATCACAGGATATTGTAATTTCTTTAATGCCTAAGAGGTTGTATAGATATCAAGCATCGACTCATATCTGGGTTGCAATTATCCATTTATTGTAATAAGCCTTAGTGGTAGAATGCTTTAATTATGATAAGAAAGAACTAGAGTAGTCGGTAGGAAGGCTCAAGAATCCCTTCCATGTAAAATTGTATGTAATCTATGCCCAAAAGAGGTTGCTAGAGTTTGTTATAGTTTTTGTTGAATATTATTGAAATTGTTGTTGAGGAGAGTTGTAGAGAAGAAGTTGAGAGTTGTAATAACCTCTGTAAATATTTTCTGAAGGAATATAATAGAGGAGGATTTCATTCAAATGTCTGCACATGCTACCTTTGAGTAATTTGGTAATGTTGTGTTATTTAATTTATGTGTTTTATATGCATGTGTGTGTGTATTTCATGGTTAATTGGATGAACTTGTAGTGTTCTATAAGTTTCAATTGTTTCTCTTCTGCAACCCTGGTGCAAGGAGTGAACCAGTAGCCACGCAAGGAGTAAGAAGGAAGATTCATTTTCAGACTTGATATCTTAGAAGAGATGATGTGAATCTTTGAAGAGCGAGTGCAAGGAGTGCACATATACTCGTCTGAGTATAAAATATCGAGAATATCATTGCAAGGTGTGCATAGGGCCAAAACTTAGTCAAGTGTTGAAAGACTCATAAGTTGAACAAGTGAAAGGAGTGCGTGAGAGATTTTTTAAGTCTCAAGCTTAAGAGAAGTAGCGCAAGGTGTGCATCAGAGCCTAAGTATTTTGAAGTTGGTAAACCTCAGGAAGGATAGTGAGACTGTGTTTTTGAAAGGAATAAATCCTTTCGTCTGGAGGTCGAATGGACGAGACCCATTCGGAGAAGACCAAGATCTTTCATAGACGTCAGATATAGGAAAGTAGCATGGGTGATAACCCTTGAAGTCCTTCGGACTTCTCAAGTTTGGATATTTTCAAGTAAGTTTCATGGAGGAGACAAGTTTCCTGAAGTCTCGAGATCTGAAGTGAATCTGGACCGTCTATCAATGAGGACACATGTCCATAGATTAGAGGTAGTATGGAAGTTCGACTATCCAGAATAATTGGAGTGTGGATGCAAAAACACACCAAACTCTCGAAGCTCTAAAATCATGATCGCATCTTGAACATTGATAGTTAGTACACGTGTCAACAGATCTCGGACTTCGCAAGTCCGACTGTATGGGAAAACGGAAACGAAAATTCATCTGGTTCTAGAACTCCCGAACGCCAAAGAAGATCTCGACAGTTGGTTGAGAGGCACACATGGTGATATATCTTGTAGTTCGGAGACTGGGAACTCCAGAGGTTTTATAGTGTGGTGTTTTGAAAAGCTCCAAAGACCAGAGCGCAGAGTAAGTGTCAACCATTGATCTCAGTGTGTGTTGTAGACCATGGATCCTCTCCATTGTTCAACTATTCACACATTCTGCATTCAAGAGGAGTGTATTGCATTGTAGTTGGAACTCCCAAATATCCAAAGTGGTGGATTTCTTTATTTTTAAGAGATTTATCCCACACACTTGGGTTGAGGTTAGGTGGATTTCTTCGCTGGCTGGATAAAACCATGGTGAACTTAAATTTGCGCGTAGGGAGAGGAAAAATACTTGTGGTATATGATTTTGAGGGTTCGACAAGAGCCTGAGAGATGATACGACTCCCTACTGTGAACGATCCTAGACTAGGAGGTCACGCTAACCCCAGGAGGTGGTGGGGGTTTTCATCAAGTGGTATCAGAGCATAATTTTGTCTGCAAACCATAGGAAAAGAAGGAGAATTGTCCAATATCATCAAGTGGTGAAAGAAAACTTGGAATCATGTTGCCAAGAATGCACAGGGATAGACCAGTGGTCAATGTATCCATGGAATAGGATATGAGACAAATTTGTGCAAGGTTAGATGCCATGGAGACTGCGCAAACAAGATCACCTGATGCGGATGAAGTTAGTGAAGCTGAAAGTGAAGATGTCGAAACAGAATAAGTTGAAGAAGAACAAACAGTAGAGGAGTGGCTGTTGAGATCTTTTGTTAGGTTGGGAACCAGAGAAAAAATAGAGGTCCCAATGTATGAAGGTAACTTAAACGTAGAATAATTTCTTGATTGGGTAAGTTATTTGGATAAGTACTCCGACTATGAGGAGATCGATGATGAAAAGAAGGTGAAACATGTAGTAACCATATTGAAAGGACATGCTTTTTTATGGTTGGAAAAATTGCAGGCTGATAGAAGATGAAAAGGTAAGTCTAAAATCAAGAATTGGGATAGAATTATAGCTAAGTTGAAGGCTAAGTTCATACCTAAGGATTATCAAATAAATCTATTCAAAAACATATAAATTTGAGAAAGAAATTTTTGTCAATGAAAGAATACACCGAAGA
>JZKD02S2392594.1:333917-347499 GCA_000966675.3 Picea glauca | reverse complement strand
GTCAGTGACACATGTGGAGGAGTAGGAGGATTAGTGGATGGTGTACTTGGTGACACATATGAAGGAGGAGGAGGAGGATCATTGGATAGTGTGACTAGTTACATATGTGGAGGAGAAGTGAAAAGAAGAGGAGGATGAATAGGTGGTGGAGGGGATGCAAACCAATTTGGTGGAGAATCAAGAGAATCATCCTCAAAATATGAGATAGAAGAACCAGAATGAGTAGCATCCCTCAACCTCTGTATGAGGTTGAGGACACCGACAACATGATGCATTAGTGATGTCATGTCATGAGGAAGTGTCTCACTTATGTCATACATCTCTAGGACCCATAATATCTCTTATGCATGTACAAGTACCAATCCCTTCCTAGAAATCACACCTAAGTTCGAAATCTATGATCTAGCCTTCATGGCATGCCAAGTATATGTACTAGAGGTCGTTGAGATACCTCATCCATCTCATTCTATTGAGGAGGATCATCCCCAACATATGTGTCAATATATACAAAACAATATTAAACAATAATGATTAGATAATTGAAACAAAATGTTACAATAAATCACATGTGCATTAAATCAAATAAAAACATATGCAAATAGATTTATAAAAACATAATGGAAACATTACCTCTCCTAGTGGCTCATATAGAGTAAATAGGATGTTTAGAAATCCTCTCCAATCCATCCCCACATAAAAGTATTGTACAATATCAAGGACAAGATTGTCCTGATCTCTAGCCAAGGAATCATAAATATCTTTACTAACCGAAGTTCATGGCCACTTCGACTAGCCCCTCTTTGGTTAAAAATGGCCTCACATGTGCATATGCACATCTGTTATAGGACTAGGATGGAAGTGGGGTAATATCATTCGAGTGACATGAAACCTATCAAAAAATAAATTGAATATATTTGAGGAAAGCATGAATAATAACATTCCATAAAAAATAGAGCAACATTGATTCAATGTAAAACAAAATTGTCGCAAATAATTCTCCGACAACCTAATCAATCGAGACCTATAAACTAAGCTATCTACATAGTAAATCAAAGAGTAACTAATGCACTTTCCATTAGAGGTAAAGTGTGTTAGTTTCATGATAATGAGGGACATCCAGATAACCTCCTTTGCACTAAATTAATTTATTTTCAATTGACCACCAACAACCTAGAAATATGTAGTGGCAACAATGTCTCGATTAGAATATCTATACACATATTCCAGTTGGCTCTCTCCTGCAATGCCAGGTGGAATATCAAGGAACTAGGGATAAAACTCCCCCTTCCTAGACATCATTTTGATGATAAAATAAATATCCTCCTCTATAGGATGATACCACAGATCATGACCGGCCTTGAATGCCTACCTAGCATGAACACAATAGTGGATAAAATATTTTAAAAATGAAGTGTCCCCCTTGAAGGATGTGGACTCCTCATAAAACTTGAGGAGGCCAATATTCCACAAAAGGGAACAATTCTAAGGTGAAATAGGGAAAGGGATCCTCTCCCTCTGCCTCTCTGATGCAGGAGCATCATCATCAACGTTCAATGAGGTGAGTGGAGGACAACTCAGCATCCAACGCGCACATTCAAATTGTTTTGGATCCCAAGGGGAGTGCATCATTTACTATTTTGAAAAATTATAATTAAATAGATTTTAATGTTTTGAGGTCTAATCCATTGTATGAGATCACACGATATTGTAATTTTTTTAATGCCTAAGAGGTTGTACAGATATCGAGCATCGACTCATATTTGGGTTGTAATTATCCATTTATTGTAATAAGCCTTAGTGGTAGAATGCTTTAATTATGATAAGAAAGAACTAGAGTAGTCGGTAGGAAGGCTCAAGAAGCCCTTCCATGTATAATTGTATGTAATCTATGCCCAAAAGAGGTTGCTAGAGTTTGTTATAATTTTTGTTGAAGATTATTGAAATTGTTGTTGAGGAGAGTTTTAGAGAAGAAGTTGAGAGTTGTAAGAACCTCTGTAAATATTTTCTGAAGGAATATAATAGAGGAGGATTTCATTCAAATGTCTGCACATGCTACCTTTGAGTAATTTGGTAATTTTGTGTTATTTAATTTATGTGTTTTATATGCATGTGTGTGTGTATTTCATGGTTAATTGGATGAACTTGTAGTGTTCTGTAAGTTTCAATTTTTTCTCTTCTAAAACCCTGGTGCAAGGAGTGCACAGTAGCCACGCAAGGAGTAAGAAGGAAGATTCATTTTCAGACTCGATATCTTAGAAGAAATAGTGTGAATCTTTGAAGAGCGAGTGCAAGGAGTGCACATACACTCGTCTGAGTATAAAATATCGAGAATATCCTTGCAAGGTGTGCATAGGGCCAACACTTAGTTAAGTGTTGAAAGACTCTTAAGTTGAGCAAGTGCAAGGAGTGCGTGAGAGATTTTTTAAGTCTCAAGCTTAAGAGAAGTAGCGCAAGGTGTGCATTAGAGCCTAAGTATTTTGAAGTTGGTAAAGCTCAGGAAGGATAGTGAGAATGTGTTCTTGAAAGGAATAAATCCTTTCGTTTGGAGGTCGAATGGACGAGACCCATTCAGAGAAGACCAAGATCTTTCATAGCCGTCAGATATAGGAAAGTAGCATGGGTGACAACCCTTGAATTCCTTCGGACTTTGCAAGTTTGGATATTTTCAAGTAAGTTTCATGGAGGAGACAAGTTTCCTGAAGTCCCGAGATCTGAAGTGAATCTGGATCGTCTATCGGTGAGGACACATGTCCATAGATTGGAGGTAGTCTAGAAGTTCGACTATCCAGAATAATTGGAGCGTGGATGTAAAAACACACCAAACTCTCGAAGCTCTGAAATCAGGATCACATCTTGACCATTTATAGTTAGTACATGTGTCAACAGATCTCAGACTTCGCGAGTCCAACTGTACGGGAAAACGGAAACGAAAATTCATTTGGTTCTAGAACTCTCGAAGGCCAAAGAAGATCTCGACAGTTGGTTGAGAGGCACACGTGGTGATATATCTTGTAGTTTGGAGACTGGGCACTCCAGAGGTTTTATAGTGTGGTGTTTTGAAAAGCTTCGAAGACCGGAGCATAGAGTAAGTGTCAACCATTGATCTTAGTGTGTGTTGTAGACCATGGATACTCTCCATTGTTCAACTATTCATGCATTCTGCATTTAAGAGGAGTGTATTGCATTGTAGTTGGAACTCCCAAAGCTCCAAAGTAGTGGATTTCTTTATTTTTAAGAGATTTATCCCACACACTTGGGTTGAGGTCACGTGGATTTCTCCGTAGGGAGATAAAACCATGGTAAACTTAAATTTTCACGTAGGGAGAGGAAAAATACTTGTGGTATATGATTTTGAGGGTTCAACAAGAGCCTGAGAGATGATACGACTCCCTACTGTGAATGATCCTAGACTAGGAGGTCACACTAACCCCAGGAGGTGGTGGGGGTTTGCATCAAGTGGTATCAGAGCATAATTTTGTCTACAAACCATAGGAAAAGAAGGAGAATTGTTCGATATCATCAAGTGGTGAAAGAAAACTTGGAATCATGTTGCCAAGAAGGTGCAGGGATAGACCAATGGTCAATGTATCCATGGAATAGGATATGAGACAACTTTGTGCAAGGTTAGATGCCATGGAGATTGCGCAAACAAGAGCACCTAATGCGGGTGAAGTTAGTGACGCTGAAAGTGAAGATGTCGAAGCAGAATAAGTTGTAGGAGAACAAACAGTAGAGGAGTGACTACTGAGATCTTTTGTTAGGTTGGGAACCAGAGAAAAAAAAAAGGTCCCAATGTATGAAGGTAACTTAAACGTAGAATAATTGCTTGATTGGGTAAGTGATTTGGATAAGTACTTCGACTATGAGGAGATCGATGATGAAAAGACGGTGAAACATGCAGTAACCATATTGAAAGGACATTCATTTTTATGGTTGGACAAATTGCAGGCTGATAGAAGATGAAAAGGTAAGTCTAAAATCAAGAATTGGGATAGAATTGTAGCTAAGTTGAAGGATAAGTTCATACCCAAGGATTATCAAATAAATCTATTCAAAAACATATAAATTTGAGACATAAAGTTTTGTTGATGAAAGAATACACCGAAGAGTTTTACAAGTTGAACATAAGAGCAAGACATAGGGAGAATGATGAAGAAAAATTTGCTAGGTATATTAATGGATTGAGATATGATATCCAAGATGAGATTAGCATGATGACAATGAGAACTGTGGAAGATGTTTATCAGGTATCCCTGAAAGGAGAAGAAAAGTTGTCAAGGAAGAAGAGTCAACGGAACAGAGGAAAAATTCCTAGCAGAGGTAGAGGCATTGTCAGAGAAAATTTCTAGAAGCCCAAAGTTGAAGCTGGAAGATATCATAGTTTGACAAAGCGAGGAGGAAGTTATATAGAAGAAAATTATGGTGGAAGAAACTCTTTTTCTATAGGGAAAGGAAGAGGAAGAGGAGGAGAAGTGAAGTGCTATGCTTTTGGAAAGATAGGACACATGTTTTGGGAATATCCTGAGAAGAAGAATGCAGGGACTGGAGAAGCTCACATTTCTGAAGCGCAAAAGAGGAATGTAGAGACAAAGATGAAGGAAAAATAAGTGGAAGAAGGAAGATTACTCATGATGAGGAAATTTATCATGAAACCATAGAAAGAGGTAAGAGAACCAATCCAAAGGAATAACTTGTTCAAAACTGTTGATCAGAATCTGAACCAGAGGTCAAAATTTAGCCCAAAAATCAAAGTGTTCGGAATCACTTAAAAACGGACAAGCGTGTATGACTCTTCCTCATGAACCCAATGCACTTCAAATGGGTTCAAAAATACATCGGATGAGTGATATATCGCGTTTCGTTCGATTTTCCAAACAGGTAAAAAAAGTGTTGACTGTACAGTCCACACAACTGATGTGGCAGGGTCATACAACTGACGTGGCATGACTGTACGATGAGATGGAAACACTGACGTGGAAGGTGCTTAGTGGACATTCGAGGGTCGACATGGGCAAATCATTTTTGGACACATGGCATGTTGAAGGCAAATTGTGTGGTGCCACGTGACCCAGGCATGGGATGCCATGTGGCACCATGTTTTGGTTCACGGTAAAAGGTATTAGTGGAGTCCATGGGAGTCAAACCTCGGACCTCCACATAGGAGAAAAATTTTGGCAAGGGCCTCCCAATCGGCGCACCCACCATATTTTTCTTAACATTACGTGTTTTGAATAATATATGAATTTGCACTATGGTGCATTTTGGCGTGGGTCCGGGTTGGGGCTGAGCCCCAGCCCTTGGTTATATGTGCCTTATCCATATGACCCTTGCCACATGTATTTGCATGGATTTTTAAATGGTCCCCCAACCACGCGCCTGGCACGTGTCGAATCCACATTAAACCTTGCTAACAGTGCCCTTTTTTAGCGCTGGGACGTGGCCATATGGTCCCCCATGCGCCCAACACCTCTACGGATTGGGGGCCAAGTCCGCTAACTGTTTGAAAATTTCACGCATTTCACAGGAACGGTGTGCGTGCTGGGTTTAGGCATGGGAAACACCCAGAAGCCATTTTACTCACACAGGAGTGTGTTTTGGCGAACCAGAGACAACAAGCTTGAAGGAGACAATTGTAGGAAGGTTATCTTCTTCATTTTTTAGCCAAATGAGGTGCCGAAAAAGACCAGCTAGGGGTTTTTGGATGTTCTAAATCCATTGGTACAGGTCTCAAAGTAATTTGGAGACTTCTATTGCAGGTTTTTCTACTTTGAAGTTTCAGAGAGCTCTAGGGAGCTTAGGGCCACCATTGAAGGAGGCCATGCTAAGATGAGCCCAAGTCCATTTTCAATGACTGAATAGTCATTATTGACTAATTGATATGCTATGAACTCATTGGGATATGTTTAAGAGTCATTTGAGAAATTTTACAAGTGTTTTTTCCACAAGGAAACTCAGGGAAGCTCAAAGCCACCAGTAGAAGAGGTCATGCCCGAATGAGCCATGGTTTTATTTCAAAGTTCTAATAGTCATTTTTGGGGTTTTTTATGTATTCTGAACCTAATGGTACAGTTAGTAAATCCATTGGAGTTGAGCAGCATCTTGTAAAATAATTTTTAGACAAACTAATCCCAGAGAACCTGGTCCATTGATGGAGGCTCAAGGAGATGTAGCCCAGTTGGGGGTGAACTCCTTTATCATTTTGTTATTGTTGTGAGTTGCTGGTTATTTTTGCTGAAATTTATATTTTCTGTTGTATTCTTTAAACAACATATTTAACCTTTCAAATACCTCACACATAAACACCTAAAAGAAGCATAAACTTGACACATAATTTCTCTTGCACAAGTAAGACATTGAGCAATGTCCTGAAGTTTATTTTAATGAAGTAGAGGGTGCTTGCATAGAAAAGCAAGTTAGTCCCCTATTTTCAGATCAACTGCTTGCAAGACCATAGATAGGGTATGCAAGGTAATCATAGATAGTGGAAGTATTGATAATTTCGTATCCATGGAGATGGTGGAAAAAGTGAAGCTGGAGAAAAATACACATCTTAATCCATACAAGGTATCGTGGTTGAATCTAGGACATCAAGTCATGGTAAGTCGACAATGTAAAGTTGAATTTAAGATAGGTGGTTATAGAGATGAAGTATTATGTGATGTTATACTGATGGATGTTTGTTATATTCTATTGGGAAGACCATGGAAATATGACAGGAATGTCATACATGATGGAAGGAAGAATGCTTATACCTTGGAGAAGATTGGGTGTAAGCATATGTTGTTTCCAATAAAAGACAAAGGATTCAAAGACGAATCTAGTCCAAGTATGCTTCTCATGAGTGGGAAGGAACTCTTGAAAGAAGTCAAGAAGGAACAAGAAATGTAGTTTGTTATTGTAGGTAAGACGAGAGTCATTCTCAAAAGAACTTCTATGGATTTTTTTCCTCTAGAAATTTAGGAGTTGTTGGATGAGTTTTTTGATATTGTGGTGGATGAGTGAACTCACTCATTACCGCCCATCAGTAGTACCAATCATTATATCGACCTTATTCCAAGAGATATTTTGCAAAATAAAGAAGCGTACAAATTAACACCTCGAGAGAATGAACAAGTCAAGGGGAAATTCCAAGAAGTTTTGGATAAAGGTTTGATCAAAGAAAGTTGGATTCTATGTTCCATACCAATTGTGTTGAGTCTGAAGAAAGATGGAGGTTGGAGAATGTGCAAAAATTCTAGATCCATTAACAATATAACCATCAGGTATAGATTCCCTTTACCCAGAATGGATGATTTAATGGATTGCCTAAGTGGAGAAATTTATTTTTACAAGATAGAATTGAAGAGTGGTTATCATTAGATAAGAATGAGAGAAGGATATGAATGGAAGAGAACATTAAAAAAAAACGAGGGTTTGTATGAGTGGCTTGTTATGTCGTTTGGATTGACAAATTCCCAAAGTACGTTTATGAGGTTGAGGGATGAAGTACTTAAAGATTCTATTGGTAATTTTGTGATTGTTTATTTAGATGACATTCTAATCTTCAGTAAGACTGAAGAGGAGCATTTGAGACATTTAAATATGGTGTTGAGGAGGTTACAATAGGAGAAGTTGTTGGTGAATTTGAAGAAATGTTATTTTATGAAAACCAAAATTATATACTTGGGGTTCGTAATATCTTCAAATGAATTGAAGATGGATCTATAAAAGGTGAGGGAAATCAAAGATTGGCCTTCTCCAAGAAATTTGTTTGAGGTAAGAAGTTTTCATGGATTGGCGATTTTTTATAGGAAGTTCATCAAGAATTTCAGTAGCATTTGTGCACCTATACTGGACACCATAAAGAAGGAACATAAGTCTTTTAATTGGATAGAAGAGGCTGAGAATGGATTTAGAGTGATGAAAGAAAATATAACAAAACAACCTATTCTAGTTCTGCCAGATTTTAAGAAGACCTTTCAAGTCAAGTGTGATGCTAGTGGTGTGGCCATTGACGCATTTTTAAGTCAAGACAATAATCCTATTGCGCATTTCAGTGAGAAGTTGAATGATGTTAATAAGAATTATTCCACATACGACAAGGAATTTTGTGTTGTAATACAAGCTTTTAAAAAGTGGAGGCATTATCTTATCCTGACGGAATTTGTCTTGTATATTGACAATCAGGCTTTGTAGTTTATAACCAGACAAGAGAAATTGAACCATAGACATGACAAATGGATAGAATTCATGCATAATTTTAATTTTTTCATTAATAATATTATTGGAAGTATCAACAAGGTTCCATATGCTTTGAGCAGGAGATGTTTGATCTTATAGGAATTTCAAGTGGGGGCCTTAGGATTTGAACACCTCAAGGAGATGTATTAGGAAGATCCAGATTTCAAAGAAGCTTATGAATCATGTGAGAAACCTTTGCTAAGGCACATAAATCAGTGGATGGAATATTTGATCCAAGAAGGACTGTTGTCTAAAGGAATTTGGTTGTGTATCCAAAAGTGCTCAATGAGAGACAATTTGTTGAAGGAGAAGCATAGTGGAGGATTGGCTAGACACTTTGGCCATGATAAAACATACATGCAATTGAATTGTTTGTACTATTGGCCAGGTATGAGATTTAATGTGAATAAGTTTGTGGACAAATGCATAATTTGCTAATATGGAAAAGGAAAGTAGTAGAACACTGGATTGTATCATTCATTGCCTATTCCAGATAGGTCTTGGGATACTATAAGTATGGAATTTGTTCTGGGATTTCCAAGAACCCAAAGATGGATTGATTCAATATTTTTTGTGGCTGACAAATTTTTGAAGATGGAACATTTCATATCGTGTCACAAAACTAGAGATGCTACTCACATAGCGATTTTATTTTTCAAGGAAATTGTGAGATTACATGGGTTGCCCAAAAGTATTGTTTCAGACAAAGACAAAATTTGTGGGACACTTTTGGAGAACCTTGTGGAAGAAGTTAGGGGAAAAATTTTCTTTCAGTTCAACATATCATTCTCAGAAAGATGGAGAGACTGAGGTGGTGAATCGAAGCTTAGGAAACCTATTGAGGATTTTGGTCACTAAACATAATAGCCAGTGGGATCAAATTCTGCCCCAAGAAGAATTTTCATATAATGACTCATAGAATAGGAGAACTGGTAAGAGTCTGTTCCAGATAGTGTATGGGATGAATCCAAGAGGAATTTCAGATTTGAGATATTTGGGACAAGATGAGTTCTAAATCATGGGAGAACAAGATTTTTCTGTAGAGATGCATAAATTACATGATCAGATTAAGGGACAGTTGCAGAAAAGAAGCCAAAAATAAAAAAACAGAATAGACTAGAGGAGAAGAGAGGTAAATTTTGAAATTGGAGATCAATTCTTAGCACATTTGAGGAAGTAAATATTTATGAAATGGAAATACAACAAGTTGAAGATGAAAAAGATAATACCTTGTAAGATTCTCAAAAAAATTGTTGCAAATGCTTATGAAATTGAGTTTCCAAAGGACATTGGAATATCACCAATATTCAATGTAGAAGACTTATACCCTTATAGTATAAATGACATAGAGGTAATAGATGGTCAGGAGGAGATTCAGTGGAAGAAACAAATTCCCATAGCAAAGAAACCATAGATAGAGAAGATTTGAGATCAGAGGATTGCTAAGAAGACCAGAGGGAAATTTTATTATGAATATTTGGTTAAGTGTAAAGACCATTCAATAGAAGATGCCAGTTGGATAACTTAAATTGATATCCAAAAGCATGGAAAGACAGTGCAGGAGCTCATGGAAAGGATTCCATGAATTCTTTTGTCCAGAGGAGTGAGATGCAGAAGCATCGTCATCAATGTTCAATGAGGAAAGTGGAGGACACCTCAATGTCTAGCATGTGCATTCAAACTGTTTTGGATGCAAAGGGGATAGAGTTATTTAATATTTTGAAAACATTTTAATTAAAGAGACTTTAATTTTTTGGGGCCTGAGCCATTGTATGAGATCGCAAGAGATTGTAATTTCTTTAATTCCTAAGAGGTTGTATAGATATTGAGCATCGACTCATATCTGGGTTGTAATTATCCATTTATTGTAATAAGACTTAGTGGTAGAATGATTTAATTATGATATGAAAGAACTAGAGTAGATGATAGGAAGGCTCGATTAGACCCTTCATGTATAAATGTACGTAATCTATCCCCAAAATATGTTGTTAGAGTTTATTGTAATTGTTGTTGAATATTATTGAAATTGTTGTTGAGGAGAGTTGCAGATAAGAAGTTGAGAGTTGTAAGATCCTGTGTAAATATTTTTTGAAGGAATATAATAGAGGAATATTGCTTTCATATCTCTACACATGTTACCTTTGAGTAATTGGGTAATGTTGTGTTATTTACTTTCTGTGTTTTATTTTCCTATGTGTGTGTATTTCATGGTTAATTGAATGAGCCTGTAGTGTTCTGTAAGTTTCAATTGTTTCTCTTCTGAAACACTAGTGCAAGGAGAGCACAGTAGCCATGCAAGGAGTGCAAAAGAAAATTCATTTTCAGACTCGGTAGCTCAAAAGGGATAGCGTGAAGCTTTGAAGAGTGAGTGTAAGGAGTGCACATATACTCATATGAGTATAAAATCTCGAGAAGACCCTTGCAAGGTGTGCACAGGGCCGACACTTAGTCAAGTGTTGAAAGACTCTTAAGTTGAACAAGTGCAAGAAGTGTGTGAGATATTTTTTAAGTCTCAAGATTAGGAGAAGTAGAAAAAGGTGTGCGTCGGAGCTTAAGTCTTTTGAAGTTGGTAAATCTCAGGAAGGATAGCGATACTTTGTTCTTTAAAGGAAGAAATCCTTTCATTTGGAGGACGAACGGACAAGACCCATTTTGAGAAGACCAGGATCTTTCATAGCCATCAGATATAGGAAAGTAGTGTGGGTCATAACCCTTGAATTCCTTTGGACTTCATAAGTTCAGAGATTTTCAAGTAAGTTTCATGGAGGAGACAAGTTTCTCGAAGTTCTGGGTTTCGAAGTGAATCTGGACCATCCATCAATGAGGACATGTTTACATAGGTAGGAGGTAGTCTGAAAGTTCGACTATCCAGAATAATTGTAGTGTGGATGAAAAAAAACACCAGACTCTCGAAGCTTCGAAAGAAGGAGCGCATCTTGACCATTGATACTGAGTACACGCATCAACAGATATTGGAATTTGTGATTCCGATAGTCCGAGAAAACGGAAGAGAAAATTCCTATGGTTCGAGAAATCGTGAAGGCATGAAGGCCGTAGTAGATCTAGATCATCGTTTGAGAGGGACACATGGAAAAAAATCTCGTAGTTTGGAGACTTGGCACTCCATAGGTTTTATAGTGTGGTGTTGTGAAAATATCTGAAGCCCGGAGCGCAAAGTAAGCATCACCCAGAGCATGGATTAAGCATCACCTGGAGTGTGGAGTAAGCATCAACGTTGATCTTGATGTGTGTTGTAGACTGTGGATCCTGTTTGTTGTTCATCTATTCGCACATTCTGCATTTGCGAGGCGTGCATTGCGTTGTAGTTGGAACTCCCAAATCCTGAAGCTCCGAAGTGGTGGAGTGCTTATTGTTTAAGAGATTTATCCAACAGACTTGGGATGAGTTAACGTGGATTTCTCTATTGACTGGATAAAACTCTCGCGAACTTAAATTTGTGTGCAGGGAGAAGAAAAATACATGTGGTATATGATTTTGAGGGTTTTCCAAGATCCCAACAACTGATACGACTCCCTGCTATGAATGATCCTAGACTGGGAGGTCACGCGAACCCTAGGAGGTGGTGGGGGTTTGCATCAAGATCTAGCCTCCCAATCATGTACAAAGTTGTGTGTGCCAAATTTCTATTTCTATTGCAACTCATGCTCATTGTCATCATATTTGATTCGCAAATTTTTTTTTTTAGGCATATATATAGATAAAAAAAAATAAAAAATAAAACACACATGTATATAACCATTTTGTATTTATGAAACACTTAAATTAATTTATATTTTCAAAAAATATGTTGTAAAGTAATTGTTGCACTTGTAATAGATAATGCACATCGTGACCAATACACTCTATTAGAAAACAAGCACTGCAATTTTCATGGTGCTCCACGTTATTTGGCACAACAGTGCTACTTTGGTCATGAAAGGCACCACTATGCTAATTGTTTTATGTGTGATGCAACAATGCAAGTTATTATGTATAACACACTAGTGCGGTTGATTCTCTAGAATGGACCAATGGGTTTAGTACATAGGCAGTGCATCTTCTAAGACAAGAGGCACTTGTAATGCACACCTCCCATTACAATGTGTGTTGTTTAGTTTTTAGTGGTGTGTTGTGTAATTTAGACACACCACTAGTGGTGCTTCCTGTAAATTCATAGGACACACCGATGAGTATGGGGAAAGCCAAATCCATGAAGTGCAACATGCATTTTTTTTAAAGATGTAAAAAAGGCCAAATTTAAGCCCAATTTTAAATTTTAAACCTATGAAATTGAAAATAAGGAGGTAACAAAAATATTTCTTGGTCTCTTCTCACTCGAGGAAAAAGTATGAAATGTACCGGTGAAGCTATCAAACCAAGGAAGAAACACTATAGAGAGCTATAAATTAGGTGGTCATAGAAGGAGTGTGAGCATCAACACTTTTGTTAGTGGTTGGAAGCATAGAAGGAAATGTAATAATAAAATTTTGTTTAGTGATTCTTAATTGTTATGTTATTGTATCATGGTGTGCCTGACAGTAAGATGCACAAGTGTTTAATTAGTTCAACACGAGGGCATTATGTTTGTGACCACACCGGTGTGTTTTTTTCAATTTAGGCACACCAATGTAAAAACCTTCATTTTCCGACCTCTACTAACAACCCATGCTATAAACAAAGAAGGGATAAAATTTCCAGGGAGGTTCCATAAAAACTTCCTCTACAAGATGTTGTCCTTGTAGTGTTTTTTTCCACACAATATATTATGAAATGATATTTGATATCAATATGTTTGATGTGACTATGAAACAGTGGATTTTTACTTATGAAAATTGTAGACATGTTATCATAATAAATAATTATGGCATCTTTTGCTTCATGTTTCAAATCTTTTGAGATTCTCTTCAATCAAATTTATTCACATGTTAGTGATGTCGCTACAATATACTCTGATGAAACAATTGGTTGTGTCTTTGAATACTATGATAATACACCTTATCCTAGGTTGAAAACATAACCTGAAGTAATTTTTCTATCATAAAATAGTCTATCCCAATCACTATCTGTATAACCAAAAAACCTTAAATTATTAGTTGAAGTATAGCAAATGCCAAAATTTTGTGTTCCACAAAGACACCTCAAAATTGCTTTTGTTTCTCCAAAATGAATCTTACTTCGAATTTTCCTAAATATAGAAATTAAATTAACTTCTTGCATAATATCATGTCTAGTTATATTAAGATACACGGGACTTCCTACTAAAATCCTATAGGATTTAGCATCTACCTTTTCTACTCCATCTCCCATAGATAACTTTTCATTTTTGTCGATAGGTGTACTCATGGGATTACTATTTTCCATT
>JZKD02S2392594.1:312579-331070 GCA_000966675.3 Picea glauca | reverse complement strand
TATTTTTATTTTAGAAGAAAAATATGTTACAGATCTTCCAAATGGAAAATAGTAATCCCATGAGTACACCTATCGACAAAAATGAAAAGTTATCTATGGGAGATGGAGTAGAAAATGTAGATGCTATATGAAACACCAAAAGGTTTGTGGGCCTCAGTGTGGTTAGTTGATATGTCAACTTCTTGGGGACGTTACTTTTGCAGATGATATTTTTTTGGGGTGTTGAGTATCCCATCAAAAATTTATAGTTGAGAACTGCACATTCCAAATGGCCCACTCTAGAGCATTTAACTATCAATTAGGTGCTTTCAAGCCAAAAAATGTAGTTTAGGGCCTCAAAATGGCCCCAGAAATTTAGGACTCGAAAAAGATGTAGAAAAATGCCAAGATGGAAAAATTTATTTTGAGCTAGTAGAATAGGTGGGAAGCCACTGATGTTCACCTGTATCAATCCTCCCCCTTTGCAAATCAATGGTCCCAATTGCACCAAGTTCCAATGGGAGATGGGGAAGCTTTTACTAAATCCGAACCTTGGTAAACCACTTGCCTCCTTGAAGAAGTTATTGATGCAGGAGCATCATCAACAAAGCCCATATGGAGGCACAACTCATCGCCATAGCACACCTTTTTTATTATTGGGAATCTGAAAACTGGCATTTCCTAAAGATCTGTTTTGAACAGATGATTGAATAAGAGAGAAACACTTAGAAACTGAATGATCACAAGAGATCTGAAAGTTTCAATCCCAGACTTTAATGTAACGAAGTTGGAGTAGTTGTTAGTTGTTACTTCGATAAGAGAGGTTTTAGGAGGGAACCCTAGAGGACCTCTTGTATATGTATATGCATGGTATGCCTAAATGAGGTTGTTGTGAGTTAGTAGGATATTTTCCAAGTTTTTAGTTGTTGTTTTGGTCATAGACATAGCCATTTTTATGTTTGAATGAATATAATAGAGGAAAATTGATCCAATGTGTGGTGCTTTTATTGTTTGCAATTCCCTATTATTTTTGTTTTCATGAATGAATGAATTTCATTACGAATTTATGAAATTGTGAGATGTTTACATAAGTTTCAATTGTTTCTCTTATGTTGATTATGTGCAAGGTATGCACAAATAACGCAAGGAGTGCATTGATGGAATCTATTTCGGTTCCAAAGATTTGAAGAGATAGCACAAAACTTTCCCTTTGTGAGGAGCGCAAAGTGACATCTGCAAGGTGTGCACAATCATCCGCGAGAACCCAACCCTCATGTAAGAATCTGCTGCAAGGAGTGCATATATCTGAAATTAGACCAAGTGTCGAAGTGTTTCTTTAAGGAGTCATAGGAGAAGGTGAGAAATATCATAAGGAATAGCACTTCCTAGAAGTGCAGACGAGGTCCAAGAGACGGACGCATAGGAGGAACAAAGGTCGAGGCCTTCGAATACTTAGAAAATATTCTAAGTCGGAGGAAGTTGGAATCAATCTCAGGAGGAGGAGCAACAATTGTCATCAGATCAACTGTAGAGGAAGAGATTTGGGTCATTGAATCTCACGTCCAGACATGAGGAGCATGCAGAGGAGAGGAAAAGATCACATCCATCGGATCTGGGCACGTGGACCAATCATCGTTGGATCCATAGGTAAGTGCATGGGATTTAATTCTTTCAAGGTGCACAGGAGAGTGGACTCACTAAGTCCATAAGTTTTGAAGGCTGTCAGAACCATCCATCGTCAAGGTTGACATGTGGAAGTGGGTAAGAAGATACGAGAGTTCGAGGACTCACACTTCAAAAGAATTAGAAAGAACAGAGTTAAAACTTGTGAAGTCTGAAATCACGAGGAAACCCTGACCCTCCATCGAGGAAGGACACGTGTTAAGATATCAGTTCTTTGATGATTCGTAAACAGAAAGGTCAGAGGTAGGAGAACCAGAAATTCATGAATTCTGAGGTCGTAAGGTCATGATAGTCGTTGTTTAGAATATTTCAAAGATCAAGAGTTGGGAAAAGAGAAGGGAGTTGTCTTCTAAAGTCACGAGACATGAAGTCATGATTCGAGAAGAGGAGATATGGATCACTGGATCATGGAAATTCATGGACCATTGATCTAACATGAGCAAAGTTCATAGTTCAGGAATCAGAAGAAGGGAGTTGAGCAGCATTTCGACATCATGAACTGGGAAGTCCTGAAGTGCTTGGGAGTTGGACCCAGGTCATAGCCATAAGTCACATCGTTGGAGTTTAAAGGAATGGAGCTAACACCACTAGGCTCTTAGTTCAAGGTTTGGGGATCGGGAGAGATGGGGTTGACTTGCAACAAAACACCCGAAGTACGAGATCGTGAAGTGCCTTTTGGATAAGCGTGTGGTCACAAGCGGTGGTCACGTGGAGGAAACTTGCGCCTAGTGCCAATTCGCGCAGGTGAGGTTTCACACAAGGACCTGTGGATTTTGTTCGTGGAGGTTCCAACAGGGACCCGAAGAGATACTACAGCTCAGAGAGTTTAAGATACAATGACCGGGAGGTCACACAGCCTCGAGGGGAGAAGGGGGGGTTTGCAACAAGTGGTATTAGAGCGGATTTTTTCTTGTAGACATCAGGCAAAAGAGGAAAGGAGATAAAGGAGATAGTATGATACCATCAAGTGGTATCAGAGTCATTTTTCTCTTGTAGATTTCAGGTGAAGGAGATGAAGGAGATAGTATGACTACATCAAGTAGTATCCAGAGATGAATTTTGTCTGCAGATTGTAGGAAAAAGTGAGAAGTTGAATAGAGATAAACTGATGACATCAAATGATATCAGAAGTTGAAGCTCACCTATATACAGCAGGTGAAGGGAGACAGAGTATTGATGCTCTGTAAATAGTGTTTCAAGGTGTGCAACAAATGGTAGACAACTAGGTGGGCTGAGGTAAGAGGAAGATGGATATTGAAGGCCATGAGCGTGGTCGAAGAGGAGACCTCCAACAGAAAAGTAAAATAGAAATTGACAAGGATCTCATTGAAATAAGAGAAAGAATAGAACAACTAACATTGAAGATGCAACAAGAGGCAAAGGTACATTGGAGGTATGAATGGCCTCTGAAGAGGAAGGTAAAATGGTTTGTTCAGAAATTGTTGGCCAGAGGACAACAACAACTATTAATGAGGTGGCTGAGGCATGTGGAAAACCTTAGAGACACATAGGATATGGTTCACATCTATGAGCTAGAAACTGGGAGGAACCCAAGTGATGAGGAGGAGGTGAGATCAGTTAAGGATCTCATAAACTGCCAAGAGGGCAGAAGTGGACTTTCAAGTTTCCGGGTGGGAAATGGAAGGAGATCAGTGGGTGATTTCATAGACTACTAGGAGGAAAGTGATGGAAGTTTAGTTTTCCATGTGGGAAATGGAGAGAGATGAGGTGATCCCATAGACTGCCAGGTGGGCAGAGAGAAAATCCCAAGTTGTCAGGTGGGAAAGGGAGAAGAGATGAACTCAATTGAGAGTTCATGTCAACAAGGAGTGTTGATGGAAGAAGATCAGAGGTGTGTTCTGATCATTGGGGGAATTCAAATATTCCTGCCAAATAGTCCAGCAAAGGAAAATACAAGTGTTGCACATGAGGAAGTGGTGCAACCAGAATCCAAGAAAGAAGCCATGGGTCCAAATGCTTTTAAATCTAACTGTGTATGTGATGCAGGTGCAGCTAAGGAAAGGCAACTAGAAAGGATTGTCAAAGAGGAGGAGAAGGAGCAGACACTCATGTCTACCCCAACAGAAAAAGAGGAGAATTTAGATGAATTTCGCACTCAATGGGAGAAAGAGATGAAGATGTTGGAGGATTGGTTGGACAATCCAGAACCAGAAGATGGATGCCATGAGAAAGTCTTGCAGATTGCAGGAGAAGAGAATTCAATAGAATTGCTCAAAAATTTCATCCCAGGAGCTTAACAGAAGATGATTGTAGCATTGGCGCCTATAGTAGAAGAGGAAGCGAACATCATAGATTTTGCTGAGCTGTATGAGGAACTGGAAGCCCTGGAGAGAAGTGTAAATATGCAGAGTAGGCATATCCAACAAGCTAAGTTGGAAATAGGTGGAGGAGCATACCAACTTGGGAAGCAGTTGGAGGAAGTTTTAGTTGAACCATCACAAGAGGAGATGACAAGTCAAACTATTAGAGGAGGAAGTTGAGCAACAACTCAGTGGTGAGACAACATAACTAGATTCTACAACAGAGTGGCCAGATAGTGTCACAGAAGATAAAGATAACATGAAGGCTCATATTGATCATATTGGTAAAAAGGAGAAAGATCACACGTTTCAATGTTCCCAAGAGATGGATAAAGAAGAGAATTCAGTGGAATTGCTCAAAAAATTCAGCCAAGAAGATGAACATAAGGCAACTGTAGAATTGGGATCTACAGCTGAAGGAGATGAGAATTCAGATGAATGGATCAAAAATTTCAGCCAGGAAGCTGAGCAAGAGATAGATGTAGAATGTGAACCTACAACAGAGGGGGAAGAAACATATAGCAAGGATCTTGTTGATCTATGTGAAGAGTTGAAGGCCTTGGAGAGAAGGGTAAAGATGAAAAGGCATATTATCCAACAAGTTAAGTTGGAAATTGATGGAGAGAAGATGCAACGGAACAAACTGCAAGAGGAAATCCAGCCAGTGGACCAGCTTGACAAAGAAATAGAGGAGATAAAGATATTGATGTTGGAAGCAGCATAAGAAGCAGTCATTAGAGAAGTATGGGCTAGAAGAAAACTTGCAAGAGTAGCATGGAAGAAGAAGCAACAAAGAAAAGGAGAAGATGAACAACTCCAAGAGAAAGTATGGGACCCTGTAGGATCTCAACAACATAGCAGAGGGATCCATGAGCAGGATCTCATTATTTTCCCAGCAGTGGAGTATGATATAGGAGCATCGTCAGAAAATCCCATGTGGAGGTATAACTCAACACCATAGCACGCCTTTTTTTTTATTGGGAATATGAAAACTGACGTTTCCTGAAGATCTGTTTTGAACGAATGATTGAATAAGAATGAAATGCTCAGAAATTGAATGATCACAAGAGATCTGGGAGTTTCACTCCCAGACTTTAATGTAACGGAGCAGGAGTAGTTGTTAGTTGTTACTTCGATAAGAGAGGTGGTAGGAGGGAACCCTAGAGGACCTCTTGTATCTATAGATGCATGGTATGCCTAAATGAGGATGTTGCGAGTTAGTAGGAAATTTTCTGAGTTTTTAGTTGTTGTTTTGGTCATAGTTGTAGCCATTTTTATGTTTGAATGAATATAACAGAGGAAACTTGATCCAATGCATGGTGTTGTTATTGTTTGCAATTCCCTATTATTTTTGTTTTCATGAATGAATGAATTTAGTTACGAAATTATGAAATTGTGAGATGTTTGCATAAGTTTCAATTGTTTCTCTTATGTTGATTCTATGCAAGGTGTGCACATAGAACACAAAGAGTGCGTTGACAGAATTTGTTTCGGTTCCAAAGCTTAGAAGAGATATCACAAAACTTTCCCTTTACGAGGAGTGCAAAGTGACTGCTACAAGGCATGCACAATCGTCTGCGAGAACCCAACCCTTGCGTAAGAATCTTCTGCAAGGAGTGCACATATATGAAATTTTACTAAGTGTCGAACTGGATCTTTAAGGAGTCAAAGGAGCAGAAGGTGAGAAATATCATAAGGAATAGAGCTTTCCAGAAGTGTAGACGAGGTCCAAGAGACGAACTCGTAGGAGGAACAAAGGTCGAGGCCTTTGAATACATAGAAAATATTCTAAGTCGGAGGAAGTAAGAATCAAGCTCAGGAGGAGGAGAAACAACTGTTGTCATATCAGCTGTAGAGGAAGAGATCTAGGTTGTTGAATCTCACGTCAAAATAGGAGGAGCGCACAAAGGAGAGGAATAGATCCCATCCATCGGATCTGGGCGCGTGGACCAACCATCATTGGATCCAAAGGTAAGTGAACAAGGTTTAATTATTTCAAGGTGCACAGGAGAGTGGACTCACGAAGTCTCAAAGTTTTGAAGGCCGTCAAAACCATCCATCGTCAAGGTTGACATGTGGCAGTAGGTAAGGAGATCCGAGAATTCGAGGATTCAGACTTCGGAAGACTTACAAAGAGCAGAGTTAAAACTCGCAAAGTCTGAAATCACGAGGCAACCCTAACCCTCCATCGAGGTAGGACACATAGCAAGATATTAATGCTTCATTGATTCACAAACAGAAAGGTCAGAGGTAGGAGAAGAAAAAACTCATGAAGTATGAGGTCGCGAGGTCATCATAGTTGTTGGTTAGAATATTTCAGAGATCAGAAGTTGGGAAAAGAGAAGGGAGTTGTGTTCTAAAGTCCCAAGACGTGAAGTCCCAATTTGAGAACATGAGATCTGGATTATTGGATCATGGAAATTCATGGACCGTTGATCTGATGCGAGAAAAGTTTGGAGTTTGGGAATCAGAAGAAGAGAGGTGAGCAGCCTTTCGACATCGTGAACCATGAAGTCCCGAAGTGCTTGGGAGTTGGACCTTGGGTCATAGCCAGAGGTCACATCGTCGAAGTTCAAAGGAACGGATCTAGTGCCGCTAGGCTCTTAGTTCGCGGTTTGGGGATTAGGAGAGTCGAGGTTGACTCGCAGTAGAACAACTGAAGTTCGATATTACAAAGCGCCTTTTGTATAGGCGTGTGGTCACAGTCGGTGGTCACGTGGAGGAAACTTGTGCCCAGTGCCAGTTCGCGCAGGTGAAGTTTTGCGTAAGGACCTGTGGATTTTGTTCGTGGAGATTCCAGTAGGGACCCGAAGAGCTGCTATAGCTCAAAGAGGTCAAGATACATTGACTGGGAGGTTGCTCAGCCCCGAGGGGAGAAGGGGGGTTTCTGTAGCAATTATCATTCTTTTACTCAGCATTAGCCTATTGACGGATGTCATGAAACTATTATTGGAGGCGTTGGATCCATTTAATCAACATTATTGAATGATCTACCTTGGTCTAAGTATGGGAGGACTTTGTCGATGAAGATGAATCATGAATAGCCATATCAATGGGGGCCAATGGTTGGAACCCCAAGCACACCTAGAAAGGGTTGTGGACAGTACAGCTATGAAGAGCTTTATTATGTATTTTCTTGAATTGGCAGTGCAAAATAAATGACGTAGGTGAAGAAAAAATATATTTTTTCTACTTTACAATATTTTCGACCTGCTTCTATTGGACATAAATTTCTTAGGCCAAGGATGTAGTGGTTGTAGTGACCTTATATTGACCTTATGATCAGATCATGAAAAGGATAAACTTTGTGGCATGAAAGATTATTTTGTGGCATTGTTTTTCCTATATCAATTAAATCAAAGTAGTCAGAACTACCTCTGATACCTTGTAGAGCTACCCCCCAAAATAACAATTACACTACAGGGTTGACACTCATAAACCGCGTGATGTTTCCACATATATGGCTGTCCTAAAATAAAGTCATAGACTTAAATTGGGGGAAAATCACATAGTACATCATCCTTGAATGGATTAGTATCGTAAGACAGGTGGCACTACTGGCTGATGCAGATATCTCATCCATGGAAAAACCACCTGATTTTTTATGGCTATGGGTGTTGTGTTGTCGGAAACTCCAACTACTTCATGGCCTCTTCTGATTTTATGTTCTTTTGGATTCTACTATAAAAAATGAAATGCAATGGGGTCCTCTTCACCAAAATCTATTAGTGGAATAGCCACTCCCCATCCTCAAGATCCTTTGGTTTTTCTGGTTGGATTGTTATGTTAAAGATTGTAGTAGTGGGTTCTACATCGATGATCTATTTTTTTTTTTTTTTTTTTGAATCATAGTTTGAGTTGGGGTTCGACTCTTTTTATTTGAGCTTGGCCACCAATGACTATTTCGAACAACATTCATCGGTGTTGTGCTAGGAAATTTTATGACACTCACACCACTTTCTATTGTCCTTCCTCTTCCTGTTACCCTTATTTGCATGTGGCTTGGATTGGTTGTCTTGAGGTTGGTTTTTCTATGAGTTCGGGTTTCCTTTACCATACTTTTGTTGTTGCAGATTTACAAACTTGATGCCTCTCTTATTTTGTTGCTTAAACTTATGCTCAATTTGAAAGCATATCGATAAGAGACTCCCTGTGAGGAGGTTTCTAGAAACTCCATTTATTTTTGGAGTGTACCTATGTAGGCCCCCACGGTGTTATATAAGCAGATGCTCCTCAAAGTCTCTGATACCTAGCTTCGTGCGCAAGGTATGCAAGGTATTTTTGAAATCCAACACTGTTTGGTCCCTCTATTGACGCAGTGTGTTCCCTCTACTGATGGAGTGTGGTCCCTCTATTGATGGAGTGTGGTCACTCTACTGATGAAGTGTGGTCCATCTCGTGTATTAGTTTTCACAGTTTCCCATAGGGTAATATTGTGCCTTAACGACATCCATGAAAGAGTCCCAAGTGGGTTCGACCTCAAACATTCCAAACTCCTTTTATGGAATTTCACTCATAGTAAGTCTCCCACAAATTTTTTACATGGGGTGATCCATGTGGATATCAGTGGCCACACACCTTTTCCAACTGGCTCAAAACAATTTTCTCGCAATTTTGGTAATTTACTATTTTTAGTAGTTTTCACTTCCAGAGCCATTTTGAGGCCCTAAACGATGTTTTTTGGGGAAAAAAGGTCTTCAATATGGAAGTTCCTTCAATATTGCACCTAAAATGAATCTCCTCGATGATACCTTTCGAACGGGCTATCATACGCCTAAAACGGAGATCGTATGCAAAGGTTACGACCCCGAGAAGTTGATGTACTGACTTACCCAAACGGGGCCCACATGACTTTTGGCGCTTCATCTCCTAGATTTTGGTTTTTGGAGTTTTGGGCATTAATTCTTATGGTAAAAAGGTCTTCAGAGCCTCATTGTAATCATCTTCTGGCGAATGAGCACAATCGTCACATCTCTTCTCAGAGATAAGCCACCATCATTCCAGCAAGCTTGTTTTTGCTGCATTTTACAGTTTCAACTTATTTCATTATTGAATAGAAAACCAGTTTTACTGTATCTTTGTTATTCTTTGTTAAGAACCTATTAATAATATGTATTCATTTTTTTATGCTCATAAAATCTGGATCAGTGGTATCAGAGCGGTCTTCTCCTTGTCGTCCTAATGCATGTCCCCAACGAGGTCGGAGTACAAATAGTTTGGTCTTGAGCTTGTTTCTCTTAAGGAAAAAAGATCTCACATGCCCAAGTGACCTCTCATGGCAGAAGAAAATAAATATGATGGGAAAGGATATCCTTTCAAACTTTTGATTGAGAAATCCCTCACGCAATAGAGGAACGAGATGATGGATAGTTTTGCGCAAATCCTTTGGCGGCTTCCAACAGGCAACACATCTTCTTCAAGTGGAGGTGTCACCTCCTTCAAGGTACAAATAAACTTTGATATTCCTATATTTGAAGGTCAGATAGAAGCAGATGTTGTAGACAAGTGGTTGAATCTACTAGAAGGTAATTTTTTTGTCCATAACCTTTTGAATAGAGCAGAAGCTCAAACAAAAGACGCGGAAATTTGGGCCTGGGAACCCCTCACAACAAAAGTCAAGAAAGGGCATCCCCAACCCATAGAACAAAGGATAGAGAAAATATGGACAATATCAGGACAACCAATCCAAGCCGCAAGCAAATAAGGACACCGGAAATACAAAGAAAGATATCGGGAAGTGGTGCGACTTCCATAAGAGTCCTTGGCATAACACTGTTGATTGTCACTCAAAGAAGTAGCTAGTGGCCGAAGAGAAAGCCTCTGAATCAGATGTGGAATCTGACTTTGAGCCAAAACCATAAAGGGGAAGACAGATCATTGACACGGAACCCATTTCCATCGTTGCTACCACCAAGCTCCAACCTGGTGAACCAGACTAGCCAAAATAAGGAGAGTGCCTCTTCTATTCACAAATGTGGGTAAAAGGCACCTCACGACACTTCATCATTGATAGAGGTAGCCAAAATAACCTCATCTCAACAGAGGTCATCAAGCAGCTGGCCCTGCCAACAATGTTGCACCCACAACCCTACACCATTGGATGGCTCCACCAAGGAAGTGATCTTTGCATCAACCAACAGTGTTGACTTTCATACGACATAAATCCCTTCAAAGACGAGGTATGGTTTGATGTTTCTCCTATCGAAGTTTGTGATGTTATTTTGGGCCAACCTTATTTATGGAAACCTCATGTTGTATATGAGTGTAAGCCTTGTAGTGTTATTATTACATTGAACAGGAAATTGTACAGGATACTCGAGGCATTCCCACATAGTGTTATTTCCTTGATCTATGCTAAGAAATGCAAGAAGGTCATCTCTCAGACGGGGAATTGTGTCTTCTTCGTGATTCTCTCTCAGAATAAGCGAAAGATCACAGCGATTTCCAGGTTCTTTGTGGCTGACCTCTCCACACAGCAGAAGCAAGTAGATAAGGTCGTGGAAGAATACTCAGGTATCTTCTCCTCACCTACCAGGGTACCTCTGCACTTCCAAGTCAAGCACCCCATCGATCTGACCCTCGACGCACCACTTCCCAATGGGCCAGTCTATCAACGCTATTTGTTAGATACTAAGGAGATAAAGTGACAAATCCAAGAACTGCTCCACAAGGGACACATTTTTCCTAGCTCATTACCTTGCAAGAGCCCAATCATGTTGGTACAAAAGAAATATGGGACCTGGCGACTCTGCATTGATTATTGGGCTATGAATAAAATCGCAGTCAGAAACCGGTACCCGATTCCCTGAATCGATGACCTCCTTGATCAACTCATGGGGCCCAAATACTTCAATAAGATTGATCTAAAATATGGCTACCAATAGGTCCTGATAGAACAGACATATGTATGGAAGACCTCCTTCAAGTCAAAGGAAGGCCTTTTTGAACGGTTGGTCATGCCCTTTGGTTTGACAAATGCTCTGGCCACTTTCATGAGGATGATGGATGATATCCTACGACCATTCACCAATACTTTTGTAGTGGTGTATCTGGATGACATTCTCATTTACAACAAGACTTGGGCTGAACACTTGCAGCATATTCAGTAGGTTCTACACACCCTGCAGTAGCACAAGCTATACACCAACTTTGAAAAATGCTCCTTCGTCATGGACAAGGTCCATTACCTGGGATACATCATTGATCAACATGGCGTACATGTGGATCTAGCCAAGATCCAAGTCATCCGTGACTAACCAGCCCCAACCACACTCACTGAGCTTTAGATATTCTTAGGCCTTGCCAATTTCTACTGCAGGTTCATGTTGGGATTCTCCCATATTGCATGGGCCCTCAGCCAAATAACCAGGGGTGGTGGTAAGGAGAAATTTGCGTGGGGCCGGTCCCAAAAACAAGCATTTGATGATTTGAAGCAGCGCTGATGCTCATCCCCAATAATTTCACTACCATACCTGCAACAACCCTTTGATATCGAGACAGACGCTTTAGACTATGTTGTGGGCATCGTTCTCACCCAACACGGCCACCCCCTGGCCCATCTTATTGAGACACTATCCGATGTTGTTTGTAAGTACCCTACTTATGACAAAGAAATGTACTCCATTGTGCAAGCCTGCTGCCAGTGGAGACATTACATTCTTGAGAAGGAGACTGTCATCCACATTGATCATAAGCCACTATAGTTCATGCAAACACAAGGAAAATTGCAGAATGACTACTATCAAAAGTGGTCCACATACTTGCAACAATTACACCTCAACATCAAGTATAAAATAGGAAGCAACAATCATGTCATTGATTGCCTCAGCAGACCACCAGTCACAACACTCATCACGGTGCTAGACTCTTGCGGCCATGAGACCTATGGATGGCCCCAACTCTATGAGATAGACCTCGACTTCACCACCACCTACAAAATGTTGGGTGCAAACGTAGTTGTGGATAATTTCCATCTTCAGGATGGGTTATTGTGTCGTTTGGGCCATATCTGTGTTCCATCAAGTGAGTCAGAGAAGTCGATCTGGGAAGCCCACTATAGTCGGGTGGCAGGACACTTCAACGTCGAAAAGACAGTGGTGATGTTACAAAAACATTTCTACTGGCCGAAACTTTGACAGGAAGTCAACAAGTATATCAGGTCCTGCACTACCCGCGCTATTGCCAAACCCACCACTAAGAAACAAGGAATGTACACCCCTCTTCCTACTCCTGACAGGCCATGGGAATCCATCTCAATGGACTACATGTCGGGCCTCTCGTCCACCAAGCAGAAAAATGACTTTGCTTTTGTGGTTGTTGATCGCTTTTCTAAGATGGTGATTTTAGTTGCCTACAAGAAGAGCATCACAACAGAGGCCACTTCCAATCTCTTCGTTGAACAAGTTTGGGTACATTTTGGACTCCCACAAACCATTTTCTCAAATCAGGATAGTTGATTTCTCAACACATTCTAGTCGAGCCTCTGGTCACTGCTGGACACCAAGCTCACCAAATCCACAAGATTCCACCCCCAAACAGATAGCCAAACCAAGGTCATAAATCAAATGATTTTTCATATCCTTCACATGTATAATTCAAATAAACCTCGCACATGGGATGAGAGTCTTCCCTATGTCCATCATAGCTACAACCGATCCCTGCATAGCTCAACCGACCACAACCCCTTTCAGGTGGGGTTGGGATTCCAACCATTGGGTCCCATAGATGTTGCACTTCCCATTGCGGTCAGCTTGACCAACTCATCTCCCTCTCCAACTGAAGCTGACAAAGCCACCTGGTTCATTGAGCGGATCTGGCACATCCGCCAATAGGTTCATTATATCCTACAGAAGTCCAATGACAAGTACAAATAGCGTCACGATCAACATCGAGTGCCACATAAGTTTCAGGTGGGCGACAAAGTTTGGTTGCACTTATAGAAAGAACGCCTTACCGGACCCCATAGGAAGATTCACCCACTCCGTTATGGGTGGTATACCATCACCAAGGTCATGGGGGATAATGATTTTGAGCTCAACATTCCTCCTTTCCTTGGCCTGCACCCAGTGGTCAATGTGGATCTGCTTCGCCCTTATTTCCCACCATTATTGGACACCTCAGAAGTAGCAGAACAACTGACACCAAAAGAGATCAACCCCAACTACATAAAACAAGTATCTAATGATCATATTGTGGACACACATATCAAGGGCACTCGACAGCAAAGGATCCAGCTTTATCGAGTCATCAAAGCAGGGAAACTCCTGCACCAAGGCAATTGGCTCATCCGAGGCCAAATTCAACAGAAATTTCCTCATTTTATGGGGGACCTCAACGCAATGGAGACCATTTCTTCCCAAGGAGGGATGATTGATTCAGGTGGATATCAGTGGCCACCCACATTTTCCAACTGGCTCAAAACAATTTTCTGGCAATTTTGGTAATTTACTATTTTTAGCAGTTTTCACTTCCAGAGCCGTTTTGAGGCCCTAAACAATGTTTTTTTGGAAAACAGGTTTGCAATATAGAAGTTCCTTGGATATTGCACCTAAAATGAATCTCCTTGATGATGCTTTCTAACGGGATATCATACACCTAAAATGGAGATCGTATGCAAAAGTTACGACTTCGGGAAGTTGATGTACTAACTTACCCAAACGGGGCCCACATGACTTTTGGCTCTTCATCTCCTAGGGTTAGGTTTTTGGATGTCTAGGGTTTTTGGAATTCCTTATTATGGTAAAAAGGCCTTCAAAGCCTTATTGTAATCATCTTCTGGAAAATGAGTGCAGTCGTCACATCTCTTCTCAGAGATAAGCCGCCACCATTCCGACAAGCTTGTTTCAATTGCATTTTATAGTTTCATCTTATTTCATTATTGAATAGAAAACCAGTTTTATTATATCTCTATTATTATGTGTTAAGAACCTATTAATAATCTGTATTCATTTCATTATGCTCATAAAATTCGGATCATGGGGGACAACCTTAAGGAGCACAAAGGTGATATTTTCCCTATCGAAGAAATTTTGAATAGAGAAATAACCTTCAAGTAGATTTAACCATATTTCCAAAGTATCTTCATCTATTTGACCTTCAAATACAACAATATCAAAATTATATTGTATCTTGAAAGGGGAGGTGCCTCCATAGTGACCACTTGACGAAGACACATCTTCTATTTTCAGTAGCCATCAAATTATTTGGGATAAAATTTCCATCGCATTGTCCCTTATCGCTTAAGGGCATCTTTAAGAAAAAACTTAATAGGATATATTGATCCCTCGTCTCTCTTTTCTTCCACCATGAGAGGTCGGTGTTGATATAGGTGGATATCGGTGGCCACCCACCTTTTCCAAATGGTTCAAAACAATTTTCTGGCAATTTTGGCAATTTACTATTTTTAGCAGGTTTTAACTTCCGGGGCCATTTTGAGGGACCAAATGAAGGTTTTTCGAGATCTAGGTTCTCAATGATAGTTGAAGGCATGGTTTATCCCCCAAAATTAATCTCCTCAACGATACCTTTCCAACGAGCTATCACACGCCTAAAATGGAGATCATATGCAAAAGTTACGACCTTGAGAAGTTGATGTACTCACTTACCCAAACGGGGCCCACATGACTTTTGGGGTTTCATCTCCTAGGGTTAGGTTTTTGGATGTCTAGGGTTTTTGGAATTCCTTCTTATTGTAAAAAGGCCTTCAGAGCCTCATTGTAATCATCTTCTTGCGAATGCGAGTAGCTGTCACATCTCTTCTCAGAGATAAGTTGCCACCATTCTAGCGAGTCTTTCACTCTGTATTTTTACAGTCTATGTACATTTATTTCATTAATAGAAATCATGTATTACTATATATCTATTTTTATGGTTGCATCTTTGATACATTTATGTTATATTATTGAATATCTGTGATATCTCTATGCATTTCTTTATTATATCTCCGATCTCATTTTGTGATGAAAATAATCCGAATCAGGTGTGGTCAACAAGGATGGTCTTTCAAAGGCTCAAGTATTTCAAGTCCCAACTCCTAATACATTTTCCACACTGGGGACATGCACAAAGAAACAAATAAAGAGAATATTGTTGTGATACTATTGATTCAGATTTATGAGGGAACAAAATGAAACACATAAATACGACAGAAATACAGAGATACATTAACACTCGATTTCTATTGATGAAATGAAATATGTAGGAACTACAAAATACGAAGTAAATGAACTCACTAGAATGGTGGCATATTATCTCTGAGAAGAGATGTGACAAGTACAACTACACTCATTCACAAGAAAATGGTTACATTGAGGTCAAAAAGGCTTTTAACATAAAGCATCAATGAGAAAAATCCTAAACATCCAAAAACCTAACCCGAGAAGATGAAACACCAAAAATGTTTTGGGCCTCGATATGGTTAGTTGTTACATCAACTTTCGAGGGACGTTACTTTTTCATATGATCTTCATTGGGGCATTCCATACCTCGTTGGAAAGTTCTAGCCAAGAAGTACACATTCCAAATGGCTTAGTCTAGAGCCTTTAACTATTGAATGGGCGCTTCCAAGCCAAAAAAATGTCATTCAAGGCCTCAAAACAACCTCTAAAGTTCAAGGCCGGAAAGAACCATAGAAAATTGCCAAGATGGAAAATTGTATTTTGATCCAATGGAATAGATGGGCAGTGACCAATGTCCACTATATGGATCACAAATCGATAAACAAAATAGAAGTTATATTGTGCTACTAATGCTAAAATAGTTCTCATTGTATTTAGTCTTGCAACATGAACACACGTTTCATTGTAGTTTATACTTGGATATTGAGAAAACTCTTTTTTTGCAATCCTTGATTTTTTCTTTTGTATGAACCCATCAATTGCATACTTTGTTTTGTACAACTGGTTTACCCCAATGACTTATTTTTCAGTATCAGGATCCACGAGCTCCCATGTTTCATTCCTTTTAATGGTTGCAATCTCTTCATACATTTCTTTACATCATGCTTCTTTTTTGATCACATATTCAAAAAATCTTGGCTCTAATTCAATTTGAGACATTAAAGAGCAACTAGAGTATCCATAAATTTGATATAAGGATTTTACCTTTCTTGGAGAAGGACTTGGATTTGAAATAGGACTTGAGGTTGAAGAAGATGATGGAGTGAATGTAGTATGAGAAGTACTTGTACTTTTTCTCGGATTTGTAGAAGCAAAAGATTCATCTTCTTGTATAACAAATCTTGGATTTTCTTGTTGCACTCCTTGATTCCATTTCCATTCTTATTTTTCATCAAAAAATACATCACCACTAACCAAAATTCTTTTATTTTGTGGATTATACAATATATAATCCTTTATCTCCCCACAATAGCCAATAAAAATGTATTTCACACTTTTACATTTAGTTTTTTTCCTTTTCAACGAGAACATGAGCATAAGAGATACAATCAATTACTTTCAAATGAGAAACACTAGTTTTTCTTCAACTCCATGTGTAATATGGAGCCATATTTTGCACACTTCTTGTTGGAATTCTATTAAGAAAATAAATAGATGTAGCTATGGATTCAACCCAAAAAGTATTTTGAATACTTTTACCTTTCAACACTATCCTAGACATCTCAAAAATTATATGATTCATGCATTCAGGAAGCCCATTATGTTGGGGAGTATAACTTTTTTTGAATTGTCTATGAATTTGATTATTTTTTAAATAATCATCAAACTCATTAGAAGTACATTTTCTCCCTTTATCTATGTGTCATGTATTTAACACATAACCACTTTGTTTCTGAACAATATCTCTAAATTGATGAAAAAAAAGGCATCAAATTTTTGTTTAATGTGATACATCTATGTTCTTCTACGAAAATCATCCACAAAAATTAGAAAAAACTTGTTTTTGTTTAGTGACAAGGTTTGCATGGGACCACATATATATGCATGTATTAGCTCCAATGTTTTTTTGTTTTTTTTTTTCTCCAAGATTTTCATGCGCCTGTAAATGAGTATCTATGTTGCTTACTAAGAATGCAACTTTCACAAACTTGATCAACACAATCAATAAGATGTAAGTATTTGACCTTTTTCTTATTATATAGTAACATTAACCCTCTTATATTTATATGTCCTACCTCGTGTGCCATAACCAAGAATCATTTGTTAGGAAAATAGGACCGTGGAGAAATAAAATAAAACAAATGCGGAAACAAAAAACAGAAGATACATAATACAATAGAGACACAGATTTACGTGGTTCACCCAGTGTGGGCTATGTCCACCAGAGAAATTGGCAGGTCCTTCCTTTAGTATTATCCAACATATGAAGGGATACAACCTACAACAAACCCATTAGAACTTTCTCTTCTTTCTCTCACAGTATCCTATCTCAGAATACAATATTCATCGTCAACCATAGCCGCAATACATTTCCCTCATAAAAGAGGGTTGCCTTCTAGGGAAAAAAACCATAACATAATCTATATCGTTAGATATGCGACCTTATAATGAATGGTTCATATTTACAATGACATTACAATATACATTTACAAGGAAATTTTTTCTCCAAGGGCTTTGCCCCCAAACCCCCGCTTGCCCCCAGACCCCCCAGCCGAGGGTATAGCTCCCCCGGACCCCGCAGAGGGGGTACCCCCCCCTATGCACTCCCCCGCGTGGAAGAGTGTACATGCTTCTGGGGTGTAAATATTTCATGGGCTATAAACATGGTTGAAACTAAAGGACCTCTGAATCAAGAAGATAATCAGGCTCCACAACCAACAATCTCCCACTTGGAGGCTGATCTCAACAAATCCACCGTTGTTGTATACGATGGACTCTGAACCTTCTTGGACCTGAAAAATTTCTCATCTTCATCTTCATTCTTGAAGACCAACTGAAACTGAGCAGGAACTCAGTTTCTCCCTGGTTACTCCCTTTGTTAACATGTCTACAGGATTCTAGCTAGTGTGTGTCTTTTCCAACTTCAAATTTCCATCTTCCAAGGTGGATCGTATGAAGTGGTACCTCAACTATATATGCTTATTCTTCGAATGGAAGGTTGAGTTCTTTGCAAGATGAATGGCACTATCACTGTCACAGTACAACCTGCTATTCTCTTGCTTCTTTCCCAATTCCTCCATAAACTTCTATAACCAAATCATCTCTTTACTAGCCTCTGTAGTAGCAACATACTCTGTCTCTGTTGTTGAAAGTGAAAAAACCTTTTGCAGTTTTGAAATCCAACTTACTGTTGTTCCACCTATAGTAAACACATACCCTGTGGTACTCCTCCTTCTATATTTATCACCTGCCATATCTGAATCAACATATTCTTGTAGAACAGTTTCTGAACCTCCAAAACATAATGCATGATTAGAAGTACCTCTCAAGTATCCAAGAATCCACTTTATTGCCTCCCAATGTTCTTTACCTGGATTGTTCATATATCTTCTCACAACTCCCACTGCATGTGCAATATCTGGTCTTGTGCAAACCATTGCATACATCAAGC